>CM042170.1:59777579-59850079 GCA_023376005.1 Doryteuthis pealeii | reverse complement strand
TTGTCCTCATCTTCATTGTTATCTGTACAACATTTCAGCCTTCTTCCTGAAATACCTGAAGAAGGCCGGAGGGCATATCAGCCGAAACGTTGTACAAATAACAATGAAGATGAGGACAAAAGTCCGAATAACACAGATAATACTGAGCCCACTCTGTTCTACAATTTACCCATAGCTGGAGCAAGAATAGTTAGATTCATATTTTCCCCTCCCCACAAAAAAAAAATATATATAATTCTTTTTAATAATAAATTAATTTGACTTACCCTGAGTTGCAATGTATTCTCTGGATTTGCAAAATCCCTGAAAAGAAACAAAGAATGTCTTTTTAATATCTATATACAAATCCTTTTGTAACTACCTACCTACCTTTAATCTTAGGATTTGGTATGCACTAAGTTGTTGTAACTCAAATATCAAGAAACAATAGAGAGAAAACTAAGCAAATATACAAGGTTAACAGAGTAATTAGCAATTGCTAGATTTAATTAAAAAACTGTTGTAACTCAAATATCAGCATTAAGAGAAATAATATGAAGAAACACAACAATTATTAAGGATAGGAGAAAAGGTTTACTAAGTAAAGATACAAGGTTAACAGAGTAATTAGCAATTGCTAGATTGAATAAAAAAAAACTGTTGTAACTCAAATATCAGCATTAAGAGAAATAATATGAAGAAATACAACAATTATTAAGGATAGGGGAAAAGGTTTACTAAGCAAAGATACAAGGTTAACAGAGTAATTAGCAATTGCTAGACTGAATTAAAAAACTGTTGTAACTCAAATATCAGCATTAAGAGAAATAATATGAAGAAACACAACAATTATTAAGGATAGGGGAAAAGGTTTACTAAGTAAAGATACAAGGTTAACAGTAATTACCAATTCCTAGATTGAATTAACAGACTGTTGTAACTTGTGTTAAAAAGACCTGTAAGATCTTCTACCTACCTTTAATCTTAGATCCTGGGTCATTAGTAGTTTATGGATAAATAACCAAAGATTTAGATTTTCTTTATATTTTATTTAGAAATCCCCATCCAGACTAAATGCGCAGAGTGTGAGTATGGGAGCACACTGATTGCCTTAACTAACTCTTTCAAATGAAAACTGGAAGAGGCCTTTGTTTCTCATTTCTCTACTAATTCTCACGGTATCTACCGGAAAAGAGGTTAACATGAGTTTAACATGTGCCAATCAATCTTCCATGATATCGTCACATACTCTCACTAAAATAAAAAACTGCTAGCCATAATTTCTAACAGCTATTTTGATTTCTACACTAACTGTACATAATTGTTAGGGTACTAACAATTGTGTAACACTAAGATTCTATAAATATTACATACCATTGAGTTTAATGGTTGGCAAATTCAATTCCTTGTGAAATTAAATCTTTATTAAATCAAATAAAATGTTTGTTAGCAAATATCTTTGTATCTAAGGTGATTTAGCGATGAGAGATAGATAAAATTTGTCTTTTACACATACACACACATACGTCGTTTAGCTGGTTGGTTGGTTTTACAGCTATGACAACTCTTGGGTTATTGAGTGCTGAAGTAAACACATATACATATACACACACACACACAGACATATACATATATATATCCCACCTTGGTCGAGTACTTTAAATAGGGATTTAATTGCAGATTCACCGTTCTGGCATGTAACTAAACCTCGCTTTGTTTACAAATGTTTGAGGCCTCTAGTGAATTCATTTCCGCTTAGAAATGTAGTGATTAAATATTCTCCTATATTTGACAGCTGCCTCTGGCCGCACGGGTAAGAGGATTGGTGAACGAAAGTTCATTCGGGTCTCAAACCCGGCCAGGGGTAGCTGTTAATGTATAACCACACTGATGAGAAGGGATACTTCGAAACATGTGTCTGTGGATTACTTATTTATTATATATATATATATATATATATATATATATATATGTTTATGAAGAGGGAGACTTAATGGAGAAAATAAAATATTGATTATGAAATTTGACTTTTGATAATATAATTAACCGAATAAGTCAGGGTTATTAATGAATATAAAAATGCTCAATAAGTTTGCTGAGCAAATTTAGTTATTACTATATATATATATATATATATATATATATATAGAGAGAGAGAGAGAGAGAGAGAGAGAGAGAAACATGCATCTATATATACATATAAATAGAGATGCATCTACATATATATAAATACATATATACATATATATATACACGTACATATTTGCATATACATATATATACGTATATATACATGTACATATTTGCATATACATATATACACACATACATATTTGCATATATATATATATATATATACATGTACATATTTGCATATACATATATATATAAATACATATATATATATATATATATGAATATATACATATATATAAATACATAAATATATATATGAATATATACATATATATAAATACATATATATATATATATGAATATATATACATATATATATACATATATATAATACATATAAATATACACACACACACACACACGCATGCATCTACATATATAAATACAGATATATATATAAATACATATATATGAATATATAACATATATACAAATACATATATATATAACACACACACACACACATGCATGCATCTACATATATAAATACAGATATATATATACAAATACATATATATGAATATATACATATACACACATACATATATATATAAACACACACACATGCATGCATCTACATATATAAATACAGATATATATATACAAATACATATATATGAATATATACATATATACACATACATATATATATATACACACACACACATGCATGCATCTACATATATAAATACAGATATATATATACAAATACATATATATGAATATATACATATATACAAATACATATATATATATATACACACACACACACATGCATCTACATATATATATATATAATATATATATATATATATATATATATATAATGAACATGGATAGATAGCTATACATGAACCTATATAGATAGATAAATAGACATGCATAAGCATAATAGATTTTTTATTGTTAAATACTGGTTGTTGTAAGTAAATTCTGAACTTACTAAACACTTAACAAAAAAATGAAACTAAAAAAAAAAAATCAACTGTAAAATAACATAAAAAAGATTCCTTCCCTTGAGCACTACTCACGTTTTTACATAGAAAAAAATCCTCAGAAGAATTACTAATAAAAGCTGTGTATTCTTTCTTTCATTCATTTTTCTCTATTTTCTTTCTTTCTTTCTTTCATTTTTCTCTACTTTCTTTCTTTCTTTCTTTCTTTCATTTTTCTCTACTTTCTTTCTTTCATTCTTTCTTTCTTTCTTTCATTCATTCAGTCATTCTTTCTCTACTTTCTTTCATTCATTCATTCATTCTTTCTCTCTTTCTTTCTTTCATTCATTCATTTTTTCTTTCATTCATTCATTCATTCTTTCTCTACTTTCTTTCTTTCATTCTTTCTTTCATTTTTATCTACTTTCTTTCTTTCATTCTTTCTTTCATTTTTATCTACTTTCTTTCTTTCTTTCATTCATTCATTCTTTCTTTCTTTCATTCATTCATTCATTTTTCTCACTTCTTTCTTCATTCATTCATTCTTTCTTTCTTTCTTTTCATTCATCATTCTTTCATTCTTTCATTCTTTTTCTTTCTTTTTATTCATTCATTCATTCTTTCTCTACTTTCATTCATTCATTCTTTCTCTTTCATTCTTTCATTCTCTTCTTTCTTTCTTTCTTTCTTTCATTTTTCTCTACTTTCTTTCATTCTTCTTTATTTCATTCATTCATTCTTTCTCTACTTTTTTCTTTCATTCTTTCCTTCTTTTACATAGAAAAAATCCCCAGAAGAATTACAAATAAAAGCTGTTTATTCCCACAGAATAACCATTTCATTTCCCTGTTTTATAATTACTTACAGTTCTTTTCTTTCTTATCTAGAAATGAATATTTTGATAAACACTCAAACCTTTTTCTTTGTTATCTTTTCTACTTTCAAAAGAAATTGTTTTGTAAGAAAAAACAAAAACATATTTTTTTTTCTTTTTTTGGATAAATGCAAAACTAAAATATAAGAATAATCCACAGGCAACAATAAACTTACAAAAAACTATCTATCTTAATCTGTTTATATCTATCTATCTCAACCAGTCTCATCAGATCTATCTATCTGTTTATCTATCTCACAACCAATCTCATCTATCTCTATCTATCTCAGCCAGTCTCGTCATATCTATCTACCTATCTTAGCCAGTTTACTCATATCTCTCTCTCTATCTCTATCTCAGCCAGTTTCATCATATCTACCTATCTTAGCCAGTCTAGTCATACCAACCAATATCTGTCTATCTCAGCCAATCTCGTCATATCTATCTACCTATCTTAGCCAGTTTACTCATATCTATCTATCTCTCTCAGCCAGTCTCATCATATCTCTCTATCTCAGCCAGTCTAGTCATATCTATCTATCTCAGCCAGTCTAGTCATATCTATCGATATCTCTCTCTATCTCAGCCAGTCTTATTATATCTCTCTATCTCAGCCAGTCTCGTCATATCTATCTACCTTAGCCAGACTAGTCATATCTATCTATATCTCTCTATCTCAGCCAGTCTGGTCATATCTATCTATCTCAGCCAGTCTAGTCATATCTATCTATCTATCACAGTCAGTCTAATGATTTATCTATCTATTCTTCAATAGAGCATCTGCTTCAGAACTACAAGGTTCTGGGTTCAATACTGGCCCTCACCAACTCAGCTCCTGAGTAACACAGCTTGGATCTGTGTGGTAAAGTGGGGAGCTTATGGTAGTTGTAGTGCTCCACCTCAGATACAAAAACAATTTCCCATGTCTAATGCTAGTGAAAAGATGATAGACTCCCTCACTGTCTGGCTGATACCAACAATAGACCACTCTACCTACTTTACTATTTTGTCAAAAAGCTGTAGTGATATAAGAAGCGAGCCGGAAGTTAATGCAGAAATAAAATGATGAAAGTAAGCAATCTGCACATAGGATCAGCGCAGGTATAAAGCAAAAATAGAAATAATAAAAATGATAATTTTGGACCAATCAGAGGTCTTAGCGCCTAATCAGAAGTTTTCAAAAAAGACTGAATCAGGAGCCTATGTTTGGATATTTAAAGGAAGGTTTTCGAATAGAAGTTCTGAGAGACTGACACATGCCTGACTAATCCATGTCACTTAACTTAAAACTTTATCTTTCCTTCTCTACAAATTACTACACTGCTGATATATAGAACTTTACCCTTTCTTCCCCTACAAAGACTGAACTTTTAAAAAAGCATATGCTGATGAACTTTGAACACTACATTTCAACTTCTCTTATTACTGTAACTCTAATGTTTCAAATACAAGGCTTATCTGTTCCTTCTGTGAATGAATATATATATATATATATACTATACTTCACCCAAAACAACCACCATAAATTGACGACCACTATAAACTGGTTTCAAAAAGAAAGGAAACAGACCAAGAACAAGAGAGTAAGAAATTCCCGGGTGGCTGTTTAAATACCCAGCTAGTAGTGTCCCCTAGTGGCAAAAAACCCTAGCGTCTGGGAAAAATAACCCTGTTGTACACAAGTCCATCCCAACAGGGGCAGACAATCACTACAGTTACATGAAAATTTATGAAATAAACGTAATAATTGGGTAATTTTTTGTACAATTATATTTGACCATTTAACTAGATACCCAAGGTCAGCACCATCTTCACCCCCCCCCTACATGCTACTGTCTTGACATTCTGAGAAAGACTGATTCAAAAACTGAAAAAAACAGAAGATTCTTGTTTGTGCATGATGAAAGAACTTTAAAAAAGTGCTAATCCTAAAAGAATATTTAAAAAAAAAAATGAGTAAATAAGTAAAAAAAAAGAAAAAAAGAAGATATACGTAAGTAAAATAAATAAGTATAACATAGATAAATAAAATAATAATGATAATAATAATAATAATAATTGTAAAAATAATAGTCAATTAAAAAAATAATTTAAAAAATAATAAAAGAAAAATAATAAAAAAAATAATAGTAAAAAAATATGTAAGTAAAATAAATAAATAAATAAAACATAAATAAAAAATAAATAATAATAGTAAAAAAATAGTCAAAATAAAAAAAATGAAAAAAAAATAATAGGAAAAAAATACGTAAGTAAAATAAATAAATAAATAAAAAATAAAAATAGATAAAACGTAGATAAATAAAAAAAATAATAATAGTAAAAAAAATAGTCAAAATAAAAAATTAAAAAA
The DNA here is from genome assembly GCA_023376005.1 of Doryteuthis pealeii. Lineage (NCBI taxonomy): Eukaryota > Metazoa > Mollusca > Cephalopoda > Myopsida > Loliginidae > Doryteuthis > Doryteuthis pealeii. Next base: position 59,843,742 of record CM042170.1, on the reverse strand, counting down.
ATGATAGTAAAAATATGAAAGTAAAATAAATAAATAAATAAAACAGATAAAAAAAATAATAGTAAAAAAATATGTAAGTAAAATAAATAAAAAAAATAATAAGTAAAAATAAAGTAAAATAAATAAATAATAACAAATAGAAAAATAATAATAGTAAAAAAATAGTCAAAATAAAAAAATAATTGTAAAAAAAAAGGGAAAATAAATAGATAAATAAAACAAAAAAACAAACCTAGCCATGTAAACAGACAAAAAAAGCAAAAAAAAGGACACCTGTTATTTGCAAAGACGTAATAATAAGTACAGAGAAAAAGTCTGTATTCCTAAGCGAGTATTTAGTTGGCAGTTTAAAGAGTAAAAATAAAAGAGTAACATTAAATAAAGAATACTCACATCAATATAATTGGCATTGATATAGTCTGTTGTGAAGCCCTGAGGGATTTCCCTCAGACTAATCCGAGCATGATCATCTGGAAAAGAGAAAGAGAAAAGAGAGAAATATCAGTTTAAATTTTATTGAATCCAAATAGGAATTAATAGGTTTGGTTTGGTTTGTTTTACGGCATATCAACCTCAGTGGGTCATTTAATGCCGATAAAGTTTTGAAATAAATCAATTCTTAATGGATAATACAATTTTTTTATAAATACATTTTTCTATTTAACCCATAGATGGGATCCTAACAGGTACTACCACACTGGGTCAGAGTGGACCAGGGAGCAATGATGATGAAGGGTGCTCCACATTCCCCAAACCTCCAGAACTGGAACATCGCCATCAGATAGAGTTGAACGTCATTCCCAGTACATGTAGACCCTCAGCCACTGCCTTCTAGCACCCATATGATAAAAAGGGGTTGGTGCTTGCCATAAGCGTAATAGGGTTGGGGAAATCATATAGGTGCTAGGTTGACGTGACCAGCCAATTGATAGGAGGTGGCCTCTCCAACCGACGAACCATCTAGCCTAAGTAAGGGTCCAAGTGGAGTGTTGCAGGTCATGGACTACTCATCCACCAATACTCCATCCTTAATCATCATGGGTCACTACCCACAGTCAACAGGTGGCCCCATTTGGGGGAGTCTTACCCCTCTGCAGAGGTGCAGTCGGTGCATTCTAACACCCCGGCTGACAGGGCAGTGGAATTAATAGGAAAAGGAAGATTGTATTGTGCCAATATTATCCATCTCAATCCGTTTATATACTTGGTTTGGCTTGGTTTCTTTGTTTAATGGCATATCAACCATCATGGGTTATTTAATGGCAAAGCCATCCTTTTAGAAGAACAGTAGTGATACTATTTAACCCATAGCTTGGGGCAATCATATAGGTGCTAGGGTTTGGGGGTGAATGGGTTCTTACCTTTCCCAAGAGTATAAGTCTAAAAATGAACATAGTGCAATCCTATCTATAAATGTTCAGATATTTCCATGGTGAATCGCTGGCCCGTTTGTGCGTGCGTGTGCGCAGTCTCAAATAAGGATCTCCGAAATTCTTTCACCATGGAAATACCTGAACATTTTCAAATTCACTTCAACATCCGGCGTTCCTTTATTTAACTTAATAAACAACAAACGTTTGCGCCAGTGCTGTAATATAAGTACTAAAAGAACACACGTACCTCCAAAACCTCTGAAGATGGGATTTTATCCCGAAAATATTTAGGAAACAGGTAAATAAACATCATTTTCATCACCTATTCTATTGCATTGTCAATTGCCTTCTAATTTCTATTTTAAACACATATGCACAATGCTTCAAGCAAACTATAAAACCCTTATATATATATATATATGTATATATATCAGTCTATTCATATCTATCTATCTATCTAACTCTATAAAAATGAACGAGATCAGTGGGATAAATAAAAAATCCTTTCCATGGGACCTCTCTCAAAATTAAAATAAAGGCTAAAAAAATTTTTTTGAGAGAGAGGAGTCCCTAATGGAAAGTTTTCCTCATCTATTACTGGACTCTTTTGAAACATCAAATTAATATAATTATCATAAAATCAGTCTCTTACCTTTGTGGTATTCTATTGAGAAAAGATTTGAATTTTTTATACATCAAATGTAATCTGGTGCACATCCAGTGGAATATTGCACAATGTATCATTTTTGAATTTTAAATAAAAACAGTCAACTAGACGAATTTGTTTAACTTTTTACAGTTGTAAAATAAAATAAATTAAATTAAATTAATTAGATAAATAAGTAAACAAATAATATATATATATAATAAGTAAACAAATAAAAAAACTATCTTCTATTATATATTAGAAAGATTGATGAATCATTTAAGAAAACTATATTTTATGGGTATATATATATATATATATGGAGAAAAGTAGACAAACAGGATGTTATGGAAACTTGATGTTTATTGTCGACGGTGCAACGTTTCGGTCTCTTATTAGACCATCTTCAGGACTTGGATATAGTTCTTACTCCAATGATGGAAATTCTCAAAATGCTGAAAGGAAGGTCGTCAGTAGGGGAGGTGTGGTTGGGGGTGGTTAGTGGATTCTTTTTCTCTCTGGAATGGGGAGTGCCGGAATGGTGGATGGTAGTACCACAGGTGTTAGATAAATATGTGTATGTGTGTGTATGTGTCTGTTTAATTGTTTTTTTGTTTATATGTGATTGGGAACTGGATTTGTCCTTAAGTTATATGTGTGTTGTTGGTATGTTGGTGTGATTTTTTTATTTTTTTATTTTTTGTAAGGGTAAGATTTGTTAAAATTGTAAGTGAGCATATGTATAATGTTATATACTATTATATATATATATATATATATATATATATATATATATATATCAGTCTATTCATATCTATCTATCTATCTAAGTCTATTCCTATTCACCAATTTCTTTCTTATCATATCCATCAACAGTGGCAACAAAATCCTTTCACCCCCCATCCCCTCCCCCCACCCCCGGCCGCAAAGCACCTTATCATAAGATAAGAGAACGGTAAATAATCCCAGCCAGAAGTTTTCACCCCAGAGGACAGTCTTAACTATCAATAAATTAGTTTTATTATTTTCACAAATGGTCAGCCTGGCACTTTTCAGGCATAAGACGCTCGGATGGTCAAAGGAAGTCTGTCTGTGTGAGCTTGTTATGAGGGGGGGGACTTGAATCAATGCTGGGCAGGTGAGTGGACAGGTGAATTGGAAGGTGCCGGAGAGTTGGCAACAAAATTGAATTCATTCCTGTTGGTCAGTGGTCAGTCATTTGGAAAGGCGTGGAAGCAGACCCCATTTAGTAGCGTTGTCTCTTTTCCTTTTTTTCCCTCGTTCTCTCTCTCTAGCTTTCTGTGCTCGCAGAGAATCTGGCACTTCATGCTGTGACTACGAATGAGGGATCAGTTACTTATGGCAAGAGCCGGTACATCGTCCAAGAACTTGGGAGACATTGCGGATGCTTAATTGATCATCATCAGCAGCAGCAACAGGTTGTGCTGATGGCCCGGATTCCCTAATTGCCACCAGTCCCTACTGGGTCATCACTCCAGGCAGGTCTTCTGCATGGCATCCAGTATCCACTCACACCTTATGTAATTAGGTATTATTCATTGCTAAACTCTACTTCTTTATAAATCAATGATATATCTGGGATAAGAGATATATCAGTAAAAGTTGTAGGGGGGTGTACTCGTAGGTAAGTATAAAGCTGGTACATCACAGTAATAGGCGTTGTAGTTGGCATAGTAGTAACAGGCGATTGTACCACTACCATGTTAAGTATTTATGGTGGACACTAACCAATCAGATTACTGTGAGGGAGGTACCTAGGTATATGCATATTCATTACATTGAACAATAATTTTATTCTAAACCTAAGAGCACAGGATTTTATAATTCCTAATAAAATATAAGTCAAAACAGATATAATTAGGTATTATTTATTGCTAAACTCTACTTCTTTTATAAAACAATCTCTCTACTTCTTTATAAAACAATAACTTTTATAATTCCTAATAAAATATAAGTCAAAACAGATATAATTAGGTATTATTTATTGCTGAACTCTACTTCTATATAACAAGTTAATTCTATTCTAAACCAAAAATAGAATTTTATCATTTCTAGTGAGACATAACACAGTTAAAACGGATATAGTTAGGTACTATTTATTGCCAAACTCTGCTTCTTTATCATCCTCATCAGGTCATGGCGATGGCATGGATTCCCTTATTGCTACCAGTCCCTATTGGTCATCACTCCTGGCGGGTCTTCTGCATGGCATCCAGTATCTGCTCGGAGCTTATTGAGGTATTTTTTTTACTGGAACTCATCTAGATATCACATTATTATATGTTAATGTGATGCCGGTTTAGCTGAGTTGGTAGAGTGTCTGCCACAAGGTTTTAAGTATTTCTATTAAATACTAGTTTATCAATACTCAATTATATGGTTTCAAATATTCCTATTAAATACTAGTAATATATACTTCAATGATATGGTTTCAAGTAATCTTTTTAAATAACCACAAGGTTTCTGGTTCAATACCGGCCCTTGTCAACACAGCGTATGAGTAGCACAGGGATTTGTGCAGTAAAGTAAGGATATATATATATATATATGACAAATCCAGTTTCCAAACACACATATCTTATTATAATGGAGATTGTGTGTTTTTCTGTCTGTAACCGAAACTATATTACTACTCAACTCACAATTCCCTTAGTTATTTACGTTACATTCGCCATGACTTTATTTTTATCTAAAACTCAATTACTAATAAAATTGTTTTACGTTAATACTGTTGGTCTTATCTACATAGTAATACCATGCAATTGTATTTATATATACAACAAAATAGCGGTTTACAGTGTTAACGGGAAGGCTAATTTGCATATTGATATAAAAAATTTTATTTTATTAAATATGTGCTTAGTATTGTTGATTTCTAACTGTTTGGTTTTATTTAATGAATATGTCTAAAAATCTTGGGTATAAATCTTAAACGAAATGTATTAACAAGAAGAAATATCTGTAATTGTAATTTTGTTCATGACTTTCTATTTTAGCTAAACTAGCAAATATATGCACCCTCCGGGTGCAAGTATTTTAGTTGAATTTTATAATAAAATATGATATTAAATTAGAAAGGCTAATGAAAGTGAATAAGAATGTAGATAAAAAGATTTTGAACAGAGGGGGTATGATTGAAAAATAGAACAACTTTGAAACTAACTCTTCCATCATTTTCTGTTACTCCCGTCTTTCATTGGTAAATTTTCCTAATTAAACTGTTTAGTTAAATAGGAAGTAAAGAATAATATTACAGTTATTTCTTCTTGTTAAGGGATTTCTTTTAAGATTTATTGAAGAGATTTTTGCACATATTCATTAAGATAAAACCAAACAATTAGAAATCAATAATACTAAGCATATATTTATTAAAATCAATTTTTAAGATCAATATGCAAATTAGCCTTCCCATTCATACTGTAAACCTCTATTTTGTTGTATATATAAATACAATTGCATGTTATTAGTATGTAGATATGGTCAACAGTGTAAGTAATGTAAAACAATTTTATTAATAATTGAGGTTTAAATAAAAATAAAATCATGGACAATATGATGTAAATAACTAAAGGAATTGTGACTTGTATAGTAATATAGTTTTGGTTACAGACGGACAAACCCACAATCTCCATTATAATAAGATAGTTAAATTAGGAAAATTTAGTAATGAAAGAGGGGAGTGATGGAAGAGTAAGTTTCAGCTGTTCTATTTTTCGATTATAGCCCCTCTGTTTCAAATCTTTTTAAAATCTGAATTGTTATTTAGTTTCATTAGTATTTCTAATTCAATCTAATATTTTATTACATTAAAACTTAAATACTTGCACCCGGAGGGTGCATATATTTGCTAGTATATATAAAAGACAATTAAAATAGACATACACACATACACATACTCATTCATCTTGACCCACCCCCATCATCAAACATTCTTGACCCACACCTGCATTTATTTGTCTCATACCCCACCTGTATGGACTGGGCACAAGGCTCCGTTTTAACGTGGGCCCACCCACAAGCCGAAGCTGATGGGTGGGAGAGAACAAAAATTGCGTCGATCCCATCAGCATTCCCCCTCAAGGGGGGCGCCTCAGGCGCTGGGCAATAAACCCAGCCCTGTCCCCAAAGGGGGGAAGGTATTGCCTAGAGAGATGGCCCTCTGGGATCGACGCTATTATTATAACAGAACTGGTCCAGCGGCCGAAGCTCACCGGACCCCCCAGTCGAAACCGGGCGGGGGCTGCATCACCATATAAACACTCCCCATCTAGAGAGAAGAAAATCCACTACCCACCCCCAACCACCCCTGCCCCTACTGACAACCTATTGTTTTCACCATTTTGAAAATGCCCTTCATTGAAGCAAGAACTATATTTGAGTCCTGAAGAAGGTCTAAATGACCGAAACGTTGCATCGTCGACAATAAACATCCAGTTTCCATAACATCCCGTGTTTGTCTACTTTTCTCCATATATATATATGTATATTATGTATTTATAAAATTAAATATTTATTTCATACTAGCTTAAAAGCCACCCCATCAGGTGGCAATTAAGTTAGTTATTCCCAAATTTATTTCCAAGTTATAAAAATTGTAATTTTACAAAAACATTTCTCGCAAAAAATCATGTAAAAAAATGGTTGAAAATAATCGCAGTAATTAAAACTTGGGAATCCAAAATTTCAGGATTGCAGTTTTGGATTTGCTTGGGGAGTTGGCCTGATTTTAAAATGGTATGATATGTTGGACTACGGCCTCTAGGAGTAAAGTTGAAAAATGTGACACACTGACATTCACATTTATTTAGCGATAAAAGAAAAATATAAGAGAAAAGAAATTAACAAAGAAATCTATGAAGTGTAACAAAACAATTAAACAGGGAGTTGTCCTGATTCCAAAATAGTATGATATATTGGGCTACAGCCTCTAAGAGTAAAGTTGAAAAATGTGACACACTGACATTCACATTTATTTAGCGATAAAAGAAAATATAAGAGAAAAGAAATTAACAAAGAAATCTATGAAGTGTAACAAAACAATTAAACAGGGAGCTGTCCTGATTCCAAAATAGTATGATATATTGGGCTACAGCCTCTAGGAGTAAAGTTGAAAAAGTATGACACACTGACATTCACATTTAATATAAGAGAAAAGAAATTAACAAAGAAATCTATGAAGTGTAACAAAACAATTAAACAGGGAGTTGTCCTGATTCCAAAATAGTATGATATATTGGGCTACAGCCTCTAGGAGTAAAGTTGAAAAATGTGACACACTGACATTCACATTTAATATAAGAGAAAAGAAATTAACAAAGAAATCTATGAAGTGTAACAAAACAATTAAACAGGGAGTTGTCCTGATTCCAAAATAGTATGATATATTGGGCTACAGCCTCTAGGAGTAAAGTTGAAAAATGTGACACACTGACATTCACATTTAATATGAGAAAAGAAATTAACAAAGAAATCTATGAAGTGTAACAAAACAATTAAACAGGGAGTTGTCCTGATTCCAAAATAGTATGATATATTGGGCTACAGCCTCTAGGAGTAAAGTTGAAATATATGACACACTGACATTCCCATTTAATATAAAAGAAAAGAAATTAACAAAGAAATCTATGAAGTGTAACAAAACAATTAAACAATCTCATTTAATTAAAACAATAGCAATATAATTTACGTACAATTATTTTCCAATAACTTAAAAAAATGGAAACAATAGAATTTTATTGATCTGAAATAAATTCAAGTGTTTTTTATTTGATTAAATTACACAACTCTAACAAACATGTAAAGTATAAATAAATGTAATTATATTGTTTTTCATTTGATTAAATGAGATTGTTAAATTATTTCTATTTTGTTTCATAGATTTTTATCATTTGTGAAAAAAAGATCCACATTTGAAAATAATAAAATAAAATAAAACTATGTACTTTTTTTTATTTTGGGTAAAGAATGACTAAATATTAAGTCATCATGATGTAACAACTAATGCGAGATATTGCATAGTAAAAATGTGCATAGCATCATCTATCTATACATATATAAAGGGCAGTTATGTGGATATATACACATTAAATATCACCAGGGCTTGGTTTTTGAGCAAAAATAATAGTGATTTGATTTATATTTGTGAAGATAATCAAAAAAACAAAATTTAAATGATAACAGCATGGATTTTTATTTTTTCATTTAATATTTTAGATAGTAGACATTAACATTTCTTTTCAGAGTAACTGGATCAATGCAAGGTCGATTTTTTTTACATAGGGATTTAAATGGGGCATCCCACGCGGATTCAACACCCGATTCAGTAATAATGGATCTGCGGGACTAACCTTTAAAAAAATCCCCTCTGCTGCTAGTACATATATAAAGAGCAGTTATGTGTATATGTATGTCCGGAGGAAACTTCAAAAATAAAACAATTAACGACAAAGTAAATATATATACACACTAAATATCACCAGGGCTTAGTTTTTTAGTAAAAATAGAGATTTGATTTATATTCATGAAGATAATTAAAAAAATAAAATTTAAATGATAAAAGCAAGGATTTTTTTTTTGTCATTTAATATTCTAGATAGTAGACATTAACATTTCTTTTCAGAGAAGCTGGATCAATGCAAAGTCGATTTTTTTACATAGGGATTTAAATGGGGCATCCCATGAGGATTCAACTCATGATTCAGTAATAATGGATCTGCGGGACTAACTTAAAAAAATCCCCCTCTGCTGCTAGTACATATATAAAGGGCAATTGTGCGTATCTGTATGTCTGGAGGAAACTTCGAAAATAACACAAATAATGATAAAGTAAATATATATACACACTAAATATCACCAGGGCTTGGTTTTTGAGCAAAATTAATGAAGATTTGATTTATATTTGGGATAAGATATTTAAAAATTCAAATTTGAAAAGTAACAAAAGGGAAAGTCATTTGCATGTTATTTTGTTTATTTTTTTGTATGTTTTTTTTTCTTTCCGCTTTGAAATCTAATATTGATTGATTGAATTAATTGCATCATTTATATCTTTTTTTTTTTTAAATTGAATGGAAATTTCTTACCATATTGTAATATATTTCCATGGGTATTTTAACTAGCAACCAGCGAGGATCTCACTTGGAATAAGTAATAATGGATCTGCCAGACTAACTTTTAAAAAATCCTCCCTCTTTCCAGGTGACGCCGGGTAGCCACTTCTAGTGTGTTATATTGTGATATCTTTATATTTAACCTTTTTTATGCAAAATAGATGAATGCATAGTTTTCTCTTTTTTCTCTGATGATTTGGGTCAATTCAGATCTGGTGGTCCCAAAATTGATTCATCTCAAAATAAAACATTTTCAATATACAATATTTGGCAATACATGTTATACCATGATGACTTAATATTTAGCCCATTATTTTTTTACAGAGAATAGGTACATAGTTTTCCTCTCTCTCTCTCTCTCTTTCTTTATTTGGATCAATTTAGGGACCAACAGATCTGAATTGACCCAAATCTTGAAGGAATCCCAACCAACTAAACATACGTCTTTCAAACCTGACACCCAGTTGGCAATCCATTAAGTCAAAAAGAATGGTTCCATAAAATCCAGTTTGCACGTACGTCGGAACTTTCACAACTTCCTTCCTATTCACTTTTCATTGTATGAACAAGCTCTTTTTTTGGTCGGCACTGACTATCAAAAGAAGCGAAACGTGTGGGTGGGGGGAATCTCTCAAAGATTGTGAATTTGAGTTACCAGTTGGAAAGAACCAAGCCCATCCATCTTGTTCAAAGAGTAACGTTAAATTACGACCAAATACAACATGTCTTCTATTGCCTGTTCTCTTGTATATACATGTACATTTTACATGATGTTCTTCATAAACGGGGGTTATGCCAAAAATGTCAAAGGAAGAAAAATACGCTAGAAGAAAATGTTTGATAACTATTTACGTTAACCCTGTCATTTTGCAGTAGTATTACAAGATAGATTTGTATTTAGTTACGATTACTTGTTGCCGTGTTTTACCAATTCGATGGTAATTGAACTAGTATGATTATTCTAGAAGAAAATGTTTGATAACTATTTACGTTAACCTGTCATTTTGCAGTAGTATTACAAGATAGATTCGTATTTAGTTACGATTACTTGTTGCCGTGTTTTACCAAATCGATGGTAATTGGAACTAGTATGATTATTCTAGAAGAAAATGTTTGATAACTATTTACGTTAACCCTGTCATTTTGCAGTAGTATTACGACAGAGATAGATTCGTATTTAGTTACGATTACTTGTTGCCGTGTTTTACCAATCGATGGTAATTGAACTAGTATGATTATTCTAGAAGAAATGTTTGATAACTATTTACGTTAACCCTGTCATTTTGCAGTAGTATTACAAGATAGATTTGTATTTAGTTACGATTACTTGTTGCCTTGTTTTACCAATTCGATGGTAATTGGAACTAGTATGATTATTCTAGAAGAAAATGTTTGATAACTATTTACGTTAACCCTGTCATTTTGCAGTAGTATTACGACAAGATAGATTCGTATTTAGTTACGATTGCTTGTTGCCTTGTCTTACCAATTCGATGGTAATTGGAACTAGTATGATTATTCTAGAAGAAAATGTTTGATAACTATTTACGTTAACCCTGTCATTTTGCAGTAGTATAGCAACAAGATAGATTTGTATTTAGTTACAAGTACTTGTTGCCGTGTTTTACCAATTCGATGGTAATTGGAACTAGTATGATTATTCTAGAAGAAAATGTTTGATAACTATTTATGTTAACCCTGTCATTTTGCAGTAGTATTATGACAAGATAGATTCGTATTTAGTTACGATTACTTGTTGCCTTGTTTTACCAATTCGATGGTAATTGGAACTAGTATGATTATTCTAGAAGAAGATGTTTGATAACTATTTACGTTAACCCTTTAAGGACAAGATTTATTTCTACATTTTAACAAATTTAAAGCAAATTTTATCATTTTTATTGAGATATTATAACTAAAGAATTATTATAACTAAATACATATTATCTTAAATAAAAATATAATATATTATAATTACAACTAAATGGATATAATCAGGTATTGTGTATTGCTAAGTTTTATTTCTTTGTAAATAGTTAATTGCCTTCTAAACCAAAAATAGCAGAATTTTATAATTTCTAGTGATATACATTCAAAATGGATATAATTAGGTATTATTTATTGCAAATTCTCTTTATAGAAATTTAGTTTTTTGTATACCAAAAATAGCAGAATTTTATCATTTCTAGTGAGACATAATACATTCAAATGGATATAATTAGGTATTTATTTATTGCCAAATTCTCTTATAGAAATTTAGTTTTATTGTATACCAAAATAGCAGAATTTATCATTTCTAGTGAGACATAATACATTCAAAATGGATATAATTAGGTATTATTTATTGCCAATTCTCTTTATAGAAATTTAGTTTTATTGTATACCAAAAATAGCAGATTTTTATCATTTCTAGTGAGACATAATACATTCAAAATGGATATAATTAGGTATTATTTATTGCCAAATTCTCTTTATAGAAATTTAGTTTTATTGTATACCAAAAATAGCAGAATTTTATCATTTCTAGTGAGACATAATACATTCAAAATGGATATAATTAGGTATTATTTATTGCCAAATTCTCTTTATAGAAATTTAGTTTTATTGTATACCAAAATAGCAGAATTTTATCATTTCTAGTGAGACATAATACATTCAAAATGGATATAATTAGGTATTATTTATTGCCAAATTCTCTTTATAGAAATTTAGTTTTATTGTATACCAAAAATAGCAGAATTTTATCATTTCTAGTGAGACATAATACATTCAAAATGGATATAATTAGGTATTATTTATTGCCAAATTCTCTTTATAGAAATTTAGTTTTATTGTATACCAAAAATAGCAGAATTTTATCATTTCTAGTGAGACATAATACATTCAAAATGGATATAATTAGGTATTATTTATTGCCAAATTCTCTTTATAGAAATTTAGTTTTATTGTATACCAAAAATAGCAGAATTTTATCATTTCTAGTGAGACATAATACATTCAAAATGGATATAATTAGGTATTATTTATTGCCAAATTCTCTTTATAGAAATTTAGTTTTATTGTATACCAAAAATAGCAGAATTTTATCATTTCTAGTGAGACATAATACATTCAAAATGGATATAATTAGGTATTATTTATTGCCAAATTCTCTTTATAGAAATTTAGTTTTATTGTATACCAAAAATAGCAGAATTTTATCATTTCTAGTGAGACATAATACATTCAAAATGGATATAATTAGGTATTATTATTGCCAAATTCTCTTTATAGAAATTTAGTTTTATTGTATACCAAAAATAGCAGAATTTTATCATTTCTAGTGAGACATAATACATTCAAAATGGATATATTAGGTATTATTTATTGCCAAATTCTCTTTATAGAAATTTAGTTTTATTGTATACCAAAAATAGCAGAATTTTATCATTTCTAGTGAGACATAATACATTCAAAATGGATATAATTAGGTATTATTTATTGCCAAATTCTCTTTATAGAAATTTAGTTTTATTGTATACCAAAAATAGCAGAATTTTATCATTTCTAGTGAGACATAATACATTCAAAATGGATATAATTAGGTATTTTTATTGCCAAATTCTCTTTATAGAAATTTAGTTTTATTGTATACCAAAAATAGCAGAATTTTATCATTTCTAGTGAGACATAATACATTCAAAATGGATATAATTAGGTATTATTTATTGCCAATTCTCTTATAGAAATTTAGTTTTATTGTATACCAAAAATAGCAGAATTTTATCATTTCTAGTGAGACATAATACATTCAAAATGGATATAATTAGGTATTATTTATTGCCAAATTTCTTTATAGAAATTTAGTTTTATTGTATACCAAAAATAGCGAATTTTATCATTTCTAGTGAGACATAATAATTCAAATGGATATAATTAGGTATTATTTATTGCCAAATTCTCTTTATAGAAATTTAGTTTTATTGTATACCAAAAATAGCAGAATTTTATCATTTCTAGTGAGACATAATACATTCAAAATGGATATAATTAGGTATTATTTATTGCCAAATTCTCTTTATAGAAATTTTAGTTTTATTGTATACCAAAAATAGCAGAATTTTATCATTTCTAGTGAGACATAATACATTCAAAATGGATATAATTAGGTATTATTTATTGCCAAATTCTCTTTATAGAAATTTAGTTTTATTGTATACCAAAAATAGCAGAATTTTATCATTTCTAGTGAGACATAATACATTCAAAATGGATATAATTAGGTATTATTTATTGCCAAATTCTCTTTATAGAAATTTAGTTTTATTGTATACCAAAAATAGCAGAATTTTATCATTTCTAGTGAGACATAATACATTCAAAATGGATATAATTAGGTATTATTTATTGCCAAATTCTCTTTATAGAAATTTAGTTTTATTGTATACCAAAAATAGCAGAATTTTATCATTTATAGTGAAATATATCACAGTTAAGTCAGATGTAAGTAAAGTAAAGTCGTCGGGGTGGCCTAAAGTCAGTATCAGCCAGTCAGCAAGGGAGTCTATCCCCTTTTCAATAGTGCTAGACCAAGGAGATTGTTTTGGCGTCTGAGGTGGAGCGCCACACCTACCATCAGCTCCTTACTTTACCGCAGGACCGGTATCGAATTAAGAACCTTGTGGTTTCTAGCTGAACACTCTACCGACTGAGCTATCCTGGCCCGTTGTTGCCAAACTCTACTTCTATATAGAAAGTTAATTTTATTCTAAACCAAATAGCAGAATTTTATTATTTCTATTGAAATATTACAGTCAAAACGGATATAATTAGGTATTGTTTTAAAAATTTTATTCTAAACTAAAAATAACAGGATTTTATCAGTTAACACAGTTAAAACAGATATATTTAGTTATTATTATTATTAGGGGCTGGGATAGCTGAGTCGGTAGAGCGTTCGGCTAGAAACCACAAGGTTCCTAGTTCGATACCAGTCCTCGCCAACTCAGCGTATGAGTAGCACAGGGATCTGTGCGGTAAAATAAGGAGTTGATGGTAGGTGTGGCGCTCCACCTCAGACACCAAAACAATCTCCTTGGTCTAGCGCTATCGAAAAGGGGATAGACTCCCTCGCTGACTGGCTGATACCGACTTTAGGCCGCCCCGACGACTTTACTTTACTTACTTTATTGCCAAACTCTACTTTATAAAGAGTTAATTTTATTCTAAACCAAAGTTAACAGAATTTTATCATTTCTATTGAAATATAAGTCAAAACGGATATAATTAGGTATTATTTATTGCTAAAATCTAATTCTTTATAAAAAAATAACTTGATTCTAAACCTAAGATAGCAGGATTTTATAATTTCTAGTGAGACATAGTACAGTTAAAACGGATATAATTAGGTATTATTTATTGCTAAACTCTGCTTCTTTATAAAAAGTTAATTTCATGTTAAACCAAAAACAGAATTTTATCCTTTCTAATGAAATAGTCATTTAATACCAACTCAAGTCATTTTGATAAACAAAAGGCTCTGGTTGCTTACAGTACCTGCTGTTACTTAAGTGGTCACCCAATTAAGTATTAAACAGGCTGTATGTTGTTGTTTTGTTTTATGGCATATCAACCATTTTGGGTCATTTAATGCCAAATCAAGTCATTTTTGACAAACAAAGGACTTAGGTTGTTTACAGTACCTGTTGTTGCTTAAGTGGTCACCCAATTAAGTATTGAAAAAGCTCATCACTGCTAAACTTGGGTGATCTAGCATAAACCGGTGCTTTCAGCATGACTTGACTGTAATATTTTTGTTGGGAATCATTATTTAAGGAACAAGAAAAAAAAGGATGTGATCATAAAGTGGGGGTTCAATTTTCTATTCTAACAAGTTATAAACTTTTCCTCCTTTATTTGGCCACTCTCTTTTTCTAATCAAAGATGAAGGCAATACTGAGAAACATTCTTATTGGTGGATTGGTTTTATGGCATATCAACCCTTTTCAAGTCCTTTAATGCCAGATCAAGTCATTTTGATAAATAAAGGACTCAGGTTGCTTACAGTACCTACTGTTGCTTAAGTGGTCACCCAATTAAGTATTAAACAGGCTGCTTAACTTTAGTGAACTAGCAAGAACCGGTGCTTTCATCTTGACTTGACCGTAATCCAAGGACTCAAAGTTAATTTTTAATGATGATAGCCATTAGACTGACCACACAAGACAGATGGCGGCCATTACAATACTCCCCCACCCCCCATACTTTTTGTTTTGTTTTGTTTTTATCTCCCTTTACTTTTGAAACATTTGGAATGTCTACAAAACCTTCAATTGGTAAATTACTCTTTCTTGAAAACTTTTTTTCTCTTTATACACAGGAGAGTTCCGAATCAGGAACTGTAATTTGTCTTGCGCAAATAAAACACTGATGTGCGCAGGTGGAGGGGGGGGGAGAGAGAGACTTAGCAATAAAACTAACTCGTACTGTTGGGTGTTTGCTTTATTTGCAATTGCTCTCTCTCTCCAAACCAAATGATCTATTAGACTGTCAATGGTGCTGACTGGCACTGTCAGAGTGATGTTGCAAGGGGGAAGAGACGAGGGGGGGGACGAGGTGGGGGCTTGACTTTGGTTATTTCCTAGTTGAGTAACATATGACCCAGAAAAAACAGAACCCAAATTATTTATTTATTTTCCCATTAAACTAACCCTAAACCCCAACCCTAACCCTAAACCCCAACCCTAACCCTTGTTGGACTTAAACTTCAAAAAAAAAAAAAATTAAAATTAACAGTTTTATTACAAAATTTGTGGGTTCTGTATTTTCTGGGGCACCCTGTAATATTGTTACTCAACTAGGGGGGGTTGGATTTAGGGTTAGGGTTTAAGGTTAGGGTTAAGGTTGGTGTTTAGGGTTAGTTTAATGGGAAAATAAATAATTTGGGTTCTGTTTTTTCTGGGTTACCCTGTAATATCATGTTACTCAACTAGGGGGTTAGGGTTAGGGTTGGGGTTAGGTTTGGGGTTTAGGGTTAGTTTAATGGGAAAATGAATAATTTGGGTTCTGTTTTTTCTGGGTCACCCTGTAATAACATTGTACTCACTAGGAAATACATTTACTTCTGTTCATTATCCAATCAGATCATACCATCAATTGGCATCATGACTGACATTATGAAGACAAGAGTGTTTCCCGTTACATCTTCTAAAAACCAAGATGGAGACATAACTTCTAAGGTTTGAGGAGTTGTTTCTGAAATTGTTTGTGTGAAGTGACGACCGAAAGCAACCACTTTCCCAACTGCTAAAAGTCCACTGGCAAAGTCTTTCCACCTGCAACAATATTACAGCAGTCTTCGCTCAATACGTTTCTTGTCCAACGCATGTCTCTTTTCCCGTTAGGAAGATGTAAAACCATTTGGCCCACGGTGTGGGAAGGCGTTGGCCTTTCAGTCTCGGAAGACTATAATAAAATTTTTATGCATCCTGTGACTGTGAAGTCCTCTTTTGGAGTTTGTGTTGCATACCCTTCTCATTACTTACTTCTTACTTCTTCTATTCTTTGGTCATCTCTTTGATATCTTAAGTTCTTCTAGGTCTCTTCTAACATCTCTTCTTCGTCTGGAATCTTCTAAGGTCTGGACTTTCTTGGGGACTTCGGGTCTGGTCTTCTATTGGGGATTTCTCTTTATCAGAAGCCCTGTGTCATTGTTAGTTTTTAGAGGTAATAACACAAGACTCCGATTTGCTTTGATCTTACTTTATTTTAAAATCCCCAACCAGACATCTGTGCAGATTAAGACGGGAGCGCGTGTAACACGACTTACTCTTCTGTCGGGCTCGGCTGCTAGTCTCTAACTACCTGAAACTTACTCACTATCTAAACCGGAAGAGAGGGTTCTCTCTACCGGTTCTCACGGTATCCACTGGAAGAAAGGATCAGTACAGGTCAAGCCTTGTCATTCAAATCCTTCAAGGCCATGGGCTGCAGCTTATAACGGCCATTTTGATTTCTACACTCACATACTTGTGACCTTGTACCAAAATAAATTAAGTTATTCTTATTAGTAATAATGATTTTCTCATTTTGCTAACCATTTGCTGGGTACAAGTGTTAAGCTTTCCTAATTATTATTCTATGTTACTGTTGCCCTTGACCAGGATTGAACCTGCAGCCTAGAGTTAACTGTCACTTAGAACTGTTTTAACCCAATGCCTACATCCACTATGCTATGTGTCCAACTGGACAATTCAGTGTGAATTTTTGGGAACTTCTTAGCTCAGTTGGTAGAGCATCAAACTAGGAACCACAAGCTTCCGGGTTCGATACCGGCCCTCACCAACTCAGCATATGAGTAGCACAAAGATCTGTGCAGTAAAGTGAGGAGTTGATGGTAGGTGTGGTGCTCCACCTCAAACGCCGAAAAACAATCTCCTTGGTCTAGTGCAAGTGGAAAGAGGATAGACTCCCTCGCTGTCTGGCTGATACCGACTTTAGGCCACCCTGATGGCTTTACTTACTTACTTATAAACCTAATGTATCAAATCCGGAACCTTGCGACTCCTGGGCCAATGCTCTACCAATTGAGCTAAACTGATAAAGTGGTGTAAAAACTAAAATACGATTTCAAAACACCTTGACAGAACGGACCATATGACTTTTAGGCACCCATTTTGCGATCACGATTCATAAGGACATTTTTTCATTTACACCGTCAAAATCCTGTTGTTTGTTAACAGACGATTTTTAGAGTTTTTTTTTTAAACTATAAAACTAACCCCTAACCCTAACCCTAGCCCCTAACCCTAACCCCTAACAAACAACCGGATTTGACGGTGTAAATGAAAAAAAATCTCCTTATGAATCGAGATTGAAAAAGGGGTGCCTAAAGGTCATATGATCCGACAGAACTTATCCTTTAATTGATCACTCACTTTAAGTCAGGAAAGGTGTTCATTAATATCCGTTTGCTTCTAATGTGGCTGCTGCTGGGAGGGGGGGGGGTGCCTGTTATGCTTAGCAAAACTTTCAGTACGTAAACATGTTGTAAATTCTTGGACTAAAGTTGACAGATGAAAAATCAATTTGTCGAAATTAAGAGAAGAATCATCTTTACTTTATTCACCACCAACAAGTGGATGAAAAATAAAAAGGGGGGGGCAGAAAGAAATGTCGACAATTGACCAGCAATATTGAATGGCCAAAGAGTCATTAGAATGAAGTAGAAGAAAAAGAAGTAGAAGAAAAAGAAGGAGAAGAAGAGCTGTTAGAATGAAAGAGAAGAAGAAGAAGAAGAAGAAGAAGAAGGGCTGTTAGAAAGAAGAGCTGCTAGAAAGAAGAAGAAAAGAAGAAGAAGAAGAAGAAGAAGAAGAAGAAGAAGAAGAACTGCTAGAAAGAAGAAGAAGAAGAAGAAGAAGAAGAAGAAGAAGAAGAAGAAGAAGAAGAACTGCTAGAAAGAAGAAGAAAAGAGAAGAAGAAGAAGAACTAGAAAGAAGAAGAAGAAGAAGAAGAAGAAGAAGAAGAAGAAGAAGAAGAAGAAGAAGAAGAAGAAGAAGAAGAACTGCTAGAAAGAAGAAGAAGAAGAAGAAGAACTGCTAGAAAGAAGAAGAAGAAGAAGAACTGCTAGAAGAAGAAGAAGAAGAAGAAGAAGAAGAAGAAGAACTGCTAGAAAGAAGAAGAAGAACTGCTAGAAAGAAGAAGAAGAAGAAGAAGAAGAAGAAGAACTGCTAGAAAAGAAGAAGAAGAAGAAGAACTGCTAGAAAGAAGAAGAAGAAGAAGAAGAAGAAGAAGAAGAAGAAGAAGAGAAAGAAGAAGAAGAACTGCTAGAAAGAAGAAGAAGAAGAAGAAGAAGAAGAAGCTAGAAAGAAGAAGAAGAAGAAGAAGAAGAAGAAGAACTGCTAGAAAGAAGAAGAAGAAGAACTGCTAGAAAGAAGAAGAAGAAGAAGAAGAAGAAGAAGAAGAAGAAGAAGAAGAAGAAGAAGAAGAAGAAGAAGCTGTTAGAATGAAAGAGAAGAAGAAGGGCTGTTAGAATGAATGAGGAATTTATTGAAATTGAGAGCAGAATCATCTTTACTTTATTCTCCACCAAATGATGGGAAAAAAAAGAAGAAAAAATAGAAAAAGAAAAAAAAAAAAAACTAAAAAAGAAAGAAAATAAAATAAAAGAAAGAATTGTCAACAACTGACCGGCAACATTGAATGGCAAAAAAGAAACTGACTTTATTAAATGCCTTTAAATTCAACACCACAAGATAAACTGAAAATGTATTGATTTGTCTGACAAAAAAGAAAAAAAGAAGCTTATACTTTTAACAGCTGTGTATTCTGACTGCTGCCAGTCTAGCTAAGTGGTTATGGCTTTGGTAAGCTCAAAGAAGTACCATCTATATACATATATAAAGGGCAGTTGTGTGAATCTGTATGTCCGGAGGAAACTTTGAAAATAAAACAATTAACAACAAAGTAAATATATATATACATTAAATATCACCAGGGCTTTTTGAGCAAAAATAATGAAGGTTTGATTTATATTCATGAAGATAATTAAAAAAAAAAAAATTTAGATGATAACAGAGTAGATGTTTTTTTAAATTTAATATTTTAAATATTAGACATTGATTTTTCTTTTCAGAGTGGCTGGATCAACACAAGGTCTTTTTTACATAGGATTTTAATGGGGCATACTACCAGGATCCAACTCACAATTCAATAATAACGGATCTGTGGGATTAACCTTTTTTGCATCCCCTCTACCCAGGCGACACCGGGTAGCCGCTTCTAGTATATATATATATTTACCAACCCCTCCACACAAGCAGGATGTGACACAAGGTCAATTCCTTAAGCAGAATTTAACAGGTTTGAATTCAATTTTCCTTCTCCTATACTGATTATAAAACTAAAGTTTAACAGCCCAGTCTGCCCTACATAGCTGGAGGGAGAGTAGTTGGATGCATACCTTTTCCAAGAGTATTAGTGCTATGTGAAATGCAAATAGCATTATCCAGGATTTGAACTCAGGTCTATTGAAGTCAGTTAGTCTACTGTTGGTTTGAATAACAGCAACTAGCTAAGCACAACTGAAGCAGTGTCCAAGACAGTTGGTATTTATAGAAATCAAGAATAGTCCATTCATGCATTTGGGTGATTCCATTCCCTGAGTTCTGATTGGCTGCTTGGTTTCAATGATATTGTGGAGTTTTATAAATACCCTGTCAGTCTGCAGTAGAACTGCGACAAGACGGGGTTGTATAGAGTTACAACCGCTTGTTGCTGTGTCTTACCAATTCGACGGTAACTGGAACTTAGCTTGATTATTCTTCAAGGTCGATGAGCCCATTTCCTATGACTCAAACCATTACACCACACACCAATACAAAAAGTACCATATATACTTGAGTAACGAACCACCACATGTGTTAAACAAACAATGATTTATAGTCACTAAAAGGGGTCTTTATAATAGTGAACTATCCCATTGACTTCGACGTATGAGGATCCATCAACTTACATTGTCAATGATTCAAACTATTTTTTTTTCTTTAAATTCTAAAAACAAAATTCGTCGGAGACCTTTTTTTACAATTAAGGCTGGTGGACCTTCCAAATTCTTTTATTTATCGACATATTCTAAAAAGCGAGTTCATGTTTTAATTGAAAATTATGATAATTTGAATTTTTTTCTGGAGAAAAAAAAACAACATTTTTTGGTATAGTAAAAGGATTTAATTTTTTGTTTTGCCGCCTGCACTGCATTTATCTATTTATTTCATAAACACGGTTCTGATTGGCTGATTATAAAATGGCAGATAAAATCACTAATCTCATTGGCTAATTTTTATTTCAGAGCTAAGTAGTTTTTATATGTATTTTACTAATTTAAAACTTAATTAATTAATTATTAAACCAAGAAATCTATGTGAGAAAAGTAACTGGATACTTTTTAGTGATTTTATCTGAATCATTACGTAAAAATTATTGAGCCATCTTTTACATCCGACAGAACTGAACAAAAATCGCTTTGGGATTGTGGTCTAATATCAGGTATTCCACAAACATATAAGTAATCTTTTTCAATATTTTTCATCATGAAATGTTTAATTTTTGATGACTTTGATGATAATTTTATGAAACACTGTGTATTATAGAAGACATTTCTTAGTATATTTTTATATGTGATATCATTCTTTCTACCCAGGTGACACCGGATAGCCCCTTCTAGAGTTGAATAAAGCTTGAATATAGCAATTAACTTGTTCATCATTTATTACAATCATATATTGCATGAAAGGAAGTGCATGATGTAATGGTTAAAGTCATAGAAAATGGACTCGTTGGCCCGAGATCAAATCCTGGATGTGGTAATTGCATTTCACTTAGCGCTAATACCCTTGGGAAAGGTATGAATTCTACTCTCCCTCCAGCTATGGGTAAATAGTAGGGCAGACTGGGCTCTTTAACTCTGGTTAGGCAACCGGTCTAGGAGAAGGAAAACTCTGAATTCAAACCTGTTAAACTCCACTTAAGAAATTGACCTTGTGTCACATCCTGCTCGTGTGGAGGGATTGGTAAATATATATATATTGCATGAAATTGACCCACTATTATAAGATTAGAAAAGGTCTTGTTACTTACATGGCACAATGTCTTTTTGGTTATTCAACCACAAATTCTCTGGTGCTGTTGATACTGTACACTGTGTATCTGGTTTGTGATTTAACAGAGCCTGAAAATGAGAAGAAGAAAAAAGAAAAGCTGTAAAAATGCTTATAATTCAGTGTTAAGTAATTAAAACATCCCAAGAATCAAATATAAACTGAATATAAATTACTAGATTAATAATAGATTAATAAATTAATAGATTCCTTCATACAAAATGGCAGCAACACTGGAATAACAACATCCACAATAAACTCTTCCTAATCAAACCCACTTTGGGAGGCTGGAGACCAACTTTAAGGAAGTCTAGAAAGGAACAAGTCATTGTATCCTGATTACACATTGGTCATACAAGACTATCACACTCCTATATACTCAAACAAGAACAACAACCACAATGTGAAACATGTCAAACACCCCTGACAGTTAAACATTTATTCATGGAATGCAGGTTTTTTGCTCACACCAGAAACTGTTATTTTAATGCAAACAATATGAAAAATCTGTTTGAAAATGTCAACATGAAGGATATTCTCTCTTTTTTGAGGGAAATAAAATTATACCATAGAATATAGACATGAAACAAATCAATAGCATACAACATAATCCCCAATAATACTAACACATTATTAAAACCAATTACTAAAAAGTATAAATAAAAATACACGATATGTAAAGTAAAGTAAAGTTGTCGGGGTGGCCTAATGTCAGTATCAACCAGACAGCGAGGGAGTCTATCCCCCTTTTCACTAGCGCTAAATGAAGGAGATTATTTTAGCATCTGAGGTGGAGTGCCACACCTACCATCAACTCCTCACTTTACCGCACACATCACTGTGCTACTCATACGCTGAGTTGGCGAGGGCTGGTATCGAAAACCAAGAACCTTGTGATTCCTAGCCAAACACTCTACCAACTGAGCTAACACTTCCTAACAGTTAGGCATGACATAACCCCAGATGGGTTGATATGCCATTAAAATCAATAAACAACAACATAGTATTTAATAGGAATACTTGAAACCATATCATTTTGTACAAATATTCTATAACTGTGCAAACAAATTGGCAAATAAAAAAGTGCAATTTAAAGAAAATGTGATGGAACATTAACTCTTTGTCTACCAAATTTCCCCCCATTTCTGTACCAAATTTTCTTGGTATTTTTTTTTACCTATATGATGGGATATTTCAAAGTTCGCTATCTATTCACCTCAGAACTCATTATATTCAAATAAAATCTTTTTATTATTGGGATCTGAGTCCTGCTCAGTTATTATGAACTAACCATCAGTTTTTGTACTTTGCTTGGGTGTGGTAGGAGAACTACTGTGAGTAGCTTAACTCCAAACTTCCCACACTGCTGTACCAAATTTTCTTGGTATATTTTACCTGTATGATGGGATATTTCAAAGTTCATTATCTATTCACCTCAGAACTCATTCTATTCAAATAAAGTCTTTCATTATTGTAATCTGAGTCCTTCTGATCAATTATAATGAACTAATCACTATATGATGGGATATTTCAAAGTTCACTATCTATTCACCTCAGAACTCATTCTATTCAAATAAAGTCCTATTAGAATTGTGTTACATATCTATGCATAGATTACTGTCAACCCCCTGTATTTCTGAAGGGATGGCCTCTTTTCATATCACGGGCGGGACTTTCCATGGAATATTACAGGAAGTACGTGAAGTCATGTGGGACCAAGTTAACCTGCAGTTTCAGCTTGGACGTCAGGCAGATAAGCCCTATCTGCCTTAGCTGGGGCTCACCTGCACACGCGCGCTGTGTTTAGTTAGAGAAAGATGTTTAGAAGTAAATAAAAGTTTAAATAAATAATATGGTTTTGTGGTTGATGAATGTCTTGGCAACAAGACTGACCTAGAAGAAGAAATGAATCAAGGACGACCAACCAGCAAGAACAGAGAAATAGAAGTCATAGAGAAAGAATAGAAACGACTAGAGATCACGAATGGTCAAAGAAGTAAGTTATGCATCTCTCTATCTACCTGTGTCTATCTCTCCCCCCCTCTCTCCAGTAAAAGAACAATTGTGTATGTACCCAACATGGGTATATGTGTATGAGTATGCAACAATTGTAATCTAAATCCTTCTGCTCAGTTATAATAAACTAACCATCAGTTTTTGTACTTTGATTGGGTGTGGTAGGAGAGCTGCTGTGAGTAGCTTGACTCTTTGCCTACCAAATTTCCCACAATACTGTAGCAAATTTTCTTGGTATTTCTTTTTACCTGTATGATGGGATATTTTAAAGTTATCTATTCACATCAGAATTAATTCTATTCAAATGAAGTCATATTATTATTGTAATCCGAGTCCTTCTACTCAATTATAATGAACTAACCATCAGTTTTTGTACTTTGCTTTAGTGTGGTAATGCAGTGGAGGGATAGCTATATGCTATGTGTCCAACGTTGTACAGATAACAATAAAGATGAGGACAATAGTCTGAATAATCTAAATAATCCAAATTATCAACCCTCATCTCAAAAATTCACATAAATAGCAGATAACAATAAAGATGAGGACAATAGTCTGAATAATCCAAATAAATCCAAATTATCAAACCTCATCTCAAAAATTCAGAGGAAAGTTATTCTTGTTTGTAATTATTTTTTTCAAGGGATACATCTTATGTTGTAATTGTTAATGAACTGGATTGGGAGACCCTAAACAGTGAGTTTTATTCTTACTGGGTGCTCCATACTTCTGGCCTTGTGCCAAAATAAATTGTTGGGTAAGTAAAATGGTAATTCCTGTCTATAGAGTGAGTGAGGGAGAGGCTCTCTGTGATTGGATATACCAATCACCTGATGAGCCCAGAAGTTTAGGCACAAAATCCAAAATCCAGACAGACAGATTCCACCAGCAGTTTCCAGGAGGCAGCGATATTAAAAGCTCTCCGAGAGAATCAACCCTTTGCCAAAAGTAAGTTACCTTTGTTGGGTCAGTAAAATGGTAATTCCTGTGTATAGAGAGAGTGAGGAAGAGGCTCTCTGATTGGATATACCAATCACGTGATGAGCCCAGAAGTTTAGGCGCAAAATCCAAAATCCAGACAGGATTCCGTGACCATTTCCACAAGGCAGAGACATTAAAAGCTCTCCGAGTCAACCCTAAAAGCTCCCCAAGAGTCAACCCTAAAAGCTCCCCAAGAGTCAACCCTAAGATACCAGATATCTTCTTCAACACACCGGTAAGTCCCTTAAACTCAACTTTATATACAGGAAGGACTTTATATTGTTATTCATTGTTTCATGTGTTGGTTAATAAATTGTTAGAATTAAACGAAGTATTAATTCATTTATTTGTTGCTGTTAGCCTTGGAATTAAATGCTAGACTAACACAATAAAATCATTCTTATTTGTAATGATATTTTTTTGGAATGTGTGAGGACATATCTTGTATTTGTTTTAATCATTCTTGATGGGTATTCAACATTTTTTAAACTCAATTTTTGTTTTTAAATACAATTTTTAAAAAAATCATTTTTTTTCTATTTAACTCATAGACAGGACCCTAACAGATACTACCACTCTAAGTCAGAGTAGACCTGGGAGCAATGGCGATGAAGGGGTACTCCACACACTCCAAGCTTATTTTTGGAAACCATGAACAATGAGTTTGATTTTTGGTAGGTGCTCCATACTCTTGGCCTTGTGCCATAACTAAGTAGTGATCATTATTTCTTATAATAGTTTAATTCTGTGAACTTACATTCTTTCAAAAAATTTTTTAAGTAAGTTTTCTTTTGAATGGTTCTGGAAGAGTTGTTTGTTTTCAGAGGTTTTATGACTAATGTTATACCCAACCCCTCCCTGAACCACCCTCTGAGTGACTCAAATCAACAGGCATGAAAATAAATAAATAAATACTAAAAAGAAAAAAAAAAAGAAAACAATGAAGGAAATAAAAAAGAAACAACTAATGAATAATATAAAAAGGAACAAATCTCAAACAACTCCAAAATATTATTTCCCCCCATTCTCACTCCCTCTCTCTTTTTCTCTGTGTCACTCTCTCTCTCTCTCTATCTCTCTTTGTTGGTCTGTCTATCTGTCTGTCTGTCTCTCCTCTTTTTTTCTTTTTAAGCACCACACACTCTACCCCCACCCCTTAAAAAAAGGAAACAAAACAAACTCTCTCTCTTTTTCTGTGTGTGTGTGTGTGTGTGTGTGTGTGTGAAACTCTCTCTCTCCCTCTCTCTCTTTTTCTCTGTCTCTGTTGGTCTATCTGTATGTCCTATTTTTTTCTTTGTAAGCATCACACACTCTACAACCACCCCCTAAAAAAACAACAAAAAACAAAACAAAAAAAACAAAACAAAAACAAACAAGCTCTCTTTTGGTCTTTTTTTTTTTTGTGTGTGTGTGTGTGTGTGTGTGTGTGTGTGTATGTCTCTTTCTCTCTCTCTCTCTCTCTCTGTTTGTCTGTCTCTCTCTTCTTCTTTTTTTGAGCATCTATACAATCGGAAACTAAATTCACTGCCTCATCCCATTAAGACGAAAGTTCCTTCTTAGGCTTAGTTAATCAGTAAAAAGCTCATTAGAATTCTCTTGGACTCGTCATCTACAAAAGGTGAATCAATAAACTAAAAAAAAAACAAAAAAAAATTCTTCCGTTGTTTCTCACCCCCGCCCCACCACACACTCTACAACACCCGTCCCTAAAAAGAAAAAAAAAAAAAAAAAACGAAACAAAAACAAGAACAAGAACACAAAGTCATGGCAGAAAAGACGGAAACAATCCCCCTCCCCCCACATGCCAATTCCTTTCAACATCTTTTTTTATCTTTTATTCTTTGTAAACATCCTGATTGAAAATGTAACTAACACCTGAGTACAAATTGTTAATGGTAGCACAAACTATCTGGGAAAAGTGTCTTTCTCAGAAATAATTACATTCTGGTTATTGGAATTAGGTTTCTTTTTGAGCATTAAGAATAGGGGAAAAGGTTTACTAAGCAAAGATACAAACTGTTGTAACTCGAATATCAGCATTATGAGAAATAATATGAAGAAACACAACAATTACTAAGGATAGGGGAAAAAGTATACTAAGTAAAGATACAAGGTTAACAGAATAATTAGCATTTGCTAGGTTGAATTAACAAACTGTTGTAACTCGAGTATCAGAGATAACAGAAAAATATGAGTATTAAGGATAGGAAGAAAGGTTTACCTAGCAAAGATACAAGGTGAATAGAGTAATTAGAAATTGCTGGGTTGAATTAACAAGTCTCTCTCAGTAATATTTACATTCTGGTAATTGGAATTAGGTTGCTTTCTTTAATGGCACATCAACCTTTGTGGGTTATTGTTTTAACTCAAGTATCAAAGTTAACACAGAAATGATAGGAAGAAACATGAATATTAAGGATTGGGGAAAAGGTTTACTAAGCAAAGATACAAGGTGAACAGAATAATTAGCAATTGCTTTGTTATCTTTTTTTTTTTTTTTGTAAACCTCCTGATTGAAAATGTAACTAACACTTGAGTACAAATTGTTAATGGCAGCACAAACTGTCTGGGAAAAGTCTCTCTCTCAGTAATAATTACATTCTGGTTATTGGAATTAGGTTCCTTTCCTTAATGGCACATCAACCTTTGTGGGTTATTGTTTTAAAGGTTTACTAAGTAAAGATACAAGGTGAACAGAGTAATTAGCAATTGCTAGGTTGAATTAACAAACTGTTGTAACTCAGTATCAGAGTTAACTGAGAAAAAATAGGAAGAAACATGAATATTAAGGATTGGGGAAAAGTTTACTAAGCAAAGATACAAGGTGAACAGAGTAATTAGCAATTGCTAGGTTGAATTAACAAACTGTTGTAACTCAGTATCAGAGTTAACTGAGAAAAAATAGGAAGAAACATGAATATTAAGGATTGGGGAAAAGGTTTACTAAGCAAAGATACAAGGTGAACAGAGTAATTAGCAATTGCTAGGTTGAATTAACAAACTGTTGTAACTCAGTATCAGAGTTAACTGAGAAAAAATAGGAAGAAACATGAATATTAAGGATTGGGGAAAAGGTTTACTAAGCAAAGATACAAGGTGAACAGAGTAATTAGCAATTGCTAGGTTGAATTAACAAACTGTTGTAACTCAGTATCAGAGTTAACTGAGAAATAATAGGAAGAACATGACTAAGCAAAGATACAAGGTGAACAGAGTAATTAGCAATAGCCAGGTTGAATTAATAAGTGTTGTAAGATTTCAGAGTTTCACTCTTCTTAAACTTTTTCAGAGATATTTATAGGAAAAACAGATGATTCCATGCTCATTATTAAGGTACTATATTACACTATCACAGTGTTGGTATCTATCTATCTATCTATCTATCTATCTATCAATCTGTCTGTTCATAACTGTTGTAACTTGAGTATTGAAGTTAACATAGAAAAAAAAAAGAAGAAACACAACCTGTATTAAATATAGGGAAAAATGTTTACTAAGCAAAGATACAAGGGAAACAAAATAATTAGCAATTGCTAGGTTAAATAAGTCCAGTGAAATCTTGTGGTTTCTCTCTGAGAGGTGCGTGCACTGGCTTGGTCATGTTAGGAGGATGGACAAAGGCCGCATCTCCAAAGACTGGACCATATGACCTTTAGGCACCCCTTTTGTGGTCTCGTATTCATAAGGAATTTTTTTTCATTTACACTGTCAAGTTCCAGTTGTTTGTTAGGGGTTACAGTTAGGGGTTAGGGTTGGGGTTAGTTTTATAATTAAAAAAAAAACTAAAAATCGTCTGTTAACAAACAACCGGATTTTAATGGTGTAAATGAAAAAATGTCCTTATGAAACGAGATCGCAAAAGGGTGCCTAAAGTCATATGGTCCCAAAGACCTACTGTATGGCGAATTAGTAGAAGGTTCCCAACCGCTAAAGAGACCATGCCAATGCTTCAAAGATGTCTGCAAGAAAGACATGAAGACATGCCACATCAACACTAACACATGGGAGGTTGTTGCAAAGAGAGCCAGAAGGAAGGAGAGACAACAACAACTCCAGCAATGTTTGTATGCAGTCACTGCACCAGAGATTGCCATTCAAAAATTGGTCCGTTCAGCCACTTTTGCAGATGATTGGTTTGGTTTGTTTTCTTTTATGGCATATCAACCTCGGTGGGTCATTTAATGCCGACAAAGTTTTGAAATAAATGGATACTCTATTTTTTCTTTATAAACACATTTTTCTATTTAATCCATAGATGGGACTGCTCCGGGTCAGAGTGGACCAAGGAGCAATGGTGATGAAGGGGCGCTCCACATTCCCCAAACCTCCAAAACTGGAACCTCACCATCAGATAGAGTTTAACGTAATTCCCACATGAAGACCCTCAGCCACTGCCTTCTAGCACCCATATGATAAAAAGGGTTTGTCTTGCCATAAGTGCAATAGGGTTGGGCAATCATAGAGGTGCTAGGGCTTTGTGCAGATGAAGTTAAAAAAAAAAAAAAAAATTAGACACTACGCTATCATCTTCAGCAGACTGAAGAATGCCAACATATTCAGTCAGTTTTACGGTAATCAGGTGTTAAGAATTCAGATTTGATAATTTTACGAGACTGCTTGTATAATCTTTTTTGAAAAGGAAAAATAAACAGCTATTACTCTTGATAGCTTTTAAAGATAAAAGCTGAAAAAAAAAAAAAAAATGAAGCATTGTTTTTTTTTAAATTTTACTGTTTAAAAATTCATTTTTAGTTTTTTAAGGTAATTATTAATTCATGTTGATGGGGGGGGGGATTAAAAGGATTTAAATTTAATGTATTTGAATTTTTTTTAAAGTTTTACAATTTATTGAACCCCCTCCTCATTTTAATCAGAATCAAATATAAAAGTTAAACAATTTTTTTTTTTTTAGTTAAGTGCTATTGTGAATATGATTTAGTCTTAAAAAACTGAATATTTTAATCCTAAAAATCATTAGAAAATAAATAATTGTATTACATTATTTTTTGTTTTTCTTGTCGACTTCAATGTAGTCTAAATGTGTACATATGTATACACTTGTCTGCGTAAACACATACATAAACACAATGTAGTTTAAATGTGTATATATGTACACACTTGTCTGCTTGAACACATACATAAACGCAATGCAGTTTAAATGTGTATATATGTACAGACTTGTCTGCGTGAACACATACATAAACGCAATATGGGTTTAAATGTGTATATATGTACACACTTGTCTGTGAGAGCACATACATAAACGCAATGTAGTTTAAAACGCAATGCAGTTTAAATGTGTATATTTGTACACACTTGTCTGCATGAACACATACATTAACACAATGTAGTTTAAATGTGTATATATGTGAACACATACATAAACACAATGTAGTTTAAATATGTATGCACTTGTCTGCATAAACACAATGCAGTTTAAATGTGTATATATGTACACACTTGTCTGCGTGAGCATATACATAAATGCAATGTAGTTTACATGTGTATATATGTACACACTTGTCTGCGTGAGCATATACATAAATGCAATGTAGTTTACATGTGTATATATGTACACACTTGTCTGCGTGAGCATATACATACACGCAATGCAGTTTACATGTGTATATATGTACACACTTGTCTGCATGAACATATACATAAACGCAATGTAGTGTACGTGTGTATATATGTACACACTTGTCTGTGTGAACATATACATAAACGCAATGTAGTGTACGTGTGTATATATGTACACATGAACATGCAATGCAGTTTACGTATATGTACACACTTGATGAACATATACATAAACGCAATGCAGTTTACGTGTGTATATATGTACACACTTGTCTGCGTGAGCATATACATAAACGCAATGCAGTTTACATGTGTATATATGTACACACTTGCCTGCATGAACATATACATAAACGCAATGCAGTTTACGTGTGTATATATGTACACACTTGTCTGCGTGAGCATATACATAAACGCAATGCAGTTTACATGTGTATATATGTACACACTTGCCTGCATGAACATATACATAAACGCAATGCAGTTGTGTATATATGTACACACTTGTCTGCGTGAACATATACATAAACGCAATGTACTTTAAAATGCAATGCAGTTTACATGTGTATATATGTACAGACTTATCTGTATGAATGCATAAATGCAATAAAGTTTAATTGTGCATATAGTAAGGAAGTAAAGTCGATGAGATGGCCTAATGTTAGTATCAGCCAGACGGTAAGGGAGTCTATCCCCTTTTCACAAGCACTTGACTAAGGAGATTGTTTTTGCATCTGAGGTGCAGTGCCACTGCACTGCATATATCCCTGTGCTACTCATACACTGAGTTGGTGAGGGCTGGTATCGAACCGGAAACCATGTGCTTCCTAGGCAAGTGCTCTACTGACTGAGACACTACTCTGTGTAAACTCATACATAGATGCAATACAGTTTAAATGTGCATATATATATATATATATATATATATATATATAGATAAATCTAATGAGTCAGACGAACCTACTAAAAGTTTTGCTTAATGCTCTTCAGGGCTAAGATCAGATCTTAGCCCTGAAGAGCATTAAGTGAAACTTTTAATAGGTTCGTCTGACTCATTAGATTTATCTTTATTATTTGCTCTACTTAGGTATTGAGCACTTTTTACTTATTATCTTTAGTCTCCTGGCAGTTTTATATGAATATATATATCTTATATATATATATATACATATAAATTGTTTTTTTCTTTTGGCCAAATATTGTACCAATAGATTATTTTTGGTTGGTACGATTATCTTGGTCTTTTCTTTTTTTCCAAAAATTTTTTTTCTCCCCGGTTGATGTTTGGTAGTATATTTTTACAATCAAACTATTTGCTGTTTTTTTTTCTCACCGTGAGGATTTACCAATAAGTTTGGTATATTATATATACATATATATATACACACTTGTCTGTGTGAATGCATTCATGAACACAATGTAGTTTAAATGTGCGTATATGTACACACTTGTCTGTGTAAATGCATGCAAAAATATAATGCAATTTAAATGTGAATATATGTTCACAATGTCTTTGAGAAAACATACATAAACGCAATGCGTGTTTAAATATGCATATATATACACACTCGTCTGTGTGAACACATACATTAATGCATACATTCACATATACACTCACTTATGTAAAAAAGACAAAATCAAATATATTGTAAGATTACATTTTTTCGAACAACTTTTATAACAAATTTGATAAAAATCCACAAAATATAAATTACATTTTAAATCGCTTAAGAATGTACAGTATCACCTATTGTAGCGTAATTATTGTGGTCTACAGGGATTGATTGGTTGGTTGGTTGGGTTTTACGGCATGTCAACCCCTTGGGTTATTTTATGCCAAATACTTCTATTGGTAAAAAAAATGTTTCATGCTAACAAAGTTTTGAAATAATTTCATTTTTAATGGATAATACAATTTTGTTTATAAACTCATGTTTTCTATTTAACCCATAGATGGGCACAGGAAGACAAAAAAGAAGAAAAAGAAATAAGAACAAAAAAAAGGTTAAAATTTGGAAGAGTAAATACTAAGCGGGGTGCCAGTAATTTGACCAAAGAATGACCCAGGAAATAGATTTAAAAATACAAATAGAAGTTCTGGGTTTTGACCGGAAACAGATGTGACGCCGGAATGAGAAACGGGAGAGAAGAAAATCTGCCTCTTTTCCGTTGGCTCTAGTGGGACTCAGACATTGGTCATGGTCCCCCGTATGGGTGAGGGACAGCAGTACAGAACATGATACTATGTTAGAAGATAGAATAATTTGACAATACCCTCTCTCTTTCTCTCTCTTTCCTTCTCTCTGAAAAAGAACCCACGAGCCTAGAAATAGATACACAGCCCCTTGTGACTTATACAACTTGCGTGTATGTTGTTTCTGAACTAACGTCTATTACTACTACAACTTGAGTAGGCCTATGTGATACATATATCGTTCTGGAGCTATGGTACACTATAAATAAGTACACTTCAAACAATTTTTTTTATAAAAAGCTAATTTATCTATACATAAAGGGCAGTTGTGTGGATGTATGTATGCTTGGAGGAAACTATGAAAATAAAACAATTAACTACATATGTTGTATACTGAGGTTTTCACGGTACCAAATCGATATAATGTTGTATACCCTTTCTTACTTCTGGTCGTATTTTCTTCTGGCCAGCTTTGGTTCTATCTTCTAACATCTTGCGTCTTGGTCTGGAATCTTCTAAGGTCTGGACTTTCTTGGGGACTTCGGGTCTGGTTTTCTGTTAGGGATTTCTCCTTATCAGAAGCCCTGTGTCATTGTTAGTTTTTAGTAAACACAAGACTTCGATTTTCTTTCAATGTTACTTTATTCGGTAAATCCCCAACCCAGACATAACATAGCACGCATATGCAGAGTTACAGTTTAGACAGAGCATCATGGCCAACTGCTCTGTCTGACGTCCACTGCAAAACTAAACTAAAGCTCCTTACTATTCTTAAACCGGAACAGGTTCTTCTATGCCTTCCAGTTCCCATAATTTATCCCTGGAAGGCAAGGTGAGAGTGAGGTCAAACGCCGTCACTCACTTTCAGGGCCATCAACTGCACTGATCGCCACCATATCTCTATACTACCTTACATAAGTATGAAAAGGGTCATCCCCTCAGAATTGCAGGGGATTGACAATAATCTTATGCAACCGCATAGATTATGTAACACATAGTAGGTCTGGGGAATGTGGAGTACCCCCTCATCACCATTGCTCCCTCGTCCACTCTGACCCAGAGTGGTAGTACTTGTTACCTGTATGGGTTAAATAGAACAAAATGTGTTTGAAAATGATTGCATACCCATCAAGAATGAACAAAACAAAATGTCTTTGGCATAAAATAACCCAACAAGGGTTGACATGCCATAAAATCCAACTAATCAACCAATCAACTAACCAACCAAGAATGAATCAAACAAAATGTCTTTGGCATAAAATAACCCAACAAGGGTTGACATGCCATAAAATCAAAAAAATTGAATACCCAACAAGAATGAATAAAACAAAATGTCTTTGGCATAAAATAACCCAACAAGGGTTGACATGCCATAAAATCAAAAAAATTGAATACCCAACAAGAATGAATAAAACAAAATGTCTTTGGCATAAAATAACCCAACAAGGGTTGACATGCCATAAAACCCAACCAATCAACCCAATTTAGATCGTTAGCATAAATTTTAAAAGCAAAGCAATTATTTTAGAGTCTGAATAAACAATTTTGTCTTAATATTTGCTGCCATAAAAATACTTTCTTTTGGCAAAAGAAACGACCAGTTTTCCAAATCCGATTGCAGTTGTAGCCTCTCCAAACTTGGCAACATGTATTTCCAGGAAATCCCCCGATTTCTTTGTTGAGCCTACAATTTACTGACTTTTAAGGCAGACCCGGAAAATCAGAACCAAGATAGATGAGAAATCTCCAGAAAAAGAGGAAGAAAAGAAGAAGAAATCTCCTTGTAATGCTAATGATGCAGGAAAGAAAATAGAAAAAGGAGTTACAATCTATTTTCTTTTCTTACGTCTTTTTTCTTTTTTTTTTTTTCTTTGGACACAGATTGATTATTTTGTCCTGGCAAATCTCAAAACATTTTCTTTTTTTTTTTTCAGTGTTTTTTTGTTGATTTTGGCAAAGGGTTTCACTAATCTCTTTTTAATTCCTTCTTAATCTCTGTTAATCAGCTTGGCTGAGGTTTTTATTCACTTTTGTATCAGTTATTTTGACAAGAAACTTCTTGCTCAAATGGATTTCAAAAATAACCTCAAGCTCAAATCTGTTATGAAAATCAAAAAAAATCTTGGCTCAAAACTTGGGTACTGCTTGAGTAGGGGATGAACTCAGTGGAAACCAACACAGAAGGGTTGACTGTTTGGTAATCCTTAACTTGTTCCTCGTAAATTCCTACCATAAAATAAACTGAATCCTCATTTTATGTCCTTGTTTTTGCAATAAATGTTTTATTTTTCTTGCACCCGTTATTTTACAATACGGAATATATTTTCTTTATTTATTTTAATATTCACTTCAATGTGTATATTCTAAAAGTTTTTATTTTGTGAGAATGGTTAGTTTTAAAGTGGGGGCTCATTTTATAATTTAGGCATAAATTGGATCCTCCTTTTATGACCGTAATTTTGTTTTTTCGTCGACGATGATTAAAATCTGACATTTTTATTTTAGAGTAACAAAGCCAAAAAAAAAAAAAGAAATAAAAGAAAAAACAACAAAAGGTAATCTTCAACTTTTTACTCGTAAATTCCTACCATAAAATTAGGCTTGGGCATTATCTGAGCCAATCCTAATTTTTGGTAGGAATTTACAAGTAAAATATATACACAAAAGTATATACACATTGAAGTAAATATTAAAATGAATAAAGAAAATATATTCAGTATTATAAAATAACGGGTGCAAGAAAAATAAAACATTTATTGCAAAAACACGGACATAAAATGAGGGTTCAGTTTATTTTATGGTAGGAATTTACGAGGAACAAGTTAAGGATTACCAACTGTTTAAATTAAATTTTTGTAAATTCTTTTAGAAATTCATACCTGAAATATAGATTTTCCCAGTCTGTGAGGCTTAGAATACAATGACTGTGTCCCCCCATAGAGGGGGTGTAGGGATTACATTCCTTACTTGTCATGGTTTCACTATTCAATGTATGGGGCTAGCTTAAGTTTGTTGGGTGCTGGTATTTTAGCCCCATATATATATTTACCAACTCCTCCGCATGAGCAGGATGTGACACAAGGTCAATTTAACAGGTTTGAATTCAGAGTTTTCCTTCTCCTAGACTGGTTACCTAGCCATGGTTAAAGAGCCCAGTCTATTTACCCATAGCTGGAAGGAGAATTGGATTCATACCTTTCCCAAAGGTATTAGCGCCATGTGAAATGCCAACAGCTTCATCCAGGAATTGAACTCGGGTTGACAAGTCCATTTCCTACAACTCTAACCATTAGACCATGTGCCCCATATTTTAGCCCCATATAAAAGCTTGGTTCTTTGTTCTACTGGACTAAAGCAATAGGTTTTTCCATTCTGCACAAGGCTAGGACAAAGCCGCATTTAAATGTCCTCGAAGCTGTTTCAATTTTCTTTTTTCATCCTACCTTGTGCAGACAAATTAGACATAAGGACAATTATTTTATTGGGTGAGTGGCTTGGGTCTTGTGCGACTTGATAGGGATTTTCTTAGTTTTGTTTTCGCCCCTCCCCTCTTGTCAAACCTGGTCCTTAGTCCTTAGTCTTCATTCCATATCCATTAATGTCATAATTAATTTACAACTTGACTTTTAATTGATTCCCGGTGTGAAACTTGAAAAGCACTGGACGAAAGGGCCCTAGTTTTATCAATAAACAAATTTTTTTTTCTATTCCCTTCATTCCACCTTAGTCTTCCATCCATTGATATCATGGTGATCACTATGATAACCCTATATATATATATATATTATATATATATATATATATATAGAGAGAGAGAGAGAGAGAGAGAGAGAGATAAAAGGATATGAAAACACCACAAAATGCTGTTAAAGTGAAAACATTTTATAACATATTCATAGCTGATATTAGGTGTGTTTTCATATCCTTTTATCTATACTCATACCGCTGGATTCATTTCCTTTCTTTTAACTTATATATATATATATATATATATATATATATATATATATATATATATATACACACACACATACAGTAAATGAAGGAAAAAAACTCTAAACTTGCTTCATTACAATAATTTATTTCAACTGCATTACTACGGCATCTTCAGGTAATCACAAGAATATGACTCTTAGAGTTTTTTTCCTTCATTTACTGAATATCTTGCTCTGTCCTTCCATTCACTGGTATTAGGCACATTGAGCTCTCATTATGGTCTACCTGCATCAGCTTGGTTAAACCACACGTGGAAAGATCCTAACTACAGAAAAAAAAAAAAAAAAAAAAAAATATATATATATATATATATATATATATATATATACACACATCGTTTGTTTATTTACTTCTCATACTGTCGTGTAGTAAAAGTCACTATAAGAGGAATATAACCTACTTCTAAACAAAACGAAAAATCTAGGAAAGTCCGGTTGGTGAAGGGGTTACGGTCCTCGCCTGTCAGCTTGACAGTCAGGGTTCGAATCACGCACAAGGCGGTCTTCCTATCTATAGCTCTGTTGATGAGGCCTAATAGGCCGAAATATACATACAGAGATTGATTTTTCTCGATTTGTTTAGCCTTACATTTGAATAGGTATGCCCGCCTAATTAATTAATTATTAATTAATTTTCAAAATTAGGTACGACTTCAATTAAGCACATATTCTCCCAAAAATTGTCGGCTAAAAAAAGCCATATCAAAACACGTGTGTGTGTACTTCTCATATATATATATATATATATATATATATATATGAGAATAGATAGATAGATATGAATAGACATACTAATATATAAGAATAGATAGATGAATACATAGATAGATAAAATGTAGAAAAAATAGATATAGAAAAATTTAGATATATGAATGGGGTTATATTTGCCTGTCATCTCTTATCAAGGAGTCAATATTTTTCTTATCTTTTATGATTATTTTTATAAGGAACAACAGGTGAGAGTGTTGGCATAACACAGAAGAAAAAACATCACAGTCATAATCATCATCATCATCAACAACAATAACAGTCAATCAAGTTCGCTTTTGTATTTTTCAGTGATCTCCCCCCCCCTCACCACTTGTTGTCATTCTCCCCCCTCACCCCCCGGGAAATACTTCACTTCAGTTTTTGTGCACCCCCCCCCTTTCCCAAAATCATTCTCTCTTCAAGAATCTTTGGAAAGGCTTAAAGAAAGAAAGAAAGAAAGAAAGAAAGAAGTTTTTTGTGATTGCTTGATGACAAGCACTATTTAAACTTTATCATTCAATAGTCACATACAAACACAAATACTTGATGGGTATGTACACACACACACACACACACACACACACACAAATAACACATTCACACATACACACACATTCTAAACTATATTTTTCACACATACACACACATACACACACACACAAATAACACACATACATTCTAACACACACACACACACACACATTCTAGATTATATTATTCACACACACACACACACACTCAGATTATATTATTCACACACACACACACACACACACACACACACATTCTAGATTAACACACACACACACACACTCTAGATTATATTATTCACACACACACACACACACACTCTAGATTATATTCACACACACACACTCTAGATTATATTATTCACACACACACACACACACACACATTCTAGATTATATTATTCACACACACACACACACACACACACACACACACTCTAGATTATATTATTCACACACACACACACTCTAGATTATATTATTCACACACACACACACACACACACACAGATTATATTATTCACACACACACACACACACTCTAGATTATATTATTCACACACACACACACACACACACACACACACACACACACACACACACACACATTCTAGATTATATTATTCACACACACATTCTAGATTACACACACACACACACACACACACAACACACACACACATTCTAGATTATATTATTCACACACACAACACACACACACACACACACACACACACATTCTAGATTATATTATTCACACACACACCACACTCTAGATTATATTATTCACACACACACACACACTCTAGATTATATTATTCACACACACACACACACACACACACACTCTAGATTATATTATTCACACACACACACACACACATTCTAGATTATATTATTCACACACACACACAACACACATTCTAGATTATATTATTCACACACACACACACACACACACCACACACACAACACACACAACATTGTACACTATATTTTCCCACTCATGAATACACACACACACTGAACTATATTTTTCACACACACACATTCTAAACTATATTTTTCACACACGCACACTCAAATAACATACACATACAAAACTATATTTTTCACAAACACACACACAAACATTGTACATTAAATTTTCCCATGTCCCACACACACAAACAACTATTATTCCACTCACATCTGCACACAAACACAAGTACTCTTAAGACTATTTAATTTGGTTGTCACACACACACACACACACACACACACTCAAAACTATTATTCCATTCTCACCTATACGCATACACACACACACACACATACACACACTGACAACTATATAATCTGATTTTTACACACACAAACATACACACACACTTGAGACTATATAATTTAATTGTCACATACAAACACATTCAAAACTATTATTCCACTTCCATCTGCACACACATACAAACACACTCACAATTATATAATCTGATTGTTACACACACACACACACAAAATACTCTTAAGACTATATAATTTGGTTGTCACACACAAACACACACACACAAGCACACTCAAAACTTTTATTCCACTCCCATCTGCACACACACATGTACATGGAGTGGTAGTACCTGTTAGGGTCCTGTCTATGGGTTAAATAAGAAAATTGAGTTTAAAAAAAATTTGAATACCAATTAAGAATGGATTAAGCAAAACATTTTTGGCATAAAATAACCCAACAAGGGTTGACATGCTGTAAAATCCAACCAACCAACACACATACACACACACTCAAGACGATTCTTTTCCACTTCCAATTGCATGTACATATACATACACACACACATTCTAGACTATATTTCCTACTCCCAACCGCACAAACATGTATGCACACATATTCTAAACTATTTTACACACACACACACACACACATTCTAAAGTATCACCTAACCACATTCATACATATGCACACATATACATTCTAAACTATATTTTCCCACTCCCTCTCCCACACCACACTATTGAAGTCAGTGAGTATACTGTTGGTTTGAACAACAGCAACTGGCTAAGCACAACTGAACCAGTGCCCAAGATAGTTGGTATTTATGGAAATCAAGAATAGTCCATTCATGTACTTGGGTGATTCCATTCCTTGAGTCCTGATTGGCTGCTTAGTTTCTATGATGTTATATGTCTTCATAAATACTGTCATTTTGCAGTAGTATTGCGACAAGATTAGACTTGTATTCAGTTACGACTCCTTGTTGCCTTGTCTTACCAATTCGAGGGTAAATGGAACTTAGTGTGATTATTCTACAGTTTAGTTATTTAATGTTTTATGCTTTATCACCATTACTCCCAGGTCCACTCTAACCTCTAGGCTTCATAAATACCCTGTCATTTTGCAGTAGTATTGCAACAAGATCATTTTAATATTTAGTTACAATTACTTGCTGCCTTGTCTTACCAATTCGATGGTAATTGGAACTTAATGTGATTATTCTACACACACCTACATACCAAGAAAGAACTAAATAAAGAGATAGGGTAAAGATGATAATTTGTATATTTTTCCTCATAAACACATACATACATATTCTAAAGTATATTTTACACACAGACGCACGCAAATAACACATTCACACATACACACACACATTCTAAACTATATTTTTCACACATACACACACAAACACACAAATAAAACACACACATTCTAGACTATATTATTCACACATACACACACACACACACACACAAATAAACACACACATTCTAGATTATATTATTCACACACACAACACACATTCTAGATTATATTATTCACACACCACACAAATAACACACATTCTAAATTATATTATTCACACACACACACAAATAACACACACACATTCTAGATTATATTTTTCACACAGACACACAAACATTGTACGCTATATTTTCCCTCTCATGAATACACACACACACACACACACATACTAAACTATATTTTTCACACACACACACACACACATACAAAACTATTGACATACAAAACTATACACACACACAACATTGTACATTAAATTTTCCCATGTCCCCCACATAGACACACCTACATACATACCCATCATGTGTTGTGAAGTTTAAACAAAAAGAGATGGAGGTAAAGATAATGATTTCTATTGAAAATCTTGCCCCCCCCCATTTCAATAGAACTAGGGGGGGGAGATGTTTAGGTGTGAGGTTAGTGAGGGTAATGATTCAACTGACACGAGTCATCCAAATAAGGGGGGCATAAGCACAAAGAATATTGGTTTGGGGGGGCAGGGGGGCTAAGATAAGATTCTTTCATATTTCATAGGTGTTTCTTTTATATGCCCCCCCACTTCTACCTGATAATCGTCCACAGCCACCCTCATCCAACTTCCTGTTTCTTGTCTGCCCATCTTGAATATATCTTTGGGAGAGAGAGAAAGAGAGAGAGAGAGAGAGAGAAGAAGGGGGCAGAGAGAGAGAGAGAAAGAGAGTGCAGAGAGGAGAGAGAGAGAGAGGGAGGGTGCAGAGAGAGAGAGAGAGAAAGGAGGGTGCAGAGAGAGAGAGAGAGAGAGAGGAGAGAGAGGAGAGAGAGAGAGAGAGAGGAGGGAGCAGAGAGAGAGAGAGAGAGAGAGAGAAGGAGGGGGCAGAGAGAGAGAGAGAAAGAAAGAAGGAGAGTGCAGAGAGAGAGAGAGAGAGAGAGAGAGAGAGAGAGTGCAGAGAGAGAGAGAGAGAGAGAGAAGGAGCAGAGAGAGAGAGAAAGAAAGAGTGCAGAGAGAGAGAGAGAGAGAGAGAGAGAAGAGAGAAGGAGGGGCAGAGAGAGAGAGAGAAGGAGAGAGAGAGAGAGAGAGAGAGGAGAGGGGCAGAGAGAGAGAGAAAGAAAGAAGGAGAGTGCAGAGAGAGAGAGAGAGAGAGAGAGAGAGAGAGAGAGAAGGAGCAGAGAGAGAGAGAGAGAAGGAGGGGGCAGAGAGAGAGAGAGGGAAGGAGGGGACAGAGAGAGAGAGAGAGAGAGAGAGAGAGAGAGAGAGAGAGAGAGAGAGAGAGAGAGAGAGAGAAGGAGGTGAGCACAGAGAGAGTTTTCTGTCAGTTAAATAACATCCATAAATGAACATAGTGACAGACCCCACCCCCAGTCAAAAAAAAAAAAAGGTGAGGGTAATGTTTGGATACTGAATTAAAAGAGAAATTCAAATACAAATCAAACATTCTAGACATCTTGTGAATCTCTTGAATTTGTTTACTGATTTTAACGGCATATCAACCCATCTGGGGTTATGTTATGCCTAACGGTTAGGAAGTAATACATATCATGTATTTATATTTATACTTTTTAGTAATTGGTTTTAACAATGTGTTAGCATTATTGGGGATCATGTTGTATGGTATTGATTTGTTTCATGTCTATATTCTATGGTATAATTTTATTTCCCTCAAAAAAGAGAGAATATCCTCCCGTATCAACCCATCTGGGGTTATGTCATGCCTAACAGGAAGTAATACATATCGTGTATTTATATTTATACTTTTTAGTAATTGGTTTTAACAATGTGTTAGCATTATTGGGGATTATGTTGTATGGTATTGATTTCTTTCATGTCTATATTCTATGGTATAATTTTATTTCCCTCAAAAAAGAGAGAATATCCTCCCGTATCAACCCATCTGGGGTTATGTCATGCCTAACGGTTAGGAAGTGATACATATCGTGTTATTTATATCTATACTTTTTAGTAATTGGTTTTAACAATGTGTTAGCATTATTGGGGATTATGTTGTATGGTATTGATTTCTTTCATGTCTATATTCTATGGTATAATTTTATTTCCCTCAAAAAAGAGAGAATATCCTCCCGTATCAACCCATCTGGGGTTATGTCATGCCTAACGGTTAGGAAGTGATACATATCGTGTATTTATATCTATACTTTTTAGTAATTGGTTTTAACAATGTGTTAGCATTATTGGGGATTATGTTGTATGGTATTGATTTCTTTCATGTCTATATTCTATGGTATAATTTTATTTCCCTAAAAAAAGAGAGAATATCCTCCCGTATCAACCCATCTGGGGTTATGTCATGCCTAACGGTTAGGAAGTGATACATATCGTGTATTTATATCTATACTTTTTAGTAATTGGTTTTAACAATGTGTTAGCATTATTGGGGATTATGTTGTATGGTATTGATTTCTTTCATGTCTATATTCTATGGTATAATTTTATTTCCCTCAAAAAGAGAGAGATATCCTCCCGTATCAACCCATCTGGGTTATGTCATGCCTAACGGTTAGGAAGTGATACATATCGTGTATTTATATCTATACTTTTTAGTAATTGGTTTTAACAATGTGTTAGTATTATTGGGGATTATGTTGGATGGTATTGATTTCTTTCATGTCTATATTCTATGGTATAATTTTATTTCCCTAAAAAAAAATGTTGACAAACAGATTTTTCATATTGTTTGCTTTAGAATAACGATTTCTGATGTGAGCAAAAAACCTGCATTCCATGAATAGGTGTTTGACATGTTTCACATTGTGGTTGTTGTTCTTGTTTGGGTATATAGGAGTAAATCTCTTGAGTCAGCCCAATTAAATAAGAGTCAAAGTCAAGTGTTGCACTATGTTTTCACGAGGACTTATGAGTTAATAAACATTGGC
The DNA here is from genome assembly GCA_023376005.1 of Doryteuthis pealeii. NCBI lineage: Eukaryota > Metazoa > Mollusca > Cephalopoda > Myopsida > Loliginidae > Doryteuthis > Doryteuthis pealeii. Next base: position 59,800,253 of record CM042170.1, on the reverse strand, counting down.
AAAAGGGTAATTCCATGTCGAATCATCCAGGCCATGTCACCCACCCCCTTCAATTTTTCTGAAATTTTGTACAAGTGTGGATTATGTTAATGTTAGACAATCCCCCAAATTTGAGCTTTTATAAACCAATTTCTAGTAGTAGGGAAGCTCTAGAACTTATTTTACAGACAAAAATAGATTAAAAGATGTCGCCATTTTTCGCAAACCGCCACTCAAACCCTCTTTCATGGGGCCAAAGAGAGGCAAACATTATTCCAGTGACTAGGAAGGGAAATCTGTAGTGAAGAAGTGGCTCAAAGAACAGTGAACAGAATTTTATGTGGCAGGGATACATGCTCTCATTTGAAAGTGGAACATTGCTATTGACAGAAACAGTGACTATGTGGAAAAGTAGGGATGTGATCCAGAGAGAACCAGCTTCATTTCGATGTATGATACATATTCCTGTGTTGGTAATTATACCTGTCCTAAACAAAATGGTATTACTTTTTGACTCACCTATGTGAAGAAGTAGGGATGTGATCCACAGAAGACCAGCTTCATTTTGATGTATGATACATATTCCTGTGTTGGTAATTATACCTGTCCTAAACAAAATGGCATTACTTTTTGACACACCTATGTGGAGATGTATTTAATAAATAAACGAAACTACTCAAAAACAACCGAGTTTCTGATATTTCTTTCTTTAATGCTTCATAGTAATGCCCAAACCTGATATATGTACCTCCCACAAACGGATACATATACCAAAATAACCACAAATATATATACTTACTAGAAGCATACGGAGACCCTTAGACAACACTATATATATATATATATATATATATATATATATATTTATTTAAGAATGGAAATGAGTAACCTACTCGAGTTTCATCGATAGATTCTTCAGGGTTACTTTTAAATTAATCGAGTTTATGATTAATCTTTGGTGTTATAAACATGCCCGTTGGAATGGGACTTAAATTTAGTAGAGGAACGCTTAAACAAGCGTTCCTCTACTAAATTTAAGTCCCATTCCAACGGGCATGTTTATAACACCAAAGATTAATCATAAACTCGATTAATTTAAAAGTAACCCTGAAGAATCTATCGATGAAACTCGAGTAGGTTACTCATTTCCATTCTTAAATAAATTTATGCTCTACATTGTATTGAGCACTTTGTATTTGTTTTTCCTCAACCTTAACCTCTGGATATTGTGCGCTTCTAACGATCGTTCTTATACCCACCGGTAAGTTAATACTTATACATATACAAATATATATATATATATATATATGCATAGAATTTTATAAGTGGAATCTTTTGTTATGCAAGTCTCCTTTGAAGAATCAGCTTAGTAAAATCCGATTGAAAAGAGTCTCATTGAAAAGCATTTAAAATGGTGACAAGAAATTCTTTACGACATGTCAGACAATTAAATAGCAGACAATTCGTTTAAATGTCAAGTCACTGGGGGAATGAAGGATAATTTGCAATAAATTAGAATTCATTTTTCAATAAATTAAAAGAAATATCAGTCCAATCAAACAAAATTCACAATAAAACAGGTATTGATTTTTTTTAAGCAGAAAATTATGGGCTTCTTGCAAAAGATTCTTTTTTTTTTATATTTCATAACTCTTTAAAATCTTTTGCAATAAAGATTTTTATTCTTTAAATGTCAAATAGATAGAGGTATTAAAATAATAATGGTTAAGGTATTAAAATGATAATGGTTAAGGTATTAAGATGATATATGGTTAAGAGTATTAAAGATGATAATGATTAAGGTATTAAGGGATATAATGGTTATAGGGTATTGAAGATAATAATGGGTTAAGGTAATGGAAGAATGATAATTGCTTGGAATTCTAGTTAAAGGTAGTGTAAAATAATATGGTTATAGGTATTAATATGATATGGTGTTAAGTATGTAATAAATAATATGGGTTTAAGAGAGTAAATTGAAAATATAATGGTTAAGATGAGGTCAGTTGAGAATCACACCTAATAGGTTATAGTAATATGAAATAGATCGCTGGATTTAAAACTGGGACATTTTTAATTTCCATATAATGTACAAATAACCATATGCTTCGTGGTAAATTTTTTTGTAGGTCTCCAATTGATTTTTAAATATATATACCCTTTGTGGCTTGGGGAAACCCGCCGGCAATAAGAGCAGGATTTTGTGTGACAACAAGGTCAATTTTCTTAAGGCAAAGTTTAAACAGGTTGTTTGGTTACAGATTTTTCGCTTTCCTAGACTAGAATGCCTAAACAAGAATAGTGGCAATTGTAATGAAGTTGTTTTGGTTTTGTTAAATCCATTATTCTCCAATTTTTAAATCCACACACACACATATATTATTAGTAAATACTATACTCATATATATATATATATATATATAGTTGTATATATGCTCCAAATTTCATGGTTGAAGCATGTAGGGGAAGAACATTAGTTGACCTTTCACTTGTTAGTATAAAAGCAAATACTGCGCTGGTTTACAGACTGGAGTTCTCGGGATTGTAAAAACTACATCATAAGTTTATCTGGCTATACAGTTCCTGATAGCTGAAGAGGGAAGGAACTTGACGGATGAAAATTCTGGTGGGTTTCGCACCCGGCTGAGGTACTTGTTAAAAAGTCAAGCTTGCACTGATGAGAAGTAAACTTCGAAATACACGTGTCTGTGGATGACTAGTATATATATATATATATCAACATTCTGATGACGGTAATCACCTAGAAAGTTGATGTTCCGAAACCATTGTAAGAACAAATCTTTTACTGTATTGGTAACTATAATGAATAAGATAAATAAGCTTTAACGAAGCAATTGAGCACTTTATAATCATTTCTCAAATAAATAAAAAAAAAAATTAACTATATAATAATAATATATTATATATATTATTATATATTATATTTATGTATAGTTGCTTCACTGTGGTTCACCCTGGTCGTCGTTGCAGCTGCTTAAAGTACTCCAGGTCACACTGAGACCATGAAACAAACAAGACTATATGAAGTGTCTCCATCTTCCGTATGACTAAAATTATATTAAGATGATATAGTAATCTATCATTTCATAATGTGGCGTAAACCTGAATTGATTGATTAACGTTGATAATATTGTGTTGAATGGCCGTACAGATAGATGCGTCAAAAATTTGTAACACTATGTAAATAGATCATTCAAGAAGTATAAATTATATAATCATCGCATTACCGACGTCAGATGAGAACTGTATTATTTATTCCCATTTCTTATTTTTTATTACTATTCTTATTTTTCATTCTTTCCAAGCGCCTTATCATGATAGCCATGAAACACCATATATGTATGATATAATAATCGATCTACCCTCCTTTATATATTATTAATTAAAGAGGATGATCACAGTATGTATGAAAATGATATAGTTTGTGGTTTCATTCCACTTTCAACTCATATTATATATTATATTAATTCATACATAAGTTACATATACTTGATTTCATGTAATCCAATCATCAGATGATGTTCTATGGTTGAGAATGTTAACAACCAGTCGTGAAATCGGTTGAGATTAAAACCAGTAATTTTTAAAATATGAAAGCGTTTTCACGGATGGGAAATATAAAGCTAAAAAAATTTTTTTTTTTTTTAAAACTGTGGCTTGTTTAAACGTTTATTCTTATATATATATTATACTAGCAAATATGCACCCTCGGGTGCGTATTTAAGTTTAATGTAATAAAATAGTTATATTAAATTAGTGAAAGGCTTACATGAAACTAAATAAGCAATTAAATAAAAGATTTGAAACAGAGGGAGTATAATAAAAGATTTGAAACAGAATGAAGTATAATAAAAAATGGATACAACTGAAACTTACTCTTCATCACTCTCTCTTTCCATTGTTATTTTTCTAATTTAAGTATTTAGTTAAAAGCAGGAATAAGATAAAATTGACAGTTATTTTTTCTTGTAAATGGTATTTCATTAAGATTCATTGAAGAGAATTTTGATTATATTCATTAAAATAAGAACCAAACAATTAAGAAATCAATACATACTGAAAGCCATAATAATTATAAAATCAGATTTTAATATCACATATGTAAATTAGCTTTCGCCGTTCACACTGTAAACGCTAATTTTGTTGTATATAAATTATACATGTTTTCCCCAGTATGTAGATGGTTAACAGTAATTAATAATGTAAAACAATTTTATTAATTTGAGGGTTTAAATAGAATGGCAATCATGGAAAATGTGATGTCAATGAACTAAGGAATAGTGATGGTGTATATAGTTTCAGTTACGACGAAAGCACACAATCGTCCATTATATATATAATATATATAGTATATAATATATAAATATAAAAATGAAATGATTAAAGTAACAAAAGAGAAATGTTAAAAAAAGAAAGAAAAAAAAGGCAGATGAGAACACCAGTTTTGGATGAAATTGATTTTCTCGTTCATATTGTTAATATTGAATTTCGTTCAATGTAAATTCTAAGAAATTTATAAGACCGACTAATTTGTTTCAACCCCAAGTTGCAAAATACAAAATAGAATTATTTACGTCATTTCTTTGCGTTCTTTCCTGTTTTGTTAGATATTCAATTGAGATTAAAGAAAACATGAAAGAGACAAATTAGATAAACGGGTGAATCAGATATTTTTGGGCAATGACCTAGATTTTCCAAAGAAGATAACTCAGAAATTACAGTCCTGGTCAGTTGCGTGTTGTATGTCCCAGATGAAATACTTAATATTTAGAGGGCGTTTTGGTGGGGGTATGGTATGTCCAGATGAAGATCTATACAATAATATAAGGGAGTTGGTTGTTGTATGTATGGTCCAGAAAGTAATCTATAATATATAAGGGCAGTTTGTGTTAATGTAGTCACAGATGTAATCTATAATATAATATAGAGGGTCAGTTGTGTGTATGTATTCCAGATGAGATCTATACATATATAAGGGTCGTTGTGTTATGTTATGTTCCAGAAGAATCTATACATATATAAGGGTCGTTGTGTGTGATGTATGTCACGATGAGATCTTATACATTAATAACAGGGCAGTTGTGTGTATGTATTCCAGAATGAGGATCTATACATATATAAAGGGCAGTTGTGTGTATGCTATGTCCGATGAGAATCTATACATATAAAAGGGCTGTTGTTTGTATGTGTTATGTCCAATGAAATCTATACAATATATAAAGGCAGTTGTGTGTATGTATGTCCAGATGAAATCTATACATATATAAGGGCAGTTGTGTGTATGTTATGTTCCAGATAAATCCTATACATATAAATCAAGGGCAGGTTTGTGTGTATGTATGTCCAATTGAGATCTATACATAATATAGAGGGCAGTTTGTGTGTATGTATGTCCAGAATGAGTATCTATACATATATAAAGGGTCGTGTGTGTATGCATGTCCAGAATAAATTATCCATTAATAAAGGTCGTTGTGGGTGTATGCATGTCCAATGAAATCTATACGATATATATAGGGTCGTTTGTGTATGTCATGTCCAATGAAACTATACAGTATATAAAGGGTCGTTGTGTGTATGTAATGTCAGATGAATCTATACATATATAAAGGGTGTTGTGTGTATGGTATGTCCACATGAATCTATACATATATAAAGGGTCTTTTGTGTGTATGTATCTCAAGATCTATAACATATATAAAGGGTCGTTGTGTGTATGTATGTCCAGAATAAATTCTATACATATATAAGGGTCGTTGTGTGTATGTATGTCCAGATAATCTATACTTAAAGCGTGTGATGTGATGCAGATGAGATCTACATATATAAAGGGTCGTTGTGTGTATGTATGTCCAGATGAGATCTATACTATATAAATGGGTGCAGTTGTGTGTCATGTTGTCCCAGATGAAATCTAATAAATATATAGAGGTCAGTTGTGTGTTATGTTGTCAAAGTGTAATCTATACATATATCAAAGGGCAGTTTGGTGTATGTATGTCCAGATGAGATCTATACATATATAAAGGCAGTTGTGTGTATGTTATGTCCAGAAGAATCTATATAATATATAGAGGGCAGTGTGTGGTGTATGTATGTCCAGATGAGATTCATTATATATTAAAGGGTCGTGTGTGTATGTATGTCCAGATGAAATCTATACATATATTAAAGGCAGTTGTGTGTATGTATGTCCAGATGAAATCTTACAATATATCAAGGGTCGTTGTGTGTATGTATGTCCAGATGGAGATCCTATACTATATAAAGGGTCTTGTGTTGTATGTATGTCCAGATTGAAATCTATAAATACTATAGAGGGCAGATTGTGTGTATGTATGTCAAAATAAGTCATACCATATATAAAGGGCAGTTGTGTGGTATGTATGTCCAGATGAAGATCTATACATATATAAAAGGGTTGTTGTGTGTTATGTATGTCGCAGATGAAATCTATACATATATAGAGGCAAGTTGTGTGTATGTATGTCAAATGTAATCTATAGCATAATAGAGGGTCAGTTGTGGTGTATGTATGTCCAGATGAAATCTATTACATATATAAAGGGCAGTGTGTGTGTATGTATGTCAAATGTTAATTCTATACATATATAGAGGGCAAGTTATGTGTGTATGTATGTCAAGATGAATCTAATAATATATAGATGGGCAGTTGTTGTGTATGTATGTCAAAATGTAATCTATAAATCCTATAAAGGGCAGTTGGTGGTGTATGTATGGTCCAGAATGAAATCTAGTACATATGTATAAATGGGAAGTTGTGTGTTATGTATGTCCAGATGAACATCTATAAAATATAGAGGCAGTTGTGTGTATGTATGTCAAAAGTAATCTATACATATAAAAATAATAAGGCAGTTAGTGGGTATGTAGTGTTCAGATGGAAGATCTTATAAATATTAAAGGGTTGGTTGTGTGTAATGTAGTCAGATGAAATCTTATACATATATAAAGGGCAGTTGTTGTGTATGTATGATCAAAATGTAAATTAATACATATATAAAGGGCAGTTGTGTGTATGTATGTCCAGATGAATCTTATACAGTATATAAAGGGTCGCTTGTGTGTAGTTGTCCAGATGAAATCTATACATATATAAAAGGGTTGTTGTGTGTATGTATGTCCAGATTGAAATCTATACATATATAAAGGGTCGTTGTGTGTTGTATGTCCAGATGAACTATACATATAAAAGGGTTTGTGGTGTTAGTATGTCAAAATGTAATCTATACATATATAAAGGGCAGTTGTGTGTATGTATGTCCAGATGAAATCTAAATAATATATAGAGGGTCGTTGTGTGTATGTATGTCCAGATGAGATCTATACATATATAAGGGCAGTTGTTTGTATGTGTATGTCCAGGAGAACTTCGAAAATAAAACAATTATGACAAATTCAATATATATACACATTAAATATCACCAGGGCTTGGTTTTTGAGCAAAATAATAGAGATTATTATATTCGTAAGATAAAACAGGATTTTTTTCAATTTAGATAAGAATGAATTGTTTTCAGATACGATCATGCAGGTATTTTTCATAGGGATTTAAATGGGGCATCCCATGAGGATTCAACACACGATTAAGTAATAAGGGTCTGTGGGACTAACCTTTTTTAAAAAATCCCAGCTCTGAGCTGCTAGTTCTATTATAATGGAGATCGTGTGTTTTTCTGTCTATAACTGAAACTATATCACTACTCAAGTCACAATTCCCGTAGTTTTTACGTCACATTCTCTATGATTTATTTTTATTTAAACCTCAAATTGTTTTACATTATTAATACTGTTGGCTTGAAGCTACATACAAATAACATGCAATTGTATTTATATATACAAGATAAAGGCAGTTTACAGTGTGAACGGAAGGCTAATTTGCATATTGATATTAAAAGTTTGATTTTAAATAATATGTGCTTAGTATTATTGATATTGAGTCAGTCAGTCTACTGTTGGTTTGAACAACATAGAACTGGCTAAGCACAACTGAAGCAGTGTCCAAGACAGTTGGTATTTATGGAAATCAGAATAGTCCATTCATGTATTTGGGTGATTCCATTCCTTGAATTCTGATTGGCTGCTTGGTTTTTATGATGTTGTGGAGTTTCGTAAATACCCTGTCATTCTGCAGTAGGGTTGCAGCAAGACAGGTTGTATTAAGTTACGATTACTTGTTGCTGTGTCTTACCAATTCAACGGTAATTTGGAACTTAGCTTGATTATTCTATAATTGATTTCTAATTGTTTGGTTTTATCTTAATGAATATGAGCAAAAATCTCAGGGAGAAATCTTATAGAAATCTATCAACAGAAGAAATAACTATAATTTTGTTCTTAAGTTTGGTTGCTTTGTTTTACGGCATATCAACCTCAGGTGGGTCATTTTTTTCTATTCAGCCCATAGATGGGACCCCTAACAGGTACTACCACTCCGAGTCAGAGTGGACCAGGGAGCAATGGTGATGAAGAGGGAGCTCCACATTCCAAACCCCAAAACCTAGACCCCCACCATCAGATAGAGTTTAACATCATTCCCAGGACATGTAGACCCTCAGTCACCCGCTCTAGCACCCATATGTGAATAAAGAGTTGGGGCTTGCCATAAGGGCAATAGGGTTGTGGCAATCATATAGGTGCTAGGGCTTGACGTGACCAGCCGATTGATCGGAGGAGGCCTCTCCGACCGCGTCTAGCCCAAGATAGGGCCAGAGTGAATACTTGCAAGTCATGAACTGCTCATCCACTGGGTTCTATCCTTAAGCATCATGGTCCCACCCAGGCCAACAGGTGCCCCATTGGGGGTGTCTTACCTCTGCAGAGGTGCAGTCGCTGCATTCTAACCCCCAGCGACAGGGCGGTTTGTTCTTTACTTATGATTAAAAGCTTAGTAAATGTGAAGGATACTGCACTTGCACAATCCTGTGTTTCACAAAAAAACTGCTGATCAAAAGTTATTGAGACAGGCTTATATTTAAGAAAAAATTGGCCCTAGAACATGGTTATAGGGTATTAGTCAAAAATTGAACCAATACATGACTAGAGTTTGAACTCGCTTAGTATAATGCCATAGTCCAGCACATTAGCCACTACGCCATAAAATAAAATAGATATAGTTAGTTTAATGTTTATGATTAGTGTTAGCTATGTGCAAAATATCGCTGGCTCTATAAAAGGGTGATCACAGGAAATTCTCTAAAAATCATATAAAATAAACTAACTATCCGATTAATAAAATTTCAGTATATGAGTAATAAAAGACGAACTTTTATTGTAATAAATGTTTACTAAATTGAAAGGCAATAATTTTTTTGTTAGTTTTTGTTTCGCCATTGATCCCCCGATACAGATCTTTTCTTTTTTTTTTTTGTACATAGATAAATTTTACATTTTTCAAGACAATTTAATGACGGACTATGAGAAAAAGTTAATGCTTTCGCTATAAAATCGGTTTGAAATAGGAATCTTAAACATTGAAACTTAAATCTCGTAAATAATCTTTTGATTTAGGAAACAATTTAAATTCAGCTTTAGATTTGTCATATTTCAATTTTTTGTTCTTGTTTATTTGAATTGATTTTTTCTCCTTTTCTTTAGTTAATTGTGTTGGTGTTTTAGTATANCCGAACGGGATATGGTCTCTGACTGACGCCTGTGAAGTCCCGGTTTCGATCCTGCTGGAGTCGTTAGTATACAGTCTTGACGGTGTTCTGCATAGGCGAGCCATCCTTTTGCCGGGATTCACTTGTCAAGATTATTTTCTATAATATTCGAATTTTATGCGATACATGCATTATAATTGCCTTCAAGCAAATATAAGTTAATACTTATACATATACAAATATATATATATATTATATATATATATATATATGCATAGAATTTTATAAGTGGAATCTTTTGTTATGCAAGTCTCCTTTGAAGAATCAGCTTAGTAAAATCCGATTGAAAAGAGTCTCATTGAAAACATTTAAAATGGTGACAAGAAATTCTTTACGACATGTCAGACAATTAAATAGCAGACAATTCGTTTTTAATGCCAAGTCACTGGGGGAATGGAAGGATAATTTGCAATAAATTAGAATTCATTTTTCAATAAATTAAAAGAAATATCAGTCCAATCAAACAAAAATCACCATAAAACAGGTATTGATTTTTTTTAAGCAGAAAATTATGGGCTTCTTGCAAAAGATTCTTTTTTTTTAATATTTCATAACTCTTTAAAATCTTTTGCAATAAGATTTATTCTTTAATGTCAAATAGCTAGAGGTATTAAAATAATAATGGTTAAGGTATTAAAATGATAATCGTTAAGGTATTAAGATAATAATGTTAAGGTATTAAGTAATAATGGTTAAGGTATTAGAATAATAATGGTTAAGTTATGAAAATGATAATTGCTAAGATTCTGTTAAAGGTATTAAAATAATTAATGGTTAAGGTATTAATGATAATGGTTAAGGTATTAAAATAATAATGGTTAAGGTATTAAAATATAATGGTTAGTTATGAAAATGATAATTGTTTAGATTCTGTTAAAGGTATAAAAATAATAATGGTTAAGTATAAAATGATAATGGTAAGTATTAAAATAATAATGGTTAAGGTATAGAATAATAATGGTTAAGGTATTAGAATAATAATGGTTAAGTATATGAAAATGATTCTGTTAAATGGGACATTTTTTTTCCAAATAATGACAAATAGCCCATTCATCTGCACATTTTTTTTTTAGTCTCAATTAAAGTTTTTATATATATATTTACCAACTGTGCCCCAAGAGCAGGATGTGACACAAGGTCAATTTCTTAAGCAAAGTTTAACAGGTTGGGGTCAGAGTTTTTCTTTTCCTAGACTAGATGCCTAACAAAATATCAATTGAATGAAGTTGTGGTGTTTTATCCATTATTCCTCAATTTTTAATCACACACACACACACACACACACACACACACACACACATATATATATATATATATATATATATATATATAGTATATATGCTCCCAAATTTCATGGTTGAGCACTGTAGGGGAGACATTAGTTGACCTTTCACTGCTTAGTATAAAAGCAAATACTCGCTGGTTTACAGACTGGAGTTCTCTGGTGATTGTAAAAACATACATCGATAAGTTTATCTGGCTAACAGTTCCTGATAGCTGAGAGGGTAAGGAACTTGACGGATGAAAATCTCTGTCGGGTTTCGCACCCGGCTAGAGGTAGCTGTTAAAAAGTCAAGCTGCACTGATGAGAATAAACTTCGAAAACACGTGTCTGTGGATGACTAGTATATATATATATATATCAACATTTCTGATGACGGATAATCACCTAAAAGTGATGTTCCGAAACCATTGGTAAGACAATCTTTAACTGTATTGGTAACTATAAATGAATAAATAAATACAGCTCTTACAGAAGCAATTGAGCACTTTATAATCATTTCTCAAATAATAATAATAAAAATTAACTATATATATATTATATAATTAATATATATATATATTTAGTATGAGTAGTGGCTTACTGTGTGGGTACGGGTACGATCGTTTGGAGCGCACAGTATTCAGGGTTAAGACCATGAAAAAACAAATACCAAAGTGCTCAATACAATTAGAGCAAAATTTATTTAAGAAATGGATATAAAGTAACCTACTCGAGTTTCATCATCATGAATCGTCAGGGTTACATCTGCTGAATTAATTGAGTTTTCGATTAATATCAGTTGATACCATATTTGTCTGTTGGAATGGATCTTATCGTTACAGATAGACGCTTGTTTCAAATTTTGTAAACAAGCGTCTATCTGTAACGATAAGATCCATTCCAACAGACAAAATATGGTATCAACTGATATTAATCGAAAACTCAATTAATTTCAGCGGATGTAACCCTGACGATTCAGATGATGAAACTCGAGTAGGTTACTTTATATCCATATTCTTATATATATATATAATATTTATTTATAGTTCTTCCTTTTTTTCATTCCTCTTTTCCTGCAGCCTGCCTTTCTAGTCACACTGATGAGCCATGAAACAGCAACACAGAACTATATGTGGATGAATATATCTATATCGATCTATCTCTCTCTCTCTCTCTCTCTCTATATATATATATATATAATTAAAAGAAAGGAAATGAATCCGACAGTATGAGTATGAAAAAAGATGGATAACAGCATTGTGTGGTGTTTTCATTCCATCTTTTCATACTCATATATATATATATATATATATATATATATATAATCAATGGTAATATTATGGTGTTACACTCATAACTTGAAGGTTTCATGGTAATCCAATCATCAGATGAGTTTCAATGGTTGAGATGTTAAAAACCAGTCGTGAAATGGTTGAGATTTTAAAAACCAGTAATTTTTAAATTATGAAGCGTTTTCACGTGATGGGAAATATAAAGCTAAAAAAATTTTTTTTTTTTTTAAAAACTGTGGCTTGTTAACGTTTATTATATATATACTATATTATACTAGCAAATATATGCACCTCCGGGTGCAAGTATTTAAGTTTAATGTAATAAAATATTATATTAAATTAGAAGGCTAATGAAACTAAATAAGAATACAAAAAAAAGATTTGAAACAGAGGGAGTATAATAAAAGATTTGAAACAGAATGAGTATAATAAAAAATGGAACAACTGAAACTTACTCTTCCATCACTCTCATCTTTCATTGTTATTTTTCTAATTTAAGTATTTAGTTAAAAGAGGAATAAAGAATAAAATGACAGTTATTTTTTCTTGTAAATGGATTTCATTTAAGATTCATTGAAGAGATTTTTGATTATATTCATTAAAATAAAACCAAACAATTAGAAATCAATAATACTAAGCATATATTTAATAAAATCACATTTTTAATATCAATATGTAAATTAGCTTTCCCGTTCACACTGTAAACTGCTATTTTGTTGTATATATAAATATAATTACATGTTGTCAGTATGTAGACATGGTTAACAGTATTAATAATGTAAAACAATTTTATTAATAATTGAGGTTTAAATAGAAATGCAATCATGGAAAATGTGATGTCAATAACTAAGAAATAGTGGATATGAGTAGTAATATAGTTTCATTACAGACAGAAAAGCACACAATCTCCATTTTAATAAGATATATATATATATATATAAAATAAAATGAATGATTAATAGTAACAAAAAGAAATGTAAAAAAAGAAAGAAAAAAAAGGCAGATGAGACACAGTTTGAGATGCAAATTGATTTTCTGTTCATTGTTAATATTGAATTTCGTTCATGTGAAATTCCTAAGAAATTTATAAGACGACCTAATTTGATTTCAACCCAAGTTGCAAATAACAAAATAGAATATTTAGTCATTTCTTTGCGTCTTTCTGTTTTGTTAGATATTCAATTGAGATTAAAGAAAACATGAAAGAGACAAATTAGATAAAACGGTGATCATATTTTGGGCAATGACCTAGATTTTCCAAAGAAGATAACTCAGAAATTACAGTTCCTGGTCAGTTGCGTGTATGTATGTCTCAGATGAATCTATACTATATAAAAGGGTCGTTGTGTGTATGTATGTCCAGATGAGATCTATACATATATAAAGGGTTGTTTGTGGTGATGTATGTCAAAATGTAAATCTATACATATATAAAGGGCAGTTGTGTGTATTATGTCCAGATGAAATCTATAAATATATAGAGGGTCGTTGGTGTATGTATGTCCAGATGAGATCATTACATATATAAAGGGCAGTGTTTGTATGTGTATGTCCAGGAGAAACTTCGAAAATAAAAACAATTAATGACAAATTCAATATATATACACATTAAATATCACCAGGGCTTGGTTTTTGAGCAAAAATAATAGAGATTTGATTTATATTCGTAAAGATAAAAGCAGGGAATTTTTTTCATAGGGATTTAAATGGGGCATCCCATGAGGATTCAACACACGATTAAGTAAAAGGGATCTGTGGGACTAACCTTTTTAAAAAATCCCGCTGCTAGTTCTATTATAATGGAGATCGTGTGTTTTTCTGTCTATAACTGAAACTATATCACTACTCAAGTTCACAATTCCCGTAGTTATTTACGTCACATTCTCTATGATTTTATTTTTATTTTAAACCTCAAATTGTTTTACATTATTAATACTGTTGGCTTGAGCTACATACAAATAACATGCAATTGTATTTATATATACAAGATAAAGGCAGTTTACAGTGTGAACGGGAAGGCTAATTTGCATATTGATATTAAAAGTTTGATTTTTATAAATATGTGCTTAGTATTATTGATATTGAGTCAGTCAGTCTACTGTTGGTTTGAACAACAGTAACTGGCTAAGCACAACTGAAGCAGTGTCCAAGACAGTTGGTATTTATGGAAATCAAGAATAGTCCATTCATGTATTTGGGTGATTCCATTCCTTGAATTCTGATTGGCTGCTTGGTTTTTATGATGTTGTGGAGTTTCGTAAATACCCTGTCATTCTGCAGTAGGGTTGCAGCAAGACAGGTTTGTATTAAGTTACGATTACTTGTTGCTGTGTCTTACCAATTCAACGGTAATTGGAACTTAGCTTGATTATTCTATAATTGATTTCTTATTGTTTGGTTTTATCTTAATGAATATGAGCAAAAATCTCAGGGAGAAATCTATAGAAATCTATCAACAAGAAGAAATAACTATAATTTTGTTCTTAGTTTGGTTTGCTTTGTTTTACGGCATATCAACCTCAGTGGGTCATTTTTTTCTATTCAGCCCATAGATGGGACCCTAACAGGTACTACCACTCCGAGTCAGAGTGGACCAGGGAGCAATGGTGATGAAGAGGAGCTCCACATTCCCCAAACCTCCAAAACTAGACCCCCACATCAGATAGAGTTTAACATCATTCCCAGGACATGTAGACCCTCAGTCACCGCCTTCTAGCACCCATATGATAAAAAGAGTTGGGGCTTGCCATAAGGGCAATAGGGTTGTGGCAATCATATAGGTGCTAGGGCTTGACGTGACCAGCCGATTGATCGGAGGAGGCCTCTCCGACCGCCCGTCTAGCCCAAGATAGGGCCAGAGTGAAGTACTGCAAGTCATGAACTGCTCATCCACCTGGGTTCTATCCTTAAGCATCATGGGTCGCCACCCATGGCCAACAAGTAGCCCCATTGGGGGGCTTTACCTATCTGCAGAGGTGCAGTCGGTGCATTCTAACACCCCAGCTGACAGGCGGGTTTGTTCTTTACTTATGATTATTAAAGCTTAGTAAATGTGAAGGATACTGCACTTGCACAATCCTGTGTTTCACAAAAAAACTGCTGATCAAAAGTTATTGAGACAGGCTTTATAATTTAAGAAAAATTGGCCTAGAACATGGTTATTAGGGTATTAGTCAAAAATTGAACACAATAACATGACTAGAGTTTGAACTCGCTTAGTATAATGCCATAGTCCAGCACATTAGCCACTACGCCATAAAATAAAATAGATATAGTTAGTTTAATGTTATGATTAGTGTTAGCTATGTGCAAAATAGTCTGGCTCTATAAAAGGGTGATCACAGGAAATTCTTTCTAAAATCATATAAAATAAACTAACTATCCGATTTTAAATAAACTTTCAGTATATGAAGTAATTAAAGACGAACCTTTTATTGTAAATAAATGTTTACTAAATTGAAAAGGCCAATAATTTTTTTCATTAGTTTTTGTTTCGCGCATTGATCCCCATACAAAGATCTTTTCTTATTTTTTTTGTACATAGATAAATTTTACATTTTTCAAAAGACAATTTAATGACGGAACATATGAAAAAAAAGATAATCGCTAATAAATCGGTTTTGAAATAGGGCATCAGACTCGGACAATTAATTTTTACTCTAAAATGCATTGGAAATGATTTTTACTATAAAAATGCACTAGAAATGATTGAAACTTAAATCTCGTAAATAATCTTTTGATTTAGGAAACAATTTAAATTCAGCTTTAGATTTGTCAATATTTCAATTTTTTGTTCTGTTTTATCAAAAATTTGAATTGATTTTTTTCCTTTTCTTTAGTTAATTGTGTTGGCGTTTTAGTATATAAGGCATGTGGTAAATGTCTACTTGTATTTATAGACTTGGCGATAAACATGTGACCAACCTATTGTCCAATCACTGGCAGTGCTCTGCTGCTGATATTATTATTTATACTGGCCTTTTCTAGTCATACTAGCATTTCTACTTGGATCTTCTTGGACGATGGAACGTAGTATTATATCACAGGATTTATTCACTTACCAAAGGATTCTATAACTCGGGACTTACTTACTTATTTACTTTAAGTTCTTTACAACTGGCCAAGGATGGCGGCCAGATACTTAACAAAGTGTCCGGGTTTCCAATGCATTTTTATAATAAAAATCATTTCTAATGCATTTTTATAGTAAAAATCATTTCCAATGCATTTTTATAGTAAAAATCATTTCCAATGCATTTTTATAGTAAAAAATCATTTCCAATGCATTTATAATAAAAATCATTTCCAATGCATTTTATAATAAAAATCATTTCCAATGCATTTTTATAATAAAAATCATTTCCAATGCATTTCCAATGCATTTTTATAATAAAAATCATTTCTAATGCATTTTATAGTAAAAATCATTTCTAATGCATTTTTATAGTAAAAATCATTTCCCATGCATTTTTATAGTAAAAATCATTGTCCAATGCATTTTTATAGTACAAATCATTTCCAGTTCATTTTCAAAGTAAAAATCATTGTCCAATGCATTTTTATAGTAAAAATCATTTCCAATGCATTTTTATAGTAAAAAATCATTTCCAATGCATTTTATAATAAAAATCATTTCTAGTGCATTTTTATAGTAAAAATTATTTCCAATGCACTTTTATAGTAAAAAATCATTTCCAATGCATTTT
The DNA here is from genome assembly GCA_023376005.1 of Doryteuthis pealeii. Lineage (NCBI taxonomy): Eukaryota > Metazoa > Mollusca > Cephalopoda > Myopsida > Loliginidae > Doryteuthis > Doryteuthis pealeii. The sequence continues at coordinate 59,783,308 of CM042170.1, read as the reverse complement.
TATAATAAAAATCATTTCCATGCATTTTCATAGTAAAAATCATTGTCCAATGCATTTTTATTATAAAAATCATTTCCAATGCATTTTATATAAAAATCATTTCCAATGCATTTTATAATAAAAATCATTTCCAATGCATTTTATAATAAAATCATTTCCAATGCATTTTATATAAAAATCATTTCTAATGCATTTTATAGTAAAAATCATTTCTAATGCATTTTTATAGTAAAAATCATTTCCGATGCATTTTTATAGTAAAAATCATTGTCCAATGCATTTTTATAGTACAAATCATTTCCAGTTCATTTTCAAAGTAAAAATCATTGTCCAATGCATTTTTATAGTAAAAATCATTTCCAATGCATTTTATAATAAAAATCATTTCTAGTGCATTTTTATAGTAAAAATTATTTCCAATGCACTTTTATAGTAAAAAATCATTTCCAATGCATTTTTATAACAAAAATCATTTCCAATGCATTTTATAATAAAAATCATTTCCAATGCATTTTCATAGTAAAAATCATTGTCCAATGCATTTTATAATAAAAATCATTTCCAATGCATTTTATAATAAAAATCATTTCCAATACATTTTATAATAAAAATCATTTCTAGCGCATTTTTATAGTAAAAATCATTTCCAATGCCTTTTTAGAGTAAAAATTAATTGTCCGAGTCTGATTGAGATTGACTCTCCTGGAGAACACCCGCTGAGACTAGGATGATTTATTTTCAAAAGACACATATAAATCGGATATTTCTGAACAAGTAATTAGAAATACATCAAAGACTGAATAGCTAACACTCAAAAATTATAGCCAATATCACTTATGGGAGGAGAGAAAGAGAGAGAGAGAGAGAGAGAGGAGGATGAAACTGTCAATCATCTAATAAACAACTATTGCAATTTAGCTTAGTGAGTATAAAAATAGACATTATATCCCTACCTGCCTACCATACTTTTGCTTATGGTCCAGCAAGCCTTACTCTTTCATCTTCATCCATCTCGCTCTTATATATATATATATATATATATATATATAATACTAATATTATTATTAGAGGGAAAATATTATTAGTAGTATTATTACTGCTCTGTATTTTTAATATATTGAGCACTTTTGGATTATTTACTGATGCCACTGAAATCATTAAAATTTAAAGTTAATGGAAAAGTTAAAGAGGCAATTGGATACTATAATATATATATATATATATATATATATATATATATATATATAAATAAATTTTTGGTACAGGCAAATTTATATAATATATTGAGGGTTATCATATTGATCACCACTTCAATGGATGGAATGAAAGGAATAAAAAATGTTTATTAGTAAAACAAGGGCCTTTTAGTCAGTGCTTTTCAAGTTATACACCAGGAATCGATTAAAAGTCAAGTTGTAAACAAATTATCTGACATGAATGGATATGGAAACAGTTTGACAAGGGGGGTGGTGGAAACAAAACTAAGAAACTCCCATCAAGTCGCATGAGGCCCAAGCCGCTCACCCAATAAGATAAGTGAGTGCTTAGGCCTAATTTGTCTGCACATGATAACCCTCAATATATATATATATATATATATATAAAAAGTTTTTCTCTCTACCACAATTTCAGTGTTCAAGGTAAACGTTCTTCAGGTAGAGAGAAAAACTATTTTTCTATAACTATAATTGGTCTATACTTTACAAAATATATTGAGCACTATTAACTACTAATGCTACTACAGTGAACATTTTTGTAACAGTATTTGATGAATATATATATATATATATATATATATATATATATTATTAGAGGAAAAATTAAGGGTCTACCATGGTTTCTTTCCTTCTTTTCATTGTTTTATTTTCAATTGAAACAGATTAGATTTATTGCCCTCTCTTTTTCTTTCTTTCTAATAAAAAATGGAATGGTCCATTATTTAGCTAAGGTGACAATACTCACAAGAAATAAGAATTCAGGGTTATTTCCTATAACTCTAACCTAAAAAAGGGGAACCACTCTGAATGAATTTTATCTGTTAATTAATCTACTCATTATTTTCCCATTAAACTAAGCCTAAACCCGTCTTCTTTTTTCCTAGTAGATAAATAAATAAATAAATAAATAACTTATCAGTCAATCAGAGTGTTTCCCCTTTTTTTATGTTGGAGTTATATGAAATAACCGAATTCGGTGTATAAGCAACACCAGAAAATCAGGATTTACATTTTTGTATTTAGTCTCGGATGATTTGGACTGTCTCATCTTTAACCAGAGGGTGTTGCAATAGTTGTACAATTAAGGAACAGGAGTATTAATATACAGATGATAACGATGATGATAATAATGATGATGATGGTTCATAATAATGATGATGGAAAGAATAACTCTTGGATGCAATAGAAGAAATTCAAGGAGAAGGAGGGGGAGAAGGAGGAGGAGGGGGAGGAGGAGAGGAGGGGATTCTGGGGAGGAGAGGGAGGAGGAGAATAATCCCCCCCAAAATAAACTTGAGAAACCAGATCAAAGAAAAAGCACCTGCTTTTGCGATTGAATAAAATCAATTAAAGGAAATTAGATCCGTGTCCTCATGCGAACGAGTAAAATAGCAAGTTCCACGGATCCAAGGCGAGATGCTACCATTTCCAGTTTTGTTTGTTTGTTTGTTTGTTTGTTTTTGTTTTGTTGTTTGTTCCAGAAAGTCCGACTGATCCATATTTTCTGGACTTTGGCGTTTCTTGGAACTTAATTGGGAGAGACGTTCTTTTTTCTTTCTTTCTTCTTTTCTTCCTTTTTTTTCTTATTCCAAGGTCACGACTGAGACTTGGATCTTTTGAAATAAGACGAGGAGAAGTCCGAGCCGAAACTGTCAGCCCTGTTGCTATTGATTGTTGATCTGCGAGTTGGGAGATCAATATCTCAATTTTTAAGATGGAGAGACGATAAGGATGGTGTGTGCGAAGGGGGAGGGAGAAGAGGTCTGATCACGTGATTAGATTTCTTTAGACTTTTCACAATGACACCAAAACTTTCTTGGTAGAACATAAATAGCATAAAGAATAAATATAATAATAATAATAATCTATTATTAATGGAGATTGTCATAGCTCTACGTCACAGCTTATGTCACAATATTCTTATGCTATATAGACCCAAAATTTGAGTAAGCAATTTTAAAAATTGTTTTTTTACTGTTGTCCCTTTTTTTTTTTTTACAGTAACAAGAAGTTAACTAAAAAGTTTACAAATAAATAAATACCTGCGATTTTGTGTAAAATTGATGTGGAAAATATTCAAAATAATTGTTTGATTATACATGCATGCAACATTTTATTTGAGAGGGACGGGGCTCAGTTTTCATTTCAAATTGTTTTATTTTTTTTTTACCCCCTTTAATAAATATGAGGATTTTGCTTACTTATGATACAAACCCTCTGACATCGAATTTTTAACTCCCACCCTCTCAGGGAATGTCTTTCAAAAATTAATTTTTATGACGCCCGGAGGGTGTTTTCTGTTGCTAATATAATAATAATAATAATAATAATAATAATAATAATAAATAATGATAATGATATAGTCGAGGGCATCAAAAAAGGTTGAAAGTTAGAAGAAAAAGTAGAAAAGAGGCTGTTCTATTTGGATCATTTGTTTAATGGCATATCAACTCCTTTTGGGTTATTTAATGTTGAAATTTGTTTCATTTTCTAATCATTTATTGCAATCATAATGGTTTATAGATTTGGTCTATCTAAATCATTTCATATCTCTATCTATCTATCTATCTATCTATATATATATAATATATATATATATATATATATATATATTATAAAATGGGTACAATGAACACACACGTGAAATCGACTGCTATTAATCGGTCTCTCGATTAATTCAGTGGATTTAACCCTGAAAAACCTTATGGTGAAACTCGAGTAGGTTATCTCTTGTACCCATTTTATAATAAATTTGCTCTACTTAGTATTGAGCACTTTGTATTTGTTATATCGCTGACTTACCCCCTGAATTCCACACTTACTAACCATCGTGACCAAATTCACCGGTAAGTCAACTTTTCCTTTACAAATATATATATATATATATATATAAGTCATTGGGGTGGCCTAAAGTCGGTATCAGCCAATCAGTGAGGGAGTCTATCCCCTTTTCACTAGTGTTAGACGAAGGAGATTGTTTTTTGTGTCTAAGGTGGAGCACCACACCTATCATCAGCTCCTTACTTTACCGCACAGATCCCTGTGCTACTCATACGCTGAGTTGGCAAGGACGGTATCGAACTAGGAACCTTGTGGTTTCTAGCCGAACGCTCTACCGACTGAGCTAGCCCGGCCCTATTTATATACATATATATATATATTAAACAAAATTAATTTCCAATACAGTACACACATTCTAAAATGCCTATAACACTGTTCTCACCAATTCTTCTCCTTCCAGCCTCCACATTAATATAATTTAAAAAAAAAAACTGGAATACATCACCCCTGATGATGGCACTTCGAAGTGCCGAAAGTACTCGGGAACTGAACTTTGGTGGACTTATCCACCAATTCCACCCAAACATTAAAAAGTTAGCCAGAAAATTAGAAAAGATCAAAAATAAAATTGTTATACAGGAGATGTGCCTTTTGTTTAATTCTACATGTATAAATGAAAGAATGCTGCCCAAATACACACACACATATATATACATATGTGTGTGTGTGTGTGTGTGAAAGTGTGTGTGTATGGGGGTATATATGTATATGTCTGTCAATATCTAATCTATCTATATCTCTTCATATCTATCTATTTTAATCTTTCCGTTTCTGTATCTATCTATCTGCAAGTATTTAAGTTTAATGTAATAAAATATATTAAATTAGAAAGACTAATGAAACTAAATAAGAATGCAGATAAAAAGATTTGAAACAGAGGAGGGTATAATCAAAAAATAGAACAACTGAAACTTACTCTTCCATCACTCTCGTCTTTCATTGTTATTTTTTCTAATTTAAGTATTTTGTTAAATAGGAAGTAAAGAATAAAATGACAGTTATTCTTTCTTGTTAATGGATTTCATTTAAGATTAATTGAAGAGATGTTTGCTTATATTCATTAAAATAAAACCAAACAGTTAGAAACCAATAATACTAAGCATATATTTATTAAAATTACATTTTTAATATCAATATGCAAATTAGCCTTCCTGTTCACACTGTAAACCGCTATTTTGTTGTATATATAAATACAATTGCATGTTATCAGTATGTAGATATGGTTAACAGTATAAATAATGTATAACAATTTTATTAATAATTGAGGTTAAAATAAGGATAAATTCATGGTGAATGTGACATCAATTACTAAGGGAATTGTGACTTGAGTAGTGATTTAGTTTCGGTTACAGACAGAAAAACACACAATCTCCATTATAATAAGATATCTATTTTAATATGTCCATTTCATTGCCTATTCATTTCTATCTATCTAACTACCTATTTATCTATCTATAATACATACTCATGCTTATACACACACACAGACATACTCACACACACCTCACCTAGCACAAATGAATCAGCCCTTTTGTAAACAAATTTAATAAAAAAATCTATGACAGACGTTTGTTTTCAGTGTCTGTTTACGTTTTTTCAAAAATCCACGAACACTAGAGTTTCATTTCAACAATTTTAAATAGACTGACCGACCATTAAGCAAAAGAGCCT
>CM042170.1:59770079-59772579 GCA_023376005.1 Doryteuthis pealeii | reverse complement strand
TTACAATTACTTGTATTTTAATAAGTGGTCACCCATCTAAATAATGAGTAGGCTCATCACTGCTTAACTTTTCTTTCTTGTACCTTACTTGCAGTAGCTATTCCCAATAAATGGTCACCCATCTAAATAGTGAGCAGACTCATCATTGCTTAACTTAACCCTTTAAATACAGATCATAGCCTCTTACAATTACTTGTATTTCAATAAGTGGTTACCCATCTAAATAGTGAGTGGGCTCATCACTGCTTAACTTAACCCTCTAAATACAGACCATAGGCTGCTTACAATTACTTGTATTTTGATAAGCGGTTACCCATCTAAATAGTGAGCAGACTCATCATTGCTTAACTTAACCCTTTAAATACAGATCATAGCCTTTTACAATTACTTGTATTTCAATAAGTGGTTACCCATCTAAATAGTGAGTGGGCTCATCACTGCTTAACTTAACCCTCTAAATACAGACCATAGGCTGCTTACAATTACTTGTATTTTAATAAGTGGTCACCCATCTAAATAGTGAGCAGACTCATCACTGCTTAACTTAACCCTTTAAATACAGACCATAGGCTGCTTACAATTACTTGTATTTTGATAAGCAGTTACCCATCTAAATAGTGAGCAGGCTAATTATTGCTTAACTTCTTTCTTTCTTGTACCTTACTCGCTCAAAGTACCTGTTCCCAGGAAGTGGTCACCTATATAGCAAACAGACTCATCATTCTAAAAGGTTACCGTTATCTGTGGACCATGTTCTAATTCACGATGTATTCACTCATGCGATGAGAGATTAGTGAAGTGAATGTATTTTAAACCGTAATTAGCCACTCAGTGATGCATAATCGAGCAGATCGAGACTTTACGCAGAATAAATATTGAATCTGCACTCAGAAAATGAACTTCTGAGTGTCTTTTTTTTTTTTTGTGTTTTTCAAATTTTGTTCTGTCAGAGAAAAAGATAGACAGACAGACAGACAGATATTAATTGCCATGGCTGTAGTTTTTATTTTGTACAAATTGGAGCTTTCTTGTCAGCACAGGCAAATCTATCAAACAGCACAATATTATATTGATATTTAATATATGATGCATCTTAGTCTGTGAATATCTATCTATCTATCCATCTCAGTGTGTGAATATCTATGTATCTATCTACCTCAGTCTGTACAGATCTAACTCTCTCAGTCTGTGCAGATCTATCTATCTTTCTATCTATCTCTCTATCTATCTATCTCAGTCTGTTCAGATCTATCTATCTATCTCAGTCTGTTCAGATCTCTCTCTCTCAGTCTGTGCAGATCTATCTATCTTTCTATCTATCTTTGTTCAGATCTATTTATCTATCTACCTCAGTCTGTTCCGATCTATCTATCTATCTATCTATCTCAGTCTGTTCAGATCTATCTATCTATCTATCTATCTCAGTCTGTTCAGATCTATCTATCTATCTATCTATCTATCTCAGTCTGTTCAGATCTATCTATCTATCTATCTATCTATCTATCTATCTCAGTCTGTTCAGATCTATCTATCTATCTATCTATCTATCTCAGTCTGTTCGATCTATCTATCTATCTGTCTCAGTCTGTTCAGATCTATCTATCTATCTGTCTCAGTCTGTTCAGATCTATCTATCTATCTATCTATTCTCAGTCTGTTTCAGATCTATCTATCTATCTATCTATCTATCTATCTATCTCAGTCTGTTCGGATCTATCTATCTATCTATCTCAGTCTGTTCAGATCTATCTATTTATCTATCTATCTCAGTCTGTTCAGATCTATCTATTTATCTCAGTCTATTTAGATCTATCTATCTATCTATCTCAGTCTGTTCAGATCTATCTATCTATCTCAGTCTATTCAGATCTATCTATCTATCTATCTCAGTCTGTTCAGATCTATTTATCTATCTATCTATCTCAGTCTGTTCAGATCTATCTATCTATCTATCCCAGCCTGTTCTCATCTATCTAAATCTTGATTTATACTTATATTTTTTCAATCTCTTAATTTCTATCTATTTCTCTTATTATCTCTCTCTCTCTCTCTCTTTTATATATATATATATATATATATATATATATATATATAAACAAGGTACGTACATTTGTATTTATAGAAGAGAAAGTGAGTTGGTGATCAACCAAATCTTCACTAACTTCCCTTCCCCTGAATTTCATCACCAAACTCACTTTCTCTTCTATAAATACAAATGTACGTACCTTGTTTTGAATAAATAGACTGATGAAGTGCCTCGTGTAAAGCGGAACGAAATATTTCTCTCCTACTTCTACTTGTTTGAGTCATTATTTTTTTGTCCACTTTTCCTTTTACCTTACCTCATATGTATATATATGTGTGTGTTTGTGATTAAGTTTTTGAAAAAAACAAGATTGACATTTAGAAAGCCGACACTAAAGCATTTTGGTTTTAATTAATCCATCAACAGGACTCAATTGGGTTAATAATCATAAATCAAATAGAAAATCATAGGAAA
>CM042170.1:59747579-59767579 GCA_023376005.1 Doryteuthis pealeii | reverse complement strand
TAGCCATGTCCCAAATGGTTAACAAGCTAATGTTGTATCACATTGCTGACCCTTTACTTATCTTCAAGATACGCACTCCTGAATATTTAATTAAAAAAAAAAAAATTTTTTTTATTGTAATAAATTAGCAGCAGGAGCCAGCCTCATACACTCTTTTGATCTGCAGTTTTTGGGAGAATAAACTTGTTTTTCATTTGAATTTTTCAATAACTTTTTTTTCACAAATCATTTTGGACATTTTTCAATAAATGTCTCAATGAAAGTTTTCAAATTTTATGATTGAAAAAAAAAAAAAATGAATGTATTCATTTTTCTTTTTTTTTAAACTCTAAAACTATTTTTTGACAATCTCTGACGTTTTAGGGTGGTCTGGCACCTGAAAAAACTTGGCCCTGAAAAGTATTCTTTTTTCTCATTTGACTTCCTGTCGCCATGGTGACAGTCTTTTAATGTATACTTTTTGTAAAGAAAATTTTTTTTGAGGAGTGAACTTTTCTGTTATACAATTCAAATTATTGTTGATTTTCCATCTGATGAGATGGAATTTTGGGGAGCTTTATTAAATCAACTTAGATTTATAAAGGCCCCAATTTTGGTCGAAATAAAATTATTATGGAATAACGGTGTTGAGTTTTTCCTTCCTTTCAAAGATAAATATTGCTCTGTATATAATCTAAAAAGTTTATTATACATTGAGCTCTCTGTAGTGATTTAAAGATTCACTGTATTTATACATACTGGATCATACAATAATAATACAGTGTGTCTTAGAAATCACATATAGAATCATCCCTTAATACAAAGTTTTGGATACCTCACATCTATATATATATATATAAGTTGAAAATGGAAGCGAATATGATGGTATGTTGAAATGAAAAATAAAGGAAAGAAAATGTTGAATGGATAAAATAGGATTTATTTTATTCTATTTTATTATACTGACACGTGTTTCGGCCAGGAGTTTATCCATGTATACATGTATTCTATCTATTATTATTTTAAATACAAAATAAAATAAAATAACAATAATAAAAAAACTACAAAAAGTTTTTTAGTATACAAAGAAATAACGGTCTTCAGAGTATATATAGGCAATAAGAGTATACATAGATGCTTAAGTATTAGTGTAGAATTTAGTATTAGGTGATCAGTATTCAACTGTATTATAAGTTGAATCTGGTCTCATCACTCAAAGTATTGGTAGGTGGTTTATATACAGGCCTGGGTTGTTCCACTATGTACTTTGGCCAAGCTCATTCCCTGAGCTCTGATTGGCTGCTGGTTTTTAGTGTAGACACTTTGATCCATAAATACCCTACACATAGCTATGTTCTGGGAGTTTGTACAGAGTCTGTATTTGATTACAACCTGTCTCCTCTGTCTGGAAACTGAAGCTAATCATTTTTTTATCTGCAAATATTTTTCGAATTAAGCATTTTAACATCTGCTATTAGTTGTCCTGGAGATGGCTTAACAAAAAACCGAAACGTTGGCATTTTATCATGTATAAAGAATACATCCTCTGATATTTTGTTTTTCACATTTTTACACGCATACACATACAGACACATATGTTTGTGTGTGTAAGTGTAAAGATATGAAAAACAAAAATTCAGAGAATGTATTTTTTATTCTTGTTTGTCATATATATGTATATTTATTGGTGACTAACAAGTATGAGATCGCAGAAAATAATTGGTTTAACTAAGAAATCTATTATCATGTGACTATTGCCATATTGGCCATGAATGTCCAGATAAAGAGAGAGATGGGTAGGAGGAGAGAGAAGAGAGAGAGAGAGAGAGAGAGAGAGAGAGAGAGAGAGAGAGTTGAACTGAGAGATGGAGATAGAGAAAGAGAAGAAGCAAATGAGAGAAAAAGAAGAGAAATAGTGAGAAAGAAAAGGAGACAAAGAGAAAGAGCAGATGAGAGGAGAGAGAAGGAGAGAGAGAGAGAAGGAGAGAGAGAGAGAGAGAGAAAGAAAGAGAGAAAGAAAGAGACAGAGAGAAAGAGACAGAGAAGGGGAGAAATATAAAGAGAGGCAGAAAACAAAAGATGGCAAGATAAGGAGAGAAAGAGAGATAAAAGTAGAGGAGAAAGAAAGGTAGAAAGTAAATAGGAAAAGGAGATAGTAAGAAAGAGAAATGATATGAGAGAGAGAGAGAAAGGAGAAAATGAGGCAAAAAAGAAGATGACAAGAAAATGAGAGAGAGAGAGAGAGAGAGGTAGAAAGGAAATGAGAAGAGAAGGAAATTTGAGTGAGAGAGAGTGAGAGAGAGGGGTAGAAAGGAGATGAGAAGATAAGAAGAGAGAAATAAAGAGAAAGAGAGAGGTAGAGAGAGAGAGAGAGAGAGAGAGAGAGAGAGAAAAATGGGGGTGTAGGGAGAGACAGAGACAGATAGAATAAGTGAGGCAAAAAAGAAGATGGCGAGAGAGAGAGAGAGAGAGAGAGAAATGGGGAGGTAGGTAGGTAGGAGAGAGAGAGAGAGAGAGAGAGAGAGAGAGAGAGAGAGAGAGAGAAATGGGGTGTAGGTAGGTAGGTAGAGAGAGAGAGTGAAATGGGGTGTAGGTAGAGAGAGAGAGAGAGAGAGAGAGAGAGAGAGAGAGAAATGGGGGTGTAGGTAGAGAGAGAGAGAGAGAAAGACAGAGAGACAGAGGTAGAAAGAGAGAGCTAGAGATGTAGAAAGGGAGAAGTAGAGAGAGATAGGTATAGATAGAATAAATGTATGTCTAATTAAGGTCTGTCATATAATCATATGATGGCACACGCGTATTGAGCAAGACCTAACATAAATAGGCACAATTATTTTACTCACATCTTATAACATATAATAAAGATATTCTCATTAGCACTTTATTCAAATTTACAAAGGAGAAGAAAAAATAGGATAAAAGGAATAACTAGACAATGTGTTGGCATTCCAAGAACTGAAGAATTGTCTGATTTCAAAAGCTGTATTGTCATCCTATCTGAGATTGTGTCAAATAGTATCGTAATTGGAAAGTCCACTTTCAACTGCACATCTGTTCGATCTACTAATGAGGGAAAGAAAACCACTACATCGTATTGAGCCCCGGAATATTCTGCAACACGAGGTTTTAGAAATTCATATATATAGTTACCAACCCCTCCGCACAAGCAGGATGCGACACAAGGTCAATTTTTAAGCGGAGTTTAACAGGTTTGAATTCAGAGTTTTCCTTCTCCTAGACTGGTTACCTAGCCATGGTTAAAGAGCCCAATCTACTCTGCTATTTATCCATAGCTGGAGGTAGAATTGGATTCATACCTTTATATATATATAGTTACCAACCCCTCCGCACAAGCAGGATGCGACACAAGGTCAATTTTTAAGCGGAGTTTAACAGGTTTGAATTCAGAGTTTTCCTTCTCCTAGACTGGTTACCTAGCCATGGTTAAAGAGCCGAATCTACTCTGCTATTTATCCATAGCTGGAGGTAGAATTGGATTCATACCTTTCCCAAGGGTATTAGCGCCATGTGAAATGCAAATAGCTTTGTCCAGGAATTGAACTCGGGTTGACTAGTCCATTTCCCATATAGAAATTTGTATGAGGTGATCAGAATACAGCTGTGTTGCATATTGAATCTGTTCTGAGAATCCCGAGTTGGTTGATGGTTTATATATCAGGTTGAGCTATTCCACTGTGTACCTTGGTCAAGCTCATTCCCAGGATTCTGATTGTCTGCTGGTTTTAGTGTGGATATGTTGATCCATATATACCCAACACATGACTGTGTTCTGGTAGTTAATATAGGGCCTGTATTCAGAGTCCTTTTTTTGGTCTGGTGACTGGATGCTAGTTAAAGCCCTGCTGTCAAGGTGAGTATGGTATGTTGATTCCACAGAGGTGAGAAATTGAAAAAGGAAAAAAAAAAAAAAAAAAAAAAAAAAAGGAAAGAGTGCCAACCTGAAATCATCTCTTGTAAACCATCGCCGAGATGCACCAAAGGAAGACAATTGGTGATGTTACACTAGTATCCTTACAGATTTCAGGTTTCACAACATCTGTTCCACCAGTAGACCTGACATATTATTAGGCCACCTCCTTTCCAGATTCGCTCTGTGTAATTTACAAATTGATCAGTAATTCTTTAATATTGGCTCAGAGATAAGCAACAGCCGTGCAGAGACTTGCTCGGTACTTGTATACAATAGGAGACCTGGAATTACATAACTAAAAGTTAATCATTGAATATGTACGCACTTTATTACATTTTAGAGGGCATCGTCAATGCTTGGTTCCTCGGGGAGTTTCGGGTCTTACAACATCAGACTCCCCTTGCCATGCAGACGCTATCAGAGAAGATTAAACTTTGATCCGCCCTCCTTGAATGCTTGAGAAATGTTTGGCTCTCATTGACATTTGATGAGTGTCTACCCTTCTTTAGTATGCAATTTATCATATTTATCATAGTGGTTATTATGGCTGAGAAGCCAGAAGAAATCCATTTCTTAATCTCTCTCTTCCCTCAGTCTGTGTTAACTTGGAGCTGTTGCTGAACAATAAAATGATGTTCACTATAATTTGTTGTCCAAAGTATTTGCTACACAAGATGTTTATTGAGTTCGAAGAGAAGGTTCCTGAGTCTGACAAGAAATACCTGAAGAAGGCCGGATGGTACATCGGCCAAAACATTGTACAGATAACAATGAGGATGAGGATAATAGTCCGAATAATGCAGATAACCCTAAGAATTCTTTGTTTTCACCTAAGTCTCATCAGAGGATTACCACAGGAAGAAGAACTATGACAGAGAACGCAATAAAGTCATAATGAGAAAGGGGAAAAAATTACTGTGATTACTCAGGATCAGGTAGCCTCATGCTGGAACCAGAATTGTTGATGGTAGACAAATCCATTCTGTTTGCAGAGATCTATTATATACTAGAAGCAGCTACCCGGCATCGCCTGGGTAGAGGGGAGGCAAAAAATATAGTCTCGCAGATCCATCATTACTGAATCAGGATTTGGATCCTCACAGTATGCTCCATTAACATCTCTAGGCATAAAAGACTTTTTGTCAGAAAAACAAAAGTGCACTGACACTCGGAAAAGAAATGTTAATGTCTCCTATTTAAAATATTAAATGAAAAAAAATCCATGCTGTTATCATTTAAATTTTATTTTTAATTATCTTCACGAATATAAATCAAATCTCTATTATTTTTGCTCAAAAACCAATCCCTGGTGATATTTATGTGTATATATATTTAGCAGTGGCTACCCAGCATCACCTGGGTAGAGGGGGGATTTTTTAAAGTTAGTCCCACAGATCCATTATTGTTGAATCCTTGTGGGATGCCCCATTTAAATCCCTATGTGTAAAAATAGACCTTGCATTGATCAAGCTACTCTGAAAAGAAATGTTAATGTCTACTATTTAAAATATTAAATGAAAAAGAATCCATGCTGTTATCATTTAAATTTTATTTTTCAATTATCTTCACGAATATAAATCAAATCTCTATTATTTTTGCTCAAAAACCAAGCCCTGGTGATATCTAATGTGTATATATATTTACTTTGTCGTTAATTGTTTTATTTTCAAAGTTTCCCCGGACATACATATACACACAACTGCCCTTTATATATGTACTAGCAGCGGCTACCCAGTGTTGCCAGGGTAGAGGGGGATTTTTTTAAGTTAGTCCAGCGGATCCATTATTACTGAATCGTGAGTTGAATCCTTGTGGGATGCCCCATTTAAATCCCTATGTAAAAAAATAGACCTTGCATTGATCCAGCTACTCTGAAAAGAAATGTTAATGTCTACTATTTAAAATCTTAAATGAAAAAAAAATTCCATTAAATTAAAAAAAAATTATATTCACAAATATAAATCAAATCTCTATTATTTTTGCTCAAAAACCAAGCCCTGGTGATATTTAATGTGTATATATATTTACTTTGTCGTTAATTGTTTTATTTTCAAAATTTCCTCCGGACATACATATACACACAACTGCCCTTTATATATGTACTAGCAGCAGCTACCCGGTGTTGCCTGGGTAGAGGGGGATTTTTTTAAAGTTAGCCCCACAGATCCATTATTACTGAATCCTGAGTAGAATCCTTGTGGGATGCTCCATTTAAATCCCTATGTAAAAAAAGACCTTGCGTTGATTCAGCCACTCTGAAAAGAAAAATTATTGTCTACTATTTGAAATCTCAAATGCAAAAGAAATTCTATGCTGTTATCATTTAAATCTTAATTTTTTAATTATCATCACGAATATAAATCAAATCTCTATTATTTTTGCTCAAAAACCAAGCCCTGGTGATATTTAATGTGTATATATATTTACTTTGTCATTGATTGTTTTATTTTCAAAGTTTCCTCTGGACATACACATACACACAACTACCCTTTATATATGTACTAGCAGTGGCTACCCAGCATCGCCTGGTAGCCACTGCCCTTTATATATGTATAGATAGCTTGTTTCCATCACTCAATCACCCTCATTATGACTTTCTCACATTCTCTATCATCGTTCTTCTTCCTGTGGTAATCCTCTGATGAGTCTCTGGTGAAAATAAAGAATTCTTGTTAAGGATGAATCTGCTTATGGCTGCAATTCTCAAATTTTGTACCCACAAAAAACTGTTTGAATATTAAATGATTTGTAAAAAGCTAAATTTTCATTTTAATTTTCATTACCTGAATTTTTTCTGTTTGTTTCCAGTCCTTCAATTAAGACAAAACTTTACTCACCATCCAGCATCTGTGTGTCTACCTGCCCAAATAGTAAAATCCCAACGTTGTCATATTATATCCCAGCTACAAATGATGACTGTTTTAGACTTACCTGTAAATAGATAAAGAAATAGATAATTAAATAAATGAATAAACAAACAAAAAAAACATCTTATAATAAAGATTATGTGTGTCTTTAAATCAAACTACATCACCACTGATGTCACAATTCCTATAGTTATTTATGTCATATTTTCAATGATTTTTGAATAATCATTATTTACACTTAATAAGTCATCGGATGGCCTAAAGTCGGTATCAGTCTATCAGCGAGGGAGTCTATCCCCTTTCCAATTGTGCTAGACCAAGGAAATGTTTTTTGTATCTGAGGTGGAGCACCACACCTACCATCAGCTCCTTACATGACTGCACAGGTCCCTGTGCTACTCATACGCTGAGTTGGCAAGGGGCGGTTTCGAACTAGGAACCTTATGGTTTCTAGCCGAATGCTCTCCGACTGAGCTAACTCGGCCCTTATTTAATCTTAATAGTTAACTGTAAATAGATAAGTAAACAAATAAACAAAAAAAAAAACATCTTATAATAGTAATGATTATATGTCTGTAAATAAAATGACGTCACCAGCGACATCACAATTCCTTTAGTCATTTATGTCATATTCCCAATGATTAACATCATATCCCGGTTACAAATGATGACTGTTTAAAACTTAGGGTAAATAGATATAGATAGATAAATAAATAAATAAACAAACAACAAAAAAAATCTCATTACAGTAAAGATTATATATTTGTCTATAAATAAAACTATGTCACCACTGACATCACAATTCCTTTAGTTATTTATGTCATATTCTCACTGATTATTAAATAATCATTATTTATCCTTAATTAGCATCTTATTTATCATTGATATCCCTATTAAATATTGAAGTCAGTTAGTCTACTGTTGGTTTGAATAACAGCAACTAGCTAATCACAACTGAAGCATTGTCCATGACAGTTGGTATTTATAGAAATCAAGAATAGTCCATTCATGCATTTGGGTGATTCCATTCCCTGAGTTCTGATTGGCTGCTTGGTTTCAATGATATTGTGGAGTTTTATAAATACCCTGTCAGTCTGCAGTAGAATTGCAACAAGACGGGTTTGTATTAAGTTACAATAGCTTGTTGCTGTGTCTTACCAATTTGACGGTAATTGGGACTTAGCTTGATTATTCTTCATTAAAGTCTGATGAATACCATTTGGGAAAGGTATGAACCCCAGCTATGGGTTAAATAGTACCACTACTTTTAATCTACATTGTTGGCTTTGGAATTGAATAATCCATGGAAGTTGATATGCCATTAAACAAAGAAACCAAACCAAAGTGTCTATTAAAGTCTAGCTGAGTTAAATTTACCTCAAAACAGCCCATGTTATTAATGCGTTTAAAATCCTGCAATGTGTGTTATATATCACTAAGAAATAAAAGTTTACATAGTGTGTGTGTGTGTATACATAAAAGGCTATTAGAAAGGGTAATTTTCAGCCCAGCAACATTCAAAGTGGAGAAGTTCCAACATTATGTGGAAGAGTATGTCTCTCCAGGGCTGGCCTGGTGAGTCATCTGAGAAAACACAAGGATAGTGTCAAATGCTACTGGCACTCAACTATGATATATAAAAAAGAAAAAAACAAAAACAGGAAATTGTCTTACTCGAACACGAGTTGACAGCCATTATTATTTGCTCCTTTTGAGTTTTCACATCAGCATAAGCTGATGGTCTTTCACTGGAGTCTGAGTGACAGCAAGTCTCCTCAGGTCTCCAGGACTCTTCTGAGTATTCTGGCAGGTTGCAGCAGTGTAGTGTTCTGAATGGTTTCAACCCTTCCTCTGATTTCCAAACATTCTAGACCCTTTTCTAATCCTTTTGGGACTGTTCCAAGTGCACCAACTACAATTGGTATCACTTTCACTTTCATATTCCATGACTTTTTCAGTTCTCTGGCAAGGTCCAGATATTTGTCCATTTTTTTCATTTTCCTTTAGCTTTACCCTGTGATCTGCTGGCACTGTAAAATCCACCAGTTGACAAGTTCTTTCTTTTTTGTTTATCAACACTAGGTCTGGTCTTCTTGCTGGGATAAGGTGATCCGTTTTTATTTCAAAGTCCCAGAGACTTTTATGCATTTCGTTCTCAAGAACAGATTCTGGTTTATGCATATACCATTTTGTTGTATGGTCAAAATTTAATTTTTTGCATAATTCCCAGTGGATCACCTTCCAACCCAGTTGTGTCTAGTTTTGTATTCTTGTTGTGCTAGTTTGCTATATTCTATTATTATTATTATAATTATATAAAGAAGTGTAGTGTGTTAGAGTCGTTGGAAATGGACCGAGTTCAAATCCTAGATGAAGCTGTTTGCATTTCACATAGTGCCGATACCCTTAAGAAAAGTATCAATCTAACTATTCTCCCTTCAGCTATGGGTAAATATTAGGATAGACTGGGCTCTTTAACCTCGATATAGCAACCAGTCTAGGAGAAGGAAACTCTGAATTCAAACCTGTTAAACTCTACTTAAGAAATTGACCTTGTGTCACATCCTACTTGTGTGGAGGGGTTGGTAAATATGTACATAGTTTATGGTGTGGATAATTTACATACTGGTTAAACCCCCCCCCCAAAAAAAGGGGGTTTAGAAATGATTTCTTGGTTTTATTGATTTCTATTAATATTGTTTTATTCTCAAATGTATCAAAAGCAATCCTTTGTGTAATTTTCTATGGGGAGATGTTAAAAAATGTTAAACAATTCTTAATATTGAACAAGTCATGGAAGCAGCACCCCACAAGGAAGCAATTGTACGGCCACCTTCCCTCCCCCAATCTCACAAACTATCCAAGTGAGATGGACAAGGCATGCAGGACACTGCTGGAGAAGCAAGGACGAGCTCATAAGTGATGTTCTCCTGTGGAAGCCAACACATGGACATGTTAATGTGGGCCGGCCACCAAGGACTTACATTGACCAACTATGCGAGGATACTGGATGCTGTGCGTAGGACCTCTCTGGATGATGAATGATAGGGAGGGTTGGCGAGAGATTGTCATGGATATCCATGCTGCTTGCTTGACATGATGATGAGGATGATGATGATGGTTGACTAATGATTAATGTTTGGAGGATAATCAAGATGTGGTTACCTGTGTAACATCGTTAGCAAGTGGTCACAGGGTGCGAATAGATAAGTTATTAAAAAAAAAGCCAGCAGTTGAAAGAGAGAGAGAAAGTTCACCAAGTTCATCTGATACGCTTGGTGTAACAAGATATGCTTTATCTAGTACACCAGACTGAAAACAGTAATTAACCAAAAAGTTGCCAATATCACCACTCAATCAGCAATCTAAGGAGCCGCAGTTGCAAGGCGGGGGGGGGGGGGTATCCGACTATACCGTCTATGCAAGTGCAAGGTGGATGGGGGGTTAGGTTTTCTGTGAACCTCAATAAAGAAGCTGGTTGATTTTTGACTCCAATTAGCATTTCATAGTTATCTCTTTTCAATCAAGAATTTGGATGATTAAAAAAATGAAGTAGAGCATAAATGCAGACCCCACAAAATTCATTTGCAAATTGGATTGAAAACTGCTTTATTTTCTAAATTAGTGTATTTTCAGTGTATTGCATTAATAAAAACTATCAGGACCTGTGGATATAACACAGTACGATAATTCAATTATTACAATCTTTGATATTTTTTACTTAAGAGTTATTGCAAATAGTTCAATATGCAAAAAGCATAATAATCTTGATTTAACTCACCCTTTTTTCTTTCTTTCCTTCTTTTCATCATGTTCAATTGAAACAGATTAGTATCATCGCTTCTGCGTGCTTACCCCCTCTCTATCTTTCCCTTACTCTTTTTCTTTCTTTCTTTATTTTTGTTTTGGAAAACTGCTTTATTTCTTAATTTAATGCATTTTCTGTGTATTGCATCAATAACAATTTTGTTTGGATGTAAGTGTTTCTGGATTATGGCTATACACACACACACACACACACACACACACACACACAAACGTATATATATATATTATAATATATTAATGATTTGAAGGCAATTACAATGCGTATAAAAAATAAAAACAAAAAAGATGTTATTTTTGTCTTATCGATTTTGAAGTAGAAACTTCATCTTCAGAGGTGTATATCAGAAATGTACGTGCTTACGTTTATATATATATATATATATATATATATATATATATATATATAAAGATAAATCTAATGAGTCAGATAAACCTACTAAAAGTTCAAGAAAGTTCAAAGAAAAGCTGAATGAAAGAAAGAAGAATGAAAGAAAAAAATATTGGCACAGAACAAAGAAAGAAAAATGAAAGAAAGAAAATTGAAACAAAAAATATTGTAATGTAGTATGTATCCAACTATTCTCTTCCGGCTATGCCAGACTTAGCTCTTTAAACTTGGTCAGGTAACCGGCTTGAATTTCTAAATTCAAACCTATTAAACTCTACTTTAGAAATTGATATTAAGTCACATCCTGCTCGTGTAGAGGTGTCAGGTAAATACATACTCATTTGTGTCTTATATATATATATATATATATATATATATATATATATATTGTGCAGGTAATCGATCTAGGAGAAGGAAAGCTCTGAATTCAAACCTGCTAAACTTGGCTTAAGAAATTGACCTTGTGTCACATCCTGCTCGTGAAGTGACAATACTTTATTAGTAATCAATTGTAATAATTAATTTCTAGTGATAATTAGTATCTGAAAATAATTCCAATATTTAAATTCTATAAATAGGAACGTGACTTGATATCAAGCCATCTTTCTGTTTTGACAAGGTTACAAATAAGCGTTGAAATATCAATAAAATCAACGATACTTTATGTTTTGCTAATTAAGTATTGATTTTTTAACAAGTTGGTTTGAAAAAAGTTTCTTCTCCCCCTTTGATATTTAAAATTTATTTTGATAGACAAGGTTATATTGAAGAGGGCTATGTGGGGCACGTTGTGTAATGGTTAGAATCATAGGAAATGGACTCGTCAACCAGAGTTCAATTCCTGGATGAGGCTGTGTAATATAAATGAAACACCCATGGCTGGGCTTGAGAAAGCTTTATTCGACTTAGAATACAGTTGTAGTTTTTTGGGAGTTTATATACTTTCAGAAAGTTAAAGATTTACACAAAGTGTAATAATAAAACAGGGGAAGTAACTCTCAATTACTTATTACAGTATGTTTGTTTGTACAACAACAGTGCACTTTCTTTTATAAAGAAAAATTGGTGGAGACTAGCAAAGACCAAAGTTCAATAAAATAAAATAAAATAAATAAAATAAAAACTCTGGTTGTCATGCCCATTTCCACTGATGATAACCATTACACAATGTACACCTCCACTAATACTTTTTATATGTGTAATAATAAATGAACACCCATGGCTGGGCTTGAGAAAGCTTTATTCGACTTAGAATACAGTTGTAGTTTCTTGGGAGTTTATATACTTTCAGAAAGTTAAAGATTTACACAAAGGGGGGTGTAATAATAAAACAGGGGAAGTAACTCTCAATTACTTATTACAGGCTGTTTGCATTTCACATGGTGCTAATACCCTTGGGAAAAGTATGAATCAAATTTGCTTTTGAAAGTTTCTTCTCCCCTTTGATATTTGAAAGTTATTTGATAGACAAGGTTATACTGAAGAGGGCTATGGGGGCACGTGGTGTAATGGTTAGAATCATAGGAAATGGACTCGTCGACCCAAGTTCAATTCCTGGATGAGGCTGTTTGCATTTCAGGACCAAGTAACCAATAAGCACCCCAAATCATCAACTTAATGAAAGGTTCATATTTTAATTCGTCACCGGTAACTTCCTCTTCCAAATTTTTGTAAACAAAATGATTTTAATCAGAAGTTTATGAAGATATTGAACTCACAATAAATTAAAGAAATAGATGGTTGGTACACCTAATCAAATTAAAATTCAATAGCAAAATCTTTTTTTTAAATAAATACTTTTTAATCAGAAGTTTATGAGTATTTTTCAACACTTACGATAAATTCAAAAAAAGATGAAAGACATTTTTATATTAAAATAGTTTTTACTTAATCAGAAGAGAAATGCAATTATATTTATTTAAATAAAAATACAGTTTTTATTTACAAAATATTTTTATACTTATTTGAATAAAAGGATGTCATTCAGAAATAGTATCACACAATTTGTAAAATTTGTTTTTGTCAGATACAATATAACTGCAAAAATCGTCTGTTCGTTTATTTTCAAATATTTGAAAGCGAAACTTACGGATGATGAGTTAAAATATGAACATTTCATTAAGTTGATGATTTGGGGTGCTTACTGGTTACTTGGTCCACATTTCACAAAGTGCTAATACCCTTGTGAAATGTATGAATCCAATTTGCTTCTAGTTTTGTTTTTGAAAGTTTCTCCTCCTCTTTGATATTTAAAAGTTATTTGATAGACAAGGTTATATTGAGTTATGTAAATATAAATAAGTAAAAAGTTGTTGGGGTGGCCTAATATCGGTATCAGCCAGAAAACAATGGAGAAATAATGGCCTTTGTCAGAGTAAATCCTTATTGTTTTAAATGAAATCGGTTGAAATCCAGAGAATTTTCGAGATATTTCATTTTATTTTGTATTTAAAATGATAATAGATAGAATACATGTATACATAGATAAACTTCTGGCCAAAACATGTGTCATTAAAATAAAATAAAATAAATCCTATTTTATCCATTCAACATTTTATTCTTTCTTTTATTTTTCATTTCAACATTATAAACAGTGAGAGAAACAAAGAGATAGATAGAAGTTTTTTGATGGACTAGATTATATTGAGTTATGTAAATATAAATTAGTAGATAATCAATATTTGATTGATAAGGCAGAAATATAGCTTCTTGCTTAAATTAATAATAACGTAACTAATCACCCCTGCTATACTGGGACTTGTTGAAATTCATATAAGGTGATCAGTATTCAACTGTTTGGCAGGTTGAATCTATTCTGAGAATCCAAACTTGGTAGGTGCTTTAAATAGTAGTTTAGGCAATTCCACTGTATACCTTGGCCAAGCCCATTCCCAGGATTCTCATTGGCTGCTTGTTTTAGTGTGAATATTTTTATCCATATATACCAAACACTTGACCGTGTTCTGGTATTTGGCACAGAGCCTGTATTCGGTTACACTTTCTTTTTTTTGTCTGGTGACTGGACGCTAGTCGCAGCCTTCCTGTGAAGGGGGGTATGTGTTGATTCTACAGGACTTAAGACAATTGAAAAAAGCTAGATGGGATCTACACAAAAGGTGCTACGTGCTGTTCTGAACAAATCCTGGAACCAGCACCCACTAGCCCCCCCCCCCCTAGGTGTACAGCCTATCACATCCTATCTTTAGTAGACTAGTATTATACCTTGTGTTGTGTATTTATGATCTGTGTTTTTTTTTGTCTGGTGACTGGACGCTAGTCACAGCCTTCCTGTGAAGGGGAGTATGTGTTGATCCTACAGGACTTAAGACAATTGAAAAAAAGCTAGATGGGATCTACACAAGGGTGCTATGTGCTGTTCTGAACAAATCTTGGAACCAGCACCCACTAAAAAAAATCCCCCCAAATCCCAGGGGTACAGCCAGTTACCTCCTATCAGCCTATTTTTAGTAGACTAGTTCATATACCTACTGTTGGGTATTTATGGTCTGTCTTTTTTTTGTCTGGTGACTGGACGCTAGTCACAGCCTTCCTGTGAAAGTGAATATGATGTTGATTCTACAAATCTTATTTTCGATTAATTTCTTGTTTAAATTTTAATAAATACCCTACACATAACTATATTCTGGTAGTTAGACTGTAACCAAATACAGGCTCTGTACTGTCTTTTTTTTTGTCTGGTGACTGGACGCTAGTCACAGCCTTCCTGTGAAAGTGAATATGATGTTGATTCTACAAGCATAATTCCTCTGCAGATTTAATGATATTATACGATATACAAGAAGGAAACAAAAATGGTCTGTTTTTTCTCTGTTTAAAATATTATCCGAGCAGTCAAGTCAAGTTCTCGGATTTCGGAAATATTTACATTTTCCGATTCCAAAACTTCAATCATCCATTCCATTGTCTACACTTTTTCCGACATATCTTTCTCTGGACTTTGTCACAAATCAAAATTATTTGGCACTTTTCACACAATCTCGGATTAAAAGCTTATTAATCTTAACTTTTCTTTTTTTGTTTTCTTTCTGTTTTTTTTTTTTTTAAGGGTTATGGAAGCTTTCCGGTCCATGGAAGGGTGTGTGTGGGGGTGTTGATATCACTTAATCAATCATGTTATCAATAAAATCTCCCGAGAATAAAAAGAAGAGAAACAGTCACACTTTTTCCATTTCGATCTCGGATCTGGAATATTTCCGCTATAATAAAACTGAAGAGTGTCTCTTATTATTAGATTAGTACAGGAAAAATTATCACCATACTCAGTTGAAGTACATATGGTGGAAAATTATTAATAAAGGTCTTTTCGGTATTTTTGCATAAATTCATCCTGGTCTCCTGCCCTAAAACCCGCTAGGCGGTGCCTGCTGAAAAAAAAAACACCTATATAAGTCCCTAGCTGTTTAAAGAGGTTTTCATGATAACGCAGAAAGTATCATTCTTCCTTTTTTTTTTAAACTCGTATATTATATCTTCTTATAATGGAAATTCGGTGAGTAACCGAAACTACGTCACCGCTTACATCATAATACCCTCAGGAATTGTGTAAGTTTATTAATGAGTATTTAATTTATAGACAAAACCTTTCTTTGTGATTAATGATGAACTGTTTTTATTGTCTTGATAGTGTTATGGTGATTGGTTTCTTTGTTTAATGGCACATCAACCTTCGTAATTTATTTTATGCCAAAGACATCCTTGTAGGGTTGGCATGTCGTAAAACCCAAACAACCAACCAAAATTTAAGCTTAGTAAATGAATGTTGAATACACATCACTCTACATTGAATATTTCCGCTATAAAAAAAAAAACTGAAGAGTGTCTCTTATTATTAGATTAGTACAGAAAAAATTATCACCATACTCAGTTGAAGCACATATGGTGGAAAATTATTGATAAAGGTCTTTTCGGTATTTTCGCATAAATGCGTCCTGCGTTCCTGCCTTAAAAACCGCTAGGCGGTGCCTGCTGAAAAACCACCCGCATCACTATACAAGTCCCTAGTGCAAGGAAGCGCATGGTGTAATGGTTAAAGTCATGGGAAATGGACTTGTTGCCCTGAGTTCAAATCCTGGATGTGGTAATTGCATTTCACTTAGTGCTAATACCCTTGAGAAAGGTATGAATCCTACTCTCCCTCAAGCTATGGATAAATAGTAGGGCAGACTGGGCTCTTTAACCTTGGTTAGGCAACCAGTCTAGGAGAAGGAAAACTCTGAATTCAAACACACGCTTAAGAAATTGACCTTGTGTCACATCCTGCTTGTGCGGAGGGTTTGGTAAATATATATATGTCCCTAGCTGAAGGGGTTTTTATTTATAATATTTTATAGTGGTTTTTAGGGTTTAAGGTTAAGGTTTTTAATTTTTGAAACTTGTTCGTTTTTACTTTAAAAATATGTGACGATTTTTATTTTTTTATTAAAATAGAATGAAAATGCCCCCCCCCCCTATTTTTTGTGTTTTTATTTTCAAAAACTCGGTTGAATTTATTTAAAAATTTGTGACAGTTGTTTGGTTCAATAACGTATTGATTCTATTTTCGAAAACATGGTCATATTTATTTTTTAAATTTGTGTTGGTTGTTTGAATTAAAATAAAATGAAAATACAAAAAAAAAAAAAATTTTAAGGGGGGGGTGTAAATATTTACATTTACTTGTTTTGAATTAAAATAAAAATGAAAATACAAAAAAAAATTATATATTTTAATGGGGGGGGGGGGGTAAATATTTACATTTACTTGTTGATAAAAACCTGGGTGGTGGGCTTACTTTTAACACCTTCAAACCACTAAAAGAAGTAATTTCTCAATAAAAATGCTTTCAAAAACAAATATTTATATATATACACATTCATTATCACCAGAGCTTGCTTTTTGTGCAAAAATAATAAATAAAGATTTTATTTATATCTAGGAAGTTATTTAAAAATTAGGATTTGAATTGTAAGAGAAGGGAAAGTCATTGATTGCGTTCATGATTAAAACATAAATCAATTATGTAAGACCAAAATAATCAATGGATCTGCGTGACTAACTTTTTATTATCTCCTCTCTACCCAGGCAAAATATGCTAAATTGTGCAGGGACCAGTATCAAACCTGGAACCTTGCAATTCTTTGGCAGATGCTCTACTGACTGAGCTAAACCTGCCCCCACAAGAATGAGATATTGGTAGGGGGGGAGCAAGGGAGTCTATCCTCTTTTTGCTTGCACTAGCCCAGGGATATTTTTTTTGCTAAGGTAGCTATACTCAGCTCCCAGATGCTTTACTGCATCGATCAAATTATCTAAGCTGTGGTACTCATGTGCTGAATTGTGCAGGGACCAGTATTGAACTTAGAACCTTGCAAATTCCTAGGCAGCTGCTCTACCAACTGAGCTAAACCAGCCACCACAGGAATAAGATTTTTTCTGTAGAGGGAGCTACAGTAATCATATACTGAATTGGCAGAGACCGGTTTCAAACCTAAAACCTTGCAAATTCCTAGACAGATGCTCCACTGACTGAGCTACATCAGACACCACAGGAATAAGATTTTTTTTGTAGAGGGAGCTGCAGTAATCATATGCTGAATTGGGAGGGATCAGTATCGAACTTAGAACCTTGCAAATTCCTAGGCAGCTGCTCTACCGACTGAGCTAATCCGGCCACCACAGGAATAAGATTTTTTCTGTAGAGGGAAACATTTAATTTGAGATGGTTTCATAACAAAAGAAAAAAAATCCATAATATTTTTGGCACAATAGAAAAATCAGATCGCATGTTGGTATGGGCACCAGGTTTCTGTGTTTTATAAACAACACAACATTGATATTTTATTGTAGAAAGAGAAAAATGTTGATAACGATATTCTTGAACTTGAACTTTTTTTTGGTAGAATTAAAGATTTTTTATAGAAACAATAACAACATTATTATATTACGTTTTTTTGTTTGTATTTTTCTTTTCTTTTTCTTTCTTTCTTTTCTTTCTTTCTTTCTTTTTCTTTCTTTTTTCTTTCTTCTTTTTCTTTCTTCCTCTTTCTTCTCCCTCTTTCTTTCTTTCTTTCTTCCTCTTTCTTTCTTTCTTTCTTCCTCTTTCTTTCTTTCTTCCTCTTTCTTTCTTTCTTTTCTTCCTCTTTCTTGCTTTCTTTTCTCTTCCTCTTTCTTTCTTTCTTTCTTTTCTTATCTCCTCTTTCTTTCTTTCTTTTCTTTCCTTTCTTCCTTCTTTCTTCTTCTTTTTCTTTCTTTTCTTTCTTCCTCTTTCTTTCTTTCTTTTTCTTTCTTTCTTTCTTTCTTTCGTTCCTCTTTCTTTCTTCTTTTTCTTTCTTTCTTTTCTTCCTCTTTCTTGCTTTCTTTTCCTTTCTTCCTCTTCTTTCTTTCTTTCTTTTCCTGTTCTTTCTCCTTTCTTCTTCTTTTTCTTTTTCTTTTCCTTCTTTCCTCTTTCTTTCTTTTCTTTTTCTTTCTTCCTCTTTCTTGTCTTCTTTTTCTTCTTTCTTTCTTTTTCTTTCTTCTCTTTCTTTCTTTATTTTCTTTTCTTTCTTTCTTCCTCTTTTCTTGCTTTTCTTTCTTTCTTTCTTTCTTCTTTCTTTCTTTTCTTTCCTTTCTTCCTCTTTCTTTCTTCTTTTCTTTCTTCTTTTTCTTTCTTCCTTTTCTTTCTTTCTTTTTCTTTCTTTCTTTCTTTTCCTTTCTTCCTCTTTCTTTCTTTCTTTCCTTCTTTCCGCTTTCTTTCTCTTTTTTCTTCTTTCTTTCTTTTCCTTTCTTTCTTCTTTCTTCTTTTTCTTTCTTTCTTTTTCTTGTTTCTTTCTTCTCTTCTTTCTTCTTTTTCTTTCTTTTCTTTCTTTTTCTTCTTCCTCTTTCTTGCTTCTTTTCCTTTCTTCCTCTTTCTTTCTTTTCTTTCTTTTTCTTTCTTTCCCTACTTTTTCTTTCTTCCTCTTCTTTGCTTTCTTTTCTTTCTTTCGTTTTCTTCCTCTTTCTTGCTTTTCTTTCTTTCTTTCTCTTTCTTTCTTTCTTTTGCTTCCTTCCTCTTTCTTTCTTTCTTTTTTTTCTTCCTCTTTCTTCTTTACTTTTGCTCCTTCTCTTTCTTTCTTTTCTTCCTCTTCTTTCTTTTTCTTCCTCTTTCTTCTTCTTTCCTTCTTATCCTTTATTCAGAAATCTCAAGCTCTTCTTTCGCTCATTTATTTTCTTTCCCTCTTTGCTTATCAATCTATGCAATAATTCCTATTCTTTTTTCTCATCCATTAGTGAGGGTGCTTACCATAACACAGTAGTACTGAACATGTTGGACTGCTGACATTGTAGCTAGTGAGTTTCGAACTCCAGTTGCACTATTACAATTCACTTTTGGATTCAATACTCTTGGGAAAGGTATTGACACCCCTTCATCCTAATCAACTTTCTTCTTTCTTCATCTTTTTCCTCAGCTCATCAATCATTCCTTTTCGTTTATCTTTTTCCCTCCTTTCTGTCATTTCTTTCCTTCGCTCTTATCCATCTATCAACATTCCTACTATCTTTTTTTCCCCCATTAACCCTTTCTCTCTCTCTCTCTTTCTTTCTTCCAATTATTTCTACTTATTTCTCTCATTCATCCATTCTTTCTTTCTTTCTCTTTTTCTCTCAATCATTTCTACTCTTTTTCTAATTTACTTCTTTCTTTCTTTCTGTCTCTCTTTCTTTCAATAATTTGTACACTTTTTTCTTATTAATCCCTTCTTTCTTTATCTCTTTCTCTTTCTTTCAATCATTCCTACTTTTTTCTCTCATTCATCCCTTCTTTCTTTCTTTCTCTCTTTTCTTCAATAATTCATATTCTTTTTTTTATTAACCCATTCTTTCTAGCTGCTCTTTCAAGTTCTTTGTTTTTCTCATGTCATCCCCTCTTTCTTTCTTTCTCTCTCTTTTTTTCTCTCAATCATTCTATTTTTCTAATTTAGCCCTTCTTTCTTTTCTATTCTCTTTATCTTTCATAATTTGTACATTTTTTTCTTTTATATCCCTCTCTCTGTGG
>CM042170.1:59692683-59747479 GCA_023376005.1 Doryteuthis pealeii | reverse complement strand
GGAGGAGAATGCATCAGTTTTGAAAGTATTGCTGGTACACGTAGTGGACCAAAAATGTACCACGCCTCTGTTCTATAATACAATACCAACACATATGGTAATGATAAATTGACCATGTTTCATTTTGTACACATTATGGCACACGTATTTATCTGTAATTTATTTATGATCTATATATATATATATATATATATATATATATATATATATATATATTGTACATGCGTATGTATATGTATGTATGTATGCGCGTATGTATATATATGTAGTGTATGCGTATGTATGTGTATGTGTGTATATGCATATATATATATATATATATATATATAGGTCTATGTATGATTATATGTAGATATGTGTATATATGGAATATATGTATTTATATATTGTTTTAATGTTCTTATTTTTCTAACATTAATATTCCATATGATATACAACATATCTTTATTAACTTTTCGTTCTCCGCTTATTCACGTTAAAGCATGCGCCATTATATGTTCTTCGCCTTCCATTTTTGCACATGCATTGATCACGTCATTTGCTTTTCGTAAACAAACGCGCATATGAAAATTAACGGTTAACAGCATCAGATTCACACAACCACTATACACTTAACATCTTTCATTTTGTTCCTCACCTAACAGTGTCCTGAAGATGGTATAAAATACCGAAATGCTTAAGTATTGACACTAAAAATTGTTTTCCTGATCGTAACATCCTGTGTTTGTTATATTTTTAAAATATTTTCTTTTCATATATATATAAATAAATATATACACACACACATAAATATATATACATATATGAGTGTGTGTGTGTGTGTGTGTATACACTATTACCACATGCATTTTATTAGCTGTACAAATTTACAAATTTAAAACGTTGCCTATGTTTGCTGAAATGGGAGTTACGTGTTGGTATACATTTTTGACATTTATTTATCTGTGATTTATTTATGATCTGAGTTGCATCTATACAATATGATAGCAATATGTAATATAAATAAAAATGTAAGTTATATATATATATATATATATATATATATATATATCAATAAAGGAAGGAAGAACTCAATACAGTAATCCCATAATAAATTTATTTCGACGAAAATTGGGGCCCATATAAATCTGAATTGATTTAAACCGGCTCCCCAAATTTTCGCCTCATCAGATGGGTCTCAATTCACTTATGGACAAGCATATCACAAAAAACCCCAAAGAGCTGAATATATATAAATTCAAACAAAAATAAAAAAATAATAAAAAAATTATATATATTTTTAACAGTGTGGGATTGTAACCATAGAAACAGGAAGTGAATGAAAAAAAGAGATACATCTCAAAGTTGATTTCTAGGGTCCAGACAGACAAAAAGGTGACATGACAGAAAAAACAGAGTAGTATATTAAAAATATAAATAGACAAGTAAAATAAAAAGATTTTAAATTTAAACATTAGAGTATAATGATGTATAAAAAAATACTAGTTAAGATATAAATAATAAAATAAATTAATAGAAGATAATAAAAATTAAAAAAATAAAAAATAAAAAATAAAATCAATTAAAAATATGAAACTAAAAAAAAAATAAATAAAAATAAATTAAATATTATATATTATATATATATATATATATATATATATATATATAAGCACTGCTTAACTTCACCCATTTAAATAGTGACCAAGATAATCACAGCTTAACTTCTTTCTTTCTTGTACCTTACTCGCTTACACTGTTCCCAATAAATGGTCACCCATCTAAATAGTGAGCAGACTCATCATTGCTTAACTTAACCCTCTAAATACAGACCATAGACTGCTTACAATTACTTGTATTTTAATAAGCGGTTACCCATCTAAATAGTGAGCAGGCTAATTATTGCTTAACTTCTTTCTTTCTTGTACCTTACTCATTTACACTGTTCCCAATAAATGGTCACCCATCTAAATAGTGAGCAGGCATATCATTGCTTAACTTCTTTCATTCTTATACCTTACTCGCTTACACTGTTCCCAATAAATGGTCACCCATCTAAATAGTGAGCACACTCATCATTGCTTAACTTAACCCTTTAAATACAGACAATAGCCTCTTACAATTACTTGTATTTTAATAATCGGTTACCCATCTAAATAATGAGTAGGCTCATCACTGCTTAACTTTTCTTTCTTGTACCTTACTTGCAGTAGCTATTCCCAATAAATGGTCACCCATCTAAATAGTGAGCAGACTCATCATTGCTTAACTTAACCCTTTAAATACAGACCATAGACTGCTTACAATTACTTGTATTTTAATAAGCGGTTACCCATCTAAATAATGAGTAGGCTCATCACTGCTTAACTTTTCTTTCTTGTACCTTACTTGCAGTAGCTATTCCCAATAAATGGTCACCCATCTAAATAGTGAGCAGACTGATCATTGCTTAACTTAACCCTTTAAATACAGACCATAGCCTCTTACAATTACTTATATTTTAATAAGCGGTTACCCATCTAAATAGTGAGTGGGCTCATCACTGCTTAACTTAACCCTTTAAATACAGACCATAGGCTGCTTACAATTACTTATATTTTGATAAGCGGTTACCCATCTAAATAGTGAGCAGGCTAATTATTGCTTAACTTCTTTCTTTCTTGTACCTTACTCGCTCAAAGTACCTGTTCCCAGGAAGTGGTCACCCATCTAAATAGTGAGCAGGCTAATTATTGCTTAACTTCTTTCTTTCTTGTACTTTACTCGCTCAAAGTACCTGTTCCCAGGAAGTGGTCACCCATCTAAATAGTGAGCAGGCTAATTATTGCTTAACTTCTTCCTTTCTTGTACCTTACTCGCTCAAAGTACCTGTTCCCAGGAAGTGGTCACCCATCTAAATAGTGAGCAGGCTAATTATTGCTTAACTTCTTTCTTTCTTGTACCTTACTCGCTCAAAGTACCTGTTCCCAGGAAGTGGTCACCCATCTAAATAGTGAGCAGGCTAATTATTGCTTAACTTCTTTCTTTCTTGTACCTTACTCGCTCAAAGTACCTGTTCCCAGGAAGTGGTCACCCATCTAAATAGTGAGCAGGCTAATTATTGCTTAACTTCTTTCTTTCTTGTACCTTACTCGCTCAAAGTACCTGTTCCCAGGAAGTGGTCACCCATCTAAATAGTGAGCAGGCTAATTATTGCTTAACTTCTTTCTTTCTTGTACTTTACTCGCTCAAAGTACCTGTTCCCAGGAAGTGGTCACCCATCTAAATAGTGAGCAGGCTAATTATTGCTTAACTTCTTCCTTTCTTGTACCTTACTCGCTCAAAGTACCTGTTCCCAGGAAGTGGTCACCCATCTAAATAGTGAGCAGGCTAATTATTGCTTAACTTCTTTCTTTCTTGTACCTTACTCGCTCAAAGTACCTGTTCCCAGGAAGTGGTCACCCATCTAAATAGTGAGCAGGCTAATTATTGCTTAACTTCTTTCTTTCTTGTACCTTACTCGCTCAAAGTACCTGTTCCAGGAAGTGGTCACCCATCTAAATAGTGAGCAGGCTAATTATTGCTTAACTTCTTTCTTTCTTGTACCTTACTCGCTCAAAGTACCTGTTCCCAGGAAGTGGTCACCCATCTAAAAGTGAGCAGGCTAATTATTACTTAACTTCTTTCTTTCTTGTACCTTACTCGCTCAAAGTACCTGTTCCCAGGAAGTGGTCACCCATCTAAATAGTGAGCAGGCTAATTATTACTTAACTTCTTTCTTTCTTGTACCTTACTCGCTCAAAGTACCTGTTCCCAGGAAGTGGTCACCTATATAGCAAACAGACTCATCATTCTAAAAGGTTACCGTTATCTGTGGACCATGTTCTAATTCACGATGTATTCACTCATGCGATGAGAGATTAGTGAAGTGAATGTATTTTAAACCGTAATTAGCCACTCAGTGATGCATAATCGAGCAGATCGAGACTTTACGCAGAATAAATATTGAATCTGCACTCAGAAAATGAACTTCTGAGTGTCTTTTTTTTTTTTTTTGTTTTTCAAATTTTGTTCTGTCAGAGAAAAAGATAGACAGACAGACAGACAGATATTAATTGCCATGGCTGTAGTTTTTATTTTGTACAAATTGGAGCTTTCTTGTCAGCACAGGCAAATCTATCAAACAGCACAATATTATATTGATATTTAATATATGATGCATCTTAGTCTGTGAATATCTATCTATCTATCCATCTCAGTGTGTGAATATCTATGTATCTATCTCAGTCTGTTCAAATCTATTTATCTACCTCAGTCTGTACAGATCTATCTCTCTCAGTCTGTGCAGATCTATCTATCTTTCTATCTATCTTTGTTCAGATCTATTTATCTATCTACCTCAGTCTGTTCCGATCTATCTATCTATCTATTTATCTCTCTATCTATCTCAGTCTGTTCAGATCTATCTATCTATTTCTCTATCTATCTCAGTCTGTTCAGATCTATCTATCTATCTATCTCAGTCTGTTCAGATCTATCTATCTATCTCAGTCTGTTCAGATCTATATATCTATCTATCTATCCCAGTCTGTTTCAGATCTATCTATCTATCTCATCTGTCCAGATCTATCTATCTATCTATCTATCTATCTAGTCTATTCTATCTATTATCTATCTCAGTCTATTCAGATCTATCTATCTATCTCAGTCTATTCAGATCTATCTATCTCAGTCTATTCAGATCTATCTATCTGTCTATCTATCTCAGTCTATTCAGATCTATCTATCTATCTCAGTCTATTCAGATCTATCTATCTATCTCAGTCTGTTCAGATCTATCTATCTGTCTATCTCAGTCTATTCAGATCTATCTATCTGTCTATCTATCTCAGTCTATTCAGATCTATCTATCTATCTATCCCAGCCTATTCTTACCTATCTAAATCTTGATTTATAGTTATATCTTTTCAATCTGTTAATTTCTATCTATTTCTCTTATTATCTCTCTCTCTTTTATATATATATATATATATATATATATATATATATATATATTATATTTTTGCTTGAAGGCAATTACAATGCATGTATCGCATAAAATTCGATACTTTTTATATAGAAAATGAAATTGACAAGTGTAATCCCGGCAAAGGATCGCTCGGTGTGTAGAACATCGTACAGACTGTTTCGACTTTATTAAATCTCATCAGCGATGTATACTAACGACTTCCCTCCAACAGAAATCGAAACCGGGACCTCGGCAGGCATAGTCAAAGACCATATCACCTCGGCCACAATACACAGCTAACAATCTCTGCAAAATTAACCTTGTCAAATGATACTTACACATCTCTACCATAATAGGTAAGGGGATGTTGAGTGAATAACAACAACAAACCAGGCCTTATGCTCTTTGGTGAAGTGAATAAGAATTTTGGATGTTTGTTTTTTATATATATATATATATATATCTTATTATAATGGAGATTGTATGTTTTTCTGTCTGTAACCGAAACTAAATCACTACTCAAGTCACAATTCCCTTAGTAATTGACGCCACATTCACCATGAATTTATCCTTATTTTAACCTCAATTATTAATAAAATTGTTTTACATTATTTATACTGTTAACCATATCTACATACTAATAACATGCAATTACATTTATATATACAACAAAATAGCGGTTTACAGTGTGAACGGGAAGGCTAATTTGCATATTGATATTAAAAATGTAATTTTAATAAATATATGCTTAGTATTATTGGTTTCTAACTGTTTGGTTTTATTTTAATGAATATAAGCAAAAATCTCTTCAATTAATCTTAAATGAAATCCATTAACAAGAAAAGATAAGTGTCATTTTATTCTTTACTTCTCATTTTAACTAAATGCTTAAATTAGAAAAAATAACAATGAAAGACGAGAGTGATGGAAGAGTAAGTCTCAGTTGTTCTATTTTTCGATTATACCCTCCTCTGTTTCAAATCTTTTTATCTGCATTCTTATTTAGTTTCATTAGCCTTTCTAATTTAATACGATATTTTATTACATTAAAACTTAAATACTTGCACCCGGAGGGTGCATATATTTGCTAGTATATATATATGTTCATACAGTAATAAAGAAGATGGACATCTTGTGTCTAATGAGTTTCTTTTTGATCTTTTCAAGTTTTCAATCCAATTTCTTAATATCAGTGCAGAATATGTTGATTAGTACTCCAAATTCTGTTGTATTAATCAACAGATTCCGTATGTGTACCTATCAGCATCTTTGTATATATATATATTATTTCTAAACTCAACCAGTGGGAAAAAAACCCAGATAACTCTGTTTGCATATAAGAAATTTACCAACTAACATCTGAGAAAAAAAAATTAGAAAAAAAAAAGACCAACACATCCCTACTTTCTGAAAATAATCAGTGAAATATAGCGGCAAAAAAAAAAAAAAAAAAAAAAGAGTCAGAATTATCCGGATTAACCATTCGGGTGAAACCTAGATAGATAGCATCTGACTCATTTAGGTCCATATATATATATATATATGTATGTAATGGTTAAAGTCATAGGAAATGGAATCGTTGCCCCGAGTTCAAATCCTGGACGTGGTAATTGCATTTCACTTAGCGCTAATACCCTTGGGAAAGGTATGAATCCTACTCTCTCTCCAGCTATGGGTAAATAGTAGGATAGACTGGGCTCTTTAACCTTGATATAGCAACCAGTCTAGGAGAAGGAAACTCTGAATTCAAACCTGTTAAACTCCACTTAAGAAATTGACCTTGTGTCACATCCTACTTGTGTGGAGGGGTTGGTAAATATGTACATAGCTTATGGTGTGGATAATTTTTTTTTTTTGGGGGGGGGCCCTTTAGACTGGGCTCTTTAACCTTGGTTATGCAACCGGTCTATGAGAAGAAAAACTCTGAATTCAAACCTGTTGAACTCCGCTTAAGAAATTGACCTTGTGTCACATCCTGCTCGTGCGGAGGGGTTTATATATATATATATATATATATATATATATATATATATATGACTCAAACAAGTAGAAGTAGGAGAGAAATATTTCGTTCTGCTTTACGCAAGGAACTTCATCAGTTTATCATTTATTCAAAACAAGGTATGTACATTTGTATTGGAGAAAATCTTCACAAACTTTCCCTTCCCCTGAATTTAATCACCAACTCATTTTCTCTTCTATAAATACAAATATACGTACCTTGTTTTGAATAAATAGACTGATGAAGTTCCTCGTGTAAAGCAGAACGAAATATTTCTCTCCTACTTCTACTTGTTTGAGTCATTATTTTTTGTCCACTTTTCTTTTTACCTTACCTCATATGTATATATGTGTGCATGTGTGCGTGATTAAGTTTTTGAAAAAAAAACAAGAAAATATATCAAAGATTGACATTTAGAAAGCCTACACTAAAGCATTTTGGTTTTAATTAATCCATCAACAGGACTCAATTGGGTTAATAATGATAAATCATATGAAAAGAAAATTGTGGAAACAAGCAAAAGCTTTGTGAGCCTTTGGTTTGGTTTGTTTTATGGCATATCAACCTCGGTGGGTCATTTAATGCCGATAAAGTTGTGAAATAAATTCATTCTTAATGCATGTGGTAGTTAACAGACAAACACGGTCAGACTTTCAGAAGCTTTATTCTACATAGAATACAGTTGGCTTTTGTTACCAGTTTATATAGTAACTTTAGAAGGGGAGGGGGTGGTAACTCAGTTACCTATTACAATGCATAATACAATTTTGTTTATCAACTCATGTTTTTCTATTTAACCCATAAATGGGACCCTAACAGGTACTACCACTCTGAGTTAGAGTGGACCAAGGAGCAATGGTGATGAAGGGGTATTCCACATTCCCCAAACCTCCAGAACTGGAACCTCACCATCAGATAGAGTTTAATGTCATTCCCAGGACACACCCATATGATAAAAAGGGGTTGGGGCTTGCCATAAAGGCAATAGGGTTGGGGCAATCATATAGGTGCTAGGGCTTGACGTGACCAGCCGTCTAGCCCAAGATAGGGCCAAAGTGGAGTATTGCAAGTCATGAACTGCTCATCCACCTGGGCTCTATCCTTAAGCATCACGGGACACCACCCACGGCCAACAGGTGGCCCCATTGGGGGAGTCTTACCCCTCTGCAGAGGTGCAGTCGATGAATTCGCCGACAGGGCGGCTTTGTGAGCCTTTGTTTATAATATTAAAAGCTTCCTCTTGACAATCGAAATATAAGAAAAATGTAAAAACAAAACACCATGCAATGTTATTTTCTTGTTTTTTCAAAAGATTTGTACTTAATTACATTGGCGGATTTTATATCCATTCTTTCTTCATATATATATATATATATATATATATAAATAAAAAAAAATTAAAAAATGGACTCTCTCGTCGATTTTCGACGCATGAGTGTTCATCCAGTGAACAACCAACACAGTGATTTGTTTATAGTGGTGAAGGCTTGTGTAGGACCATTCCACACTTTTCGGCACAGTCGATAGGAAAGAATTGGTGCACAAGGAATACCACAAACCCAATCAACGACTGACCTCAGGAATTTTGAATTCAGAGTTATCCCTCTCCTAGACTGGTTACCTACCCAAGGCTGAAGGGCCCAGTCTACCCTACTATTTTAACCATAGCTGGAGGGAGAATATATGGATTCATACTTTTCCCAAGGGTATTAGCACTATGTGAAATGCCAACAGTTTCGTCTAGGAATTGAACTCAAACCGATGAGACCATTTTCCACGACTCTAACCACTAGCCCACGCGCCTATATTTATATATATATTTATATATATATATATATATAATCCAAAAGTCCAGAGAAGAAATCTTCCTTACGACATAGGAGTTTTTAAAAAAAACCTGTTGCAGTTTGCAGAGCTCAATGTGTGCTCTTATTGTTAGAGTCACAGAGCAAATCTATAAGTAAAAATATAACAAAAGACTTAGAGATTTTGAATTATAGTCTATTTCAGGGAGCTTAGACAAAGTGTCTAACTCTCCATATATATGTATATATGTATATGTGTGTGTGTGTGTATTTGGGCAGCATTTTTTCATTTATGCATGTTGAATTAAACAAAAGACACATCTCCTGTTTAACAATTTTATTTGCGATTTTTTCGAGTTTTCTGGCCAACTTTTTAATATTGGGGTAGAATTTGTGGATTAGTCCACCAAAGTTCATGTCCCGAGTACTTTCGGCACTTCGATGTGCCATCATCAGGGGTGATGTGTTCCAGTTTTTCAAATTATATTAATGGATATGGAGGCTGGAAGGAGGAGAATTAATAGGAAAAGTGTTATAGGCATTTTAAAATGTGAGTACTGCATTGGAAATTAATTCTGTTTTAGGATGGTTTATATTGTTTTATGTATAAAGCTTCGAGTATTTGGAGTTTTTGTTTATTTTTTTCTTTAGTGGACTAATCCACAAATTCCACCCAAATAAAAACAGGAGACATGTCTTTTGTTTAATTCAACATGCATATAATATATATATATATATATATATATATATATATATTTGTTAATCAATAAGTGCTACTATGCAAACCTTTTTCTCTGAACTCTGACTGCAATAGCAACACTAGTGAGACGTGCTGTGTTTTCCATTAACAAATGATTCCATCTCAATTCTACCAAAAATTCTACAGACTCATTGATTCTTTTTCGGTTTTCCACTTGTTACTTCACCTTTCTATCCATTAATGACAAAAAAAACCAAAAAAACAAAAAGAACCATTTTTTTTTTCCTTCAAATTCTTTTCTAGCTCTCTCACTCAATATTCGTTCGTTTCTTCTTTACTTCCTTCCTTCCTTTTTCCATTTTCATTTTATTTTTCTTCAACTTTCCCGCAATTTTTGACTGATAGCCAACATCTAACGCACAGCCATTAGTTACTCCCACATTTTCCTTCCTATCTTTTTTTTTTCCCGCCTTTTTTCTCGAAAACTCAATTAAAATTTTTCCGCGCCTCCTTTAGTTTCTTTTTAATTCATCGTGACTTTTTCCACGTTCTTTTCCTCCAATCTCTATTATTTGTTGAAGTTGCTTCGGAAAAAAATCCCAAACCAAAAACACGGGGCACCTTCTCTGCCATTTGGATCTTGATATAAGAACAAATACACATAAGTATTTAACCACTCTCTCTCTCTCTCTCTCTCCCCCCTTCTGTCTCTATTTCTCTATCTCTCTCTCTCTTTATATATATATATATATATATCCCCCCTCTCTCTGTCTCTTTCTGTCCCTCTGTCTCTGTCTGTCTCTCTCTCTGATTTTTTTCTTTCTTTCTTTCTTTCTTTTTTCTCCCTCTCTCTCTTTCTTTCTTTCTCTCTTTCTTTCTCTCACACACACACAACACAGCCATCCACAATAGCCATGTCCCAAATGGTTAACAAGCTAATGTTGTATCACATTGCTGACCCTTTATTTATCTTCAAGATACGCACTCCTGAATATTTAATTAAAAAAATTTTTTTTATTGTAATAAATTAGCAGCAGGAGCCAGCCTCATACACTCTTTTGATCTGCAGTTTTTGGGTGAATAAACTTGTTTTTCATTTGAATTTTTCAATAATTTTTTTTTCACAAATCATTTTGGACATTTTTCAATAAATGTCTCAATGAAAGTTTTCAAATTTTATGATTGAAAAAAAAATTAATGTATTCATTTTTCTTTTTTTTTAAACTCTAAAACTATTTTTGACAATCTCTGACGTTTTAGGGTGGTCTGGCATTTTCGCCTGAAAAAACTTGGCCCTGAAAAATATTCTTTTTTCTCATTTGACTTCCTGTCGCCATGGTGACAGTCTTTTAATGTATACTTTTTGTAAAGAAAAATTTTTTTTGAGGAGTGAATTTTTCTGTTATACAATTCAAATTATTGTTGATTTTCCATCTGATGAGATGGAATTTTGGGGAGCATTATTAAATCAACTTAGATTTATAAAGGCCCCAATTTTGGTCGAAATAAATTTATAATGGAATAACGGTGTTGAGTTTTTCCTTCCTTTCAAAGATAAATATTGCTCTGTATATAATCTAAAAAGTTTATTATACATTGAGCTCTCTGTAGTGATTTAAAGATTCACTGTATTTATACATAGTGGATCATACAATAATAATACAGTGTGTCTTAGATATCACATAGAGAATCATCCCTTACTACCAAGTTTTGGATACCTCACATCTATATATATATATTATATATATATATATATATATATATTACACACACACATATATATATATATATATATAAGTTGAAAATGGAAGCGAATATGATGGTATGTTGAAATGAAAAATAAAGGAAAGAAAATGTTGAATGGATGAAATAGGATTTATTTTATTCTATTTTATTATACTGACACATGTTTCGGCCAGGAGTTTATCCATGTACACATGTATTCTATCTATTATTATTTTAAATACAAAATAAAATAAAATAACAATAATAGAAAAACTACAAAAAATTTTTTTAGTATACAAAGAAATAACGGTCTTCATCAGAGTATATATAGGCAATATAAGTATACATAGATGCTTAAGTATTTGTGTAGAATTTAGTATTAGGTGATCAGTATTCAAGTGTATTACAAGTTGAATCTGGTCTCATCGCTCAAAGTGTTGGTAGGTGGTTTATATACAGGCCTGGGTTGTTCCACTATGTACTTTGGCCAAGCTCATTTTCTGGATTCTGATTGGCTGCTGGTTTTTAGTGTAGACACTTTGGTCCATAAATATCCTACACATGGCTATGTTCTGGGAGTTTGTACAGGGTCTGTATTTGGTTACAGCCTGTCGCCTCTGTCTGGTAACTGGACACTGTGAAGGTAAGTATGATATGTTGATTCATAATTTTTGGTTGGTTTGAAAGCAAGAGAACAGTTGGTAATCAATTTTGCTATATATATATATATATATATATATATATATATATATTTGTAGATAGTTTTGTAGGTGTATTTTTGTAGACGTAGTTTTGAAAAGTTTCATATTAGGGGATCAGTATTCATCTGTAGAACATGTTGAATCTGCTCCGAGCATCTGAGTGTTGGATGTTGGTTTATAAACAGGTTTGGGTTATTCCACTATGTACATTGGCCAAGCTCATTTTCTGGATTCTGATTGGCTGCTGGTTTTTAGTGTAGACAGTTTGATCCATAAATATCCTACACATGGCTATGTTCTGGGAGTTTGTACAGAGTCTGTATTTGGTTACAGCCTGTCCCCTCTGTATGGTAACTGGACGCTATTTACAGCCTTCCTGTGAAGGTGAGTATAATATGTTAAAAAAGATAATTAAAAAAAAACTAGTCCTCATAGAATCTTGTGGTGAGAAAAAGGTTCAATAATGGAGTGGGAGTTTTTTTAATACAAGTGACATTACTATTAGTATTATCTGCATTATTCGGACTATTGTCCCCATCTTCATTGTTATTTGTACAACGTTTCGGTCGATATGCCCTCCGGCCTTCTTCAGGTATTTCTTCTCGGACTTGGGAACCTTCTTTTCGGACTCGGGAACTTTCTTGTCATAATCGGGAGCCATCACGGAACTTCGAACTTAACCCTTTATTTAGTCCACGGGAGTATCCTTTTCTCATTCTGGGGTAGGAGTTGTGTTAATTATTTTTCTATGTTACTGCCTCTACTCAGGATTAAACCCGGAATCCAGAGATAACTGTCATGTAGAACTGTCTTAACCTAACTACCTTATCCACTAGGCCATGTATCCAATTGGACAATTGATTGTGAATTTTTTTGGAACTTATAAACCTAATGTCTTATTTTGTTTAATAGTCCGAATAATGCAAATAATACTAATCATCAAGCCTCATCTCAAACATTCAGAGAAATGACATGCCATTAATCCCATATAATGCTGATCATTTTTTTTATCTGCAAATATTTTTCGAATGAAGCATTTTAACATCTGCTATTAGTTGTCCTGGAGATGGCTTAACAAAAAACCGAAACGTTGGCATTTTATCATGTGTAAAGAATACATCCTGTGATCTTTTGTTTTTCACATTTTTACACTCACACACATACGGACACATTTGTTTGTGTGTGTAAGTGTAAAGATATGAAAAACAAAAATTCAGAGAATGTATTTTTTATTCTTGTTTGTCATATATATATATATATATTTATTGGTGACTAACAAGTATGAGATCGCAGAAAATAATTGGTTTAACTAAGAAATCTATTATCATGTGACTATTGCCATATTGGCCATGAATGTCCAGATAAAGAGAGAGATGGGTAGGAAGAGAGAGAGAGAGAGAGAGAGAGTTGAACTGAGAGATGGAGATAGAGAAAGAGAAGAAGCAAATGAGAGAAAAAGAAGAGAAATAAAAGGAGAGAAAGAGAAAGAGCAGATGAAAGGAGAAAAGAAAGAGAGAGAGAGAGAGAGAAGGAGAGAAATATAAAGAGAGGAAGAAAACAAAAGATGGCAAGATAAAGAGAGAAAATTAAAGCGAGAAAGAGAGATAAAAGTAGAGAAGGAGACAGAAAGGTAGAAAGTAAATGGGAAAAGGAGAGAGAGAGAGAGAGAGATAAAGGGAAAGAAGGAGCAAGTGAAGCTGAGAGAGAGAAAGAGAGAGAGAGATAAAGGGAAAGAAGGAGAAAGTGAGGCAAAAAGAAGATGGCAAGAGAAAGAGAGAGAGAGGTAGAAAGGAAATGGGAAGAGAAGGAAATTTGAGAGAGAGAGAGAGAGAGAGAGAGAGAGAGAGAGAGAGAGAGAGTGAGGGGTAGAAAGGAGATGAGAAGAGAAGAAGAGAAATAAAGAGAAATAAAATGAGAGAGAGAGAGAGAGAGAGAAAATGGAGATGTAGGTAGAGAGAAAGAGACAGAGGCAGAGAGAGGTAGAGAGATAGAGAGAGAGAGAGAGAGAGAGAGAGAGAGAAAGGAAATGGGAAGAGAAGGAAATTTGAGAAAGAGAGAGAGTGAGAGTGAGAGAGAGGGGTAGAAAGGAGAAGAAGAGAGAAATAAAGAAGGAGAAGAAAGGAGAAGAAGAGAGAAATACAGAGAAATAAAACGAGAGAGAGAGAGAGAGAGGTAGAGAGAAATGGGGGTGTAGGGAGAGAGACAGAGGTAGAGAGAGATAGGTGTAGATAGAATAAGTGAGGCAAAAAGAAGATGGCAAGAGAGAGAGAGAGAGAGAGAGAGAGAGAGAGAGAGAGAGAGAGAGAGAAATGGGGGTGTAGAGAGAGAGAGAGAGAGACAGAGAGAGAGAGAGACAGAGACAGAGAGGTAGAAAGAAGTAGAAAGGGAGAGGTAGAGAGAGATAGGTGTAGATAGAATAAGTGTATGTCTAATTAAGGTTTTGTCATATAGACAGAGAGAGAGAGAGAGAGAGAGAGAGAGAGGGGTAAAAGGAAATGGGGAGAAAAGGAAATTTGAGTGAGAGAGAGAAAGAGAGAGAGAGTGAGAGTGAGAGAGGGGGTAGAAAGGAGATGTGAAGATAAGAAGAGAGAAATAAAGAGAAATAAAATGAGAGAGAGAGAGAGAGAGAGAGAGAGAGGAGAGAGAGAGAGAGAGATGTAGGTAGAGAGAGAGAGAGAGAGACAGAGGTAGAGAGGTAGAGAGAAATAGGTGTAGATAGAATAAGTGAGGCAAAAGAAGATGGCAAGAGAACGAGAGAGACAGACAGACAGACAGACAGAAATAGGGGTGTAGGTAGAGTGAGAGAGAGAGAGAAAGAAAGTCAGAGACACAGAGGTAGAAAGGGAGAGGTAGAGAGAGCATAGGTGTAGATAGAATAAGTGTATGTCTAATTAAGGTCTGTCATATAATCATATGATGGCACACGCGTATTGAGCAAGACCTAACATAAATAGGCACAATTATTTTACTCACATCATATAACATATAATAAAGATATTCTCATTAGCACTTATTCAAATTTACAAAGGAGAAGAAAAAATAGGATAAAAGGAATAACTAGACAATGTGTTGGCATTCCAAGAACTGAAGAATTGTCTGATTTCAAAAGCTGTATTGTCATCCTATCTGAGATTGTGTCAAATAGTATCGTAATTGGAAAGTCCACTTTCAACTGCACATCTGTTCGATCTACTAATGAGGGAAAGAAAACCACTACATCGTATTGAGCCCTGGAATATTTCTGCAACACCGAGGTTTTAGAAATTCATATATATAGTTACCAACCCCTCCGCACAAGCAGGATGCGACACAAGGTCAATTTTTAAGCGGAGTTTAACAGGTTTGAATTCAGAGTTTTCCTTCTCCTAGACTGGTTACCTAGCCATGGTTAAAGAGCCCAATCTACTCTGCTATTTATCCATAGCTGGAGGTAGAATTGGATTCATACCTTTCCCAAGGGTATTAGCGCCATGTGAAATGCAAATAGCTTTGTCCAGGAATTGAACTCGGGTTGACTAGTCCATTTCCCATATAGAAATTTGTATGAGGTGATCAGAATACAGCTGTGTTGCATATTGAATATGTTCTGAGAATCCCGAGTTGGTTGATGGTTTATATAACAGGTTGAGCTATCCCACTGTGTACCTTGGTCAAGCTCATTCCCAGGATTCTGATTGTCTGCTGGTTTTAGTGTGGATATGTTGATCCATATATACTCAACACATGACTGTGTTCTGGTAGTTAATATAGGGCCTGTATTCAGTTACAGAGTCCTTTTTTTGGTCTGGTGACTGGACGCTAGTTAAAGCCCTGCTGTGAAGGTGAGTATGGTATGTTGATTCCACAGAGGTGAGAAATTGAAAAGGAAAAAAAAAAAAAAAAAAGGAAAGAGTGCCAACCTGAAATCATCTCTTGTAAAAACATCGCCAAGATGCATCAAAGGAAGACAATTGGTGATGTTACACTGGTATCCTTACAGATTTCAGGTTTCACAACATCTGTTCCACCAGTAGACCTGGCATGTTATTAGGCCACCTCCTTTCCAGATTCACTCTGTGTAATTTACAAATTGATCAGTAATTCTTTAATATTGGCTCAGGGATACACAACAGCTGCACAGACACTTGCTCGGTACTTGTATACAATAGGAGACCTGGAATTACATAACTAAAAGTTAATCATTGAATATGTATGCACTTTATTACATTTTAGAGGGCATCGTCAATGCTTGGTTCCTCGGGGAGTTTCGGGTCTTACAACATCAGACTCCCCTTGCCATGCAGACGCTATCAGAGAAGATTAAACTTTGATCCGCCCTCCTTGAATGCTTGAGAAATGTTTGGCTCTCATTGATATTTGATGAGTGTCTACCCTTCTTTAGTATGCACTTTATCATATTTATCATAGTGTTTTTTATGGCTGAGAAGCCAGAAGAAATCCATTTCTTAATCTCTCTCTTCCCTCAGTCTGTGTTAACTTGGAGCTGTTGCTGAACAATAAAATGATGTTCACTATAATTTGTTGTCCAAAGTATTTGCTACACAAGAGTTCGAAGAGAAGGTTCCTGAGTCTGACAAGAAATACCTGAAGAAGGCCGGAGGGTACATCGGCCAAAACATTGTACAGATAACAATG
This sequence comes from Doryteuthis pealeii, assembly GCA_023376005.1. NCBI lineage: Eukaryota > Metazoa > Mollusca > Cephalopoda > Myopsida > Loliginidae > Doryteuthis > Doryteuthis pealeii. The sequence continues at coordinate 59,730,945 of CM042170.1, read as the reverse complement.
AGGATGAGGATAATAGTCTGAATAATGCAGATAACCCTAAGAATTCTTTGTTTTCACCTAAGTCTCATCAGAGGATTACCACAGGAAGAAGAACTATGACAGAGAACGCAATAAAGTCATAATGAGAAAGGGGAAAAAATTACTGTGATTACTCAGGATCAGGTAGCCTCATGCTGGAACCAGAATTGTTGATGGTAGACAAATCCATTCTGTTTGCAGAGATCTATTATATACTAGAAGCAGCTACCCGGCATCGCCTGGGTAGAGGGGAGGCAAAAAATATAGTCTTGCAGATCCATCATTACTGAATCAGGATTTGGATCCTCACAGTATGCTCCATTAACATCTCTAGGCATAAAAGACTTTTTGTCAGAAAAACAAAAGTGCACTGACACTCGGAAAAGAAATGTTAATGTCTCCTATTTAAAATATTAAATGAAAAAAAATCCATGCTGTTATCATCTAAATTTTATTTTTTAATTATCTTCACGAATATAAATCAAATCTCTATTATTTTTGCTCAAAAACCAATCCCTGGTGATATTTATGTGTATATATATTTAGCAGTGGCTACCCAGCGTCGCCTGGGTAGAGGGGGGATTTTTTAAAGTTAGTCCCACAGATCCATTATTGTTGAATCCTTGTAGGATGCCCCATTTAAATCCCTATGTGTAAAAATAGACCTTGCATTGATCCAGCTACTCTGAGAAGAAATGTTAATGTCTACTATCTAAAATATTAAATGAAAAAAAAATCCATGCTGTTATTATTTAAATTTTATTTTTCAATTATCTTCACGAATATAAATCAAATCTCTATTATTTTTGCTCAAAAACCAAGCCCTGGTGATATCTAATGTGTATATATATTTACTTTGTCGTTAATTGTTTTATTTTCAAAGTTTCCCCGGACATACATATACACACAACTGCCCTTTATATATGTACTAGCAGCGGCTACCCAGTGTTGCCAGGGTAGAGGGGGATTTTTTAAAGTTAGTCCAGCGGATCCATTACTACTGAATCTTGTGTTGAATCCTCGTGGGATGCCCCATTTAAATCCCTATGTAAAAAAATAGACCTTGCATTGATCCAGCTACTCTGAAAAGAAATGTTAATGTCTACTATTTAAAATATTAAATGCAAAAAAAATTCCATTAAATTAAAAAAAAATTATATTCACAAATATAAATCAAATCTCTATTATTTTTGCTCTAAAAATAAGCCCTGGTGATATTTAATGTGTATATATATTTACTTTGTCGTTAATTGTTTTATTTTCAAAGTTTCCTCCGGACATACATATACACACAACTGCCCTTTATATATGTACTAGCAGCAGCTACCCGGTGTTGCCTGGGTAGAGGGGGATTTTTTAAAGTTAGCCCCACAGATCCATTATTACTGAATCCTGAGTTGAATCCTTCTGGGATGCTCCATTTAAATCCCTATGTAAAAAAAGACCTTGCGTTGATTCAGCCACTCTGAAAAGAAAAATTATTGTCTACTATTTGAAATCTCAAATGCAAAAGAAATTCTATGCTGTTATCATTTAAATCTTATTTTTTTAATTATCATCACGAATATAAATCAAATCTCTATTATTTTTGCTCAAAAACCAAGCCCTGGTGATATTTAATGTGTATATATATTTACTTTGTCATTGATTGTTTTATTTTCAAAGTTTCCTCTGGACATACACATAACTGCTCTTTATATATGTACTAGCAGTGGCTACCCGGCATCGCCAGGTAGCCACTGCCCTTTATATATGTATAGATAGATTGTCTCCATCACTCAATCGCCCTCATTATGACTTTCTCACATTCTCTATCATCGTTCTACTTCCTGTGGTAATCCTCTGATGAGTCTCTGGTGAAAACAAAGAATTCTTGTTAAGGATGAATCTGCTTATGGCTGCAATTCTCAAATTTTGTACCCACAAAAAACTGTTTAAATATTAAATGATTTGTAAAAAGCTAAATTTTAATTTTCATTTTCATTACCTGAATTTTTTCTGTTTGTTTCCAGTCCATCAATTAAGACAAAACTTTACTCACCAGCATCCGTGTGTCTACCTGCCCAAATAGTAAAATCCCAATGTTGTCATATCATATCCCAGCTACAAATGATGACTGTTTAAAACTTACCTGTAAATAGATAAAGAAATAGATAATTAAATAAATGAATAAACAAACAAAAAAAACATCTTATAATAAAGATTGTGTGTCTGTCTTTAAATCAAACTACATCACCACTGATGTCATAATTCCTATAGTTATTTATGTCATATTCTAAATGATTTTTAAATAATCATTATTTACTCTTAATAAGTTGTTGGGGTGGCCCAAAGTACTAGAAAAAAAATCTCATCTATTAATAATGGAGATTCGCTTCTAGTTTTTGTCTGTAACAAAAACTATGTCACTGCTTATGTCACATTACCCAAAATCGTCATAACATAGAATAAATACACTCAAAATTTGAACATGCAACATTAGACAGTCTTCATTGTTTTTTTAAAACAAGTTTTAATAAATACATGACTGGTATTATATATCTATATATAGTTTGTTTTATTTTAATACATATTTAAAGTTTACATTTCAAATTGTTTTATTTCTTAATCCTTTAATGAATTTGATGATTTTACTTACTTAGGGTACAAACTAGCTGACATTGAATTTTTTACTCCCACACCCCAGGCAATATGTTTCAAAAATCTATTTTTACATCGCACAGAGAGCGTTTTTTATTTTGCTAGTTACAATAAAGATTATATATTTGTCTGTCTATAAACAAAACTATGTCACCACTGACATCACAATTCCTTTAGTTATTTATGTCATATTCTCAATGATTATCAAATAATCATTATTTATCCTTAATTAGCATCTTATTTATCATGGATATCCCTATTAAATATTGAAGTCAGTTAGTCTACTGTTGGTTTGAATAACAGCAACTAGCTAAGCACAACTGAAGCAGTGTCCAAGACAGTTGGTATTTATAGAAATCAAGAATAGTCCATTCATGCATTTGGGTGATTCCATTCCTTGAGTTCTGATTGACTGCTTGGTTTCTATGATATTGTGGAGTTTCATAAATACCCTGTCATTCTGCAGTAGAATTGCAACAAGACGGGATTGTATTAAGTTACAACTGCTTGTTGTTGTGTCTTACCAATTTGACGGTAATTGGAACTTAGCTTGACTATTCTTCATTAAAGTCTGATGAATACCATTTGGGAAAGGTATGACCCCCAGTCAAATAGTACCACTACTTTTAATCTACATTGTTGGCTTTGGAATTGAATAATCCATGGAAGTTGATATGCCATTAAACAAAGAAACCAAACCAAAGTGTCTATTAAAGTCTAGCTGAGTTAAATTTACCTCAAAACAGCCCATGTTATTAATGCGTTTAAAATCCTGCAATGTGTGTTATATATCACTAAGAAATAAAGGTTTACATCGTGTATGTGTGTGTGTATACATAAAGGGCTATTAGAAAGGGTAATTTTCAGCCCAGCAACATTCAAAGTAGAGAAGTTCCAACATGTAGTTTATGTGGAAGAGTATGTCTCTCCAGGGCTGGCCTGGTGAGTCATCTGAGAAAACACAAGGATAGTGTCAAATGCTACTGGCACTCAACTATGATATATAAAAAAAAAAAATAAAAAAAAAAACAACAGGAAATTGTCTTACTCGAACACGAGTTGACAGCCATTATTATTATTATTATTATTATTATTATCATTATTTCACTCCTTGTAAGCCGATAATCTTTCACTGGAGTCTAAGTGACAACAAGTCTTCCCTAGTATCCAGGACTCTACTGAGTATTCTAGCCGATTTCAACAATGCTGTTGTTTGGATAGTCTCGATTCTCCCTCTGATTTCCAATTCCTCTAGTCTCTTTTCTAAATTCTTGAGGATTGTACCAACTACAATTGATAGCACATTCACTCTCATTATTATTTCACTCCATTCGAGTTTTTCACACCCGCCTTAGCCGGTGGTTCACTGGAGGCTGGGTGACAGCAAGTCTCCAGGACTCTTCTGAATATTCTAGCCGATCTCAACAATGTTGTAGTCTGGATGGTCTAGATTATTATTTCACTCCTTGTGAGTTTTTCACTGGAGTCTGAGTGACAACAAGTCTTCCCTAGTATCCAGGACTCTTCTGAGTATTCTAGCCGATCTTAACAATGCTGTTGTTTGGATATTCTCGATTCTTCTGATTTCCAATTCCTCTAGTCTGTTTTCTAAATTCTTCGGGATTGTACCAACTACAATTGATAGCACATTTCACCCTCATTATTATTTCACTCAATTGTGTAGTGTAATGGTTAGAGTCGTAGGAAATGGACTGAGTTCAAATCCTAGATGAAGCTGTTTGCATTTCACATAGTGCCGATACCCTTAAGAAAAGTATCAATCTAACTATTCTCCCTTCAGCTATGGGTAAATAGTAGGATAGACTGGGCACTAACCTTGATGTAGCAACCAGTCTAGAAGAAGGAAACTCTGAATTCAAACCTATTAAACTCCACTTAAGAAATTGACCTTGTGTCACATCCTACTTATGTGGAGGGGTTGGTAAATATGTACATAGTTTATGGTGTGGATAATTTACATACTGGTTACCCCCCCCAAAAAAAATAAGGGGGTTTAGAAATGATTTCTTGGTTTTATTAATTTCTATTAATATTCTTTTATTCTCAAATGTATCAAAAGCAATCCTTTGTGTAATTTTCTATGGGGAGATGTTAAAAAAATGTTAAATAATTCTTAATATTGAACAAGTCGTGGAATGGAAGCAGCACCCCACAAGGAAGCAGCTGTACGGCCACCTTCCCCCCCCAATCTCACAAACCATCCAAGTGAGACAAACAAGGCATGCTGGACACTGCTGGAGAAACAAGGACAAGCTCATAAGTGATGTTCTCCTGTGGAAGCCAACACATGGACATGTTAATGTGGGCCGGCCACCAAGGACTTACATTGACCAACTATGCGAGGATACTGGATGCTGTGCGTAGGACCTCTCTGGGATGATGAATGATAGGGAGGGTTGGCGAGAGATTGTCATGGATATCCATGCTGCTTGCTTGACATGATGATGAGGATGATGATGATGGTTGACTAATGATTAATGTTTGAGAGATAATCAAGATGTGTTACCTGTGTAACATCGTTAGCAAGTGGTCACAGGGTGCGAATAGATAAGTTATTAAAAAAAAAGCCAGCAGTTGAAAGAGAGAGAGAAAGTTCACCAAGTTCATCTGATACGCTTGGTGTAACAAGATATGCTTTATCTAGTACACCAGACTGAAAACAGTAATTAACCAAAAAGTTGCCAATATCACCACTCAATCAGCAATCTAAGGAGCCGCAGTTGCAAGGGGGGGGGTGTGGATCCGACTATACCGTCTATGCAAGTGCAAGGTGGATGGGGGGGTTAGGTTTTCTGTGAACCTCAATAAAAGAAGCTGGTTGATTTTTGACTCCAATTAGCATTTCATAGTTATCTCTTTTCAATCAAGAATTTGGATGATTAAAAAAATGAAGTAGAGCATAAATGCAGACCCCACAAAATTCATTTGCAAATTGGATTGAAAACTGCTTTATTTTCTAAATTAGTGTATTTTCAGTGTATTGCATTAATAAAAACTATCAGGACCTGTGGATATAACACAGTACGATAATTCAATTATTACAATCTTTGATATTTTTTACTTAAGAGTTATTGAGAAATAGTTCAATATGCAAATAGTTCAATATGCAAAAAGCATAATAATCTTGATTTAACTCACTCTTTTTTTCTTTCTTTCCTTCTTTTCATCATGTTCAATTGAAACAGATTAGTATCATCGCTTCTGCGTGCTTACCCCCTCTCTATCTTTCCCTTACTCTTTTTCTTTCTTTCTTTATTTTTGTTTTGGAAAACTGCTTTATTTCTTAATTTAATGCATTTTCTGTGTATTGCATCAATAACAATTTTGTTTGGATGTAAGTGTTTCTGGATTATGGCTATACACACACACCACACACACACACACACACACACACAACGTATATATATATATATATATATATAATATTATAATTATAATGATTTGAAGGCAATTACAATGCGTATAAAAAATAAAAACAAAAAGATGTTATTTTTGTCTTATCGATTTTGAAGTAGAAACTTCATCTTCAGAGGTGTATATCAGAAATGTACGTGCTTACGTTTTTATATATATATCTTATTATAATGGAGATTGTGTGTTTTTCTGTCTGTAACCGAAACTATATTACTATTCAAGTAACAATTCCCTTAGTTATTTACGTCACATTCTACAGGATTTTATTTTTATTTAAACCTCAATTATTAATAAAATTGTTTTACATTATTAATACTGTTGGTAATATCTACATACTAATAACATACAATTGTATTTATATATACAACAAAATAGCAGTTTACAGTGTGAATGGGAAGGCTAATTTGCATATTGATCTTAAAAAATTGATTTTGATAAATATGTGCTTAGTATTATTGATTTCTAATTGTTTGGTTTTATCTTATTGAATATGAGCAAAAATCTCTTCAATAAATCTTAAAAGAAATCCATTAAGAAGAAGAAATAACTGTAATATTATTCTTTACTTCCTATTTTAGCTAAACATTTTAATTAGGAAAATTTACCAATGAAAGACGGGAGTAACGGAAAATGATGAAAGAGTTAGTTTCAAAGTTCTTCTATTTTTCAATCATACCCCCTCTGTTCAAAATCTTTTTATCTACATTCTTATTCAGTTTCATCAGCCTTTCTAATTTAATATGATATTTTATTATAAAATTTAACTCAAATACTTGCACCCGGAGGGTGCATATATTTGCTAGTATATATAAAGATAAATCTAATGAGTCAGATAAACCTACTAAAAGTTCAAGAAAGTTCAAAGAAAAGCTGAATGAAAGAAAGAAAGAATGAAAGAAAAAAATATTGGCACAGAACAAAGAAAGAAAATTGAAAGAAAGAAAATTGAAAGAAAAAATATTGTAATGTAGTATGTATCCAACTATTCTCCTTCCGGCTATGCCAGACTTAGCTCTTTAAACTTGGTCAGGTAACCGGCTTGAATTCTAAATTCAAACCTATTAAACTCTACTTTAGAAATTGATATTAAGTCACATCCTGCTCGTGTAGAGGTGTCAGGTAAATACATACTCATTTGTGTCCTTATATATATATATATATATATATATATATATATATTGTGCAGGTAATCGATCTAGGAGAAGGAAAGCTCTGAATTCAAACCTGCTAAACTTGGCTTAAGAAATTGACCTTGTGTCACATCCTGCTCATGAAGTGACAATACTTTATTAGTAATCAATTGTAATAATTAATTTCTAGTGATAATTAGTATCTGAAAATAATTCCAATATTAAATTCTATAAATAGGAACGTGACTTGATATCAAGCCCATCTTTCTGTTTTGACAAGGTTACAAATAAGCGTTGAAATATCAATAAAATCAACGATACTTTATGTTTGCTAATTAAGTATTGATTTTTAACAAGTTGGTTTGAAAAAAGTTTCTTCTCCCCTTTGATATTTGAAATTTATTTGATAGACAAGGTTATAATGAAGAGGGCTATGTGGGGCACGTTGTGTAATGGTTAGAATCATAGGAAATGGACTCGTCAACCAGAGTTCAATTCCTGGATGAGGCTGTGTAATAATAAATGAACACCCACGGCTGGGCTTGAGAAAGCTTTATTCGACTTAGAATACAGTTGTAGTTTTTTGGGAGTTTATATACTTTCAGAAAGTTAAAGATTTACACAAAGACAAGGTAATAATAAAACAGGGCTTGAGAAAGCTTTATTCGACTTAGAATACAGTTGTAGTTTTTTTGGAGTTTATATACTTTCAGAAAGTTAAAGATTTACACAAAGGGGGGGTGTAATAATAAAACAGGGGAAGTAACTCTCAATTACTTATTACAGGCTGTTTGCATTTCACATGGTGCTAATACCCTTGGGAAAAGTATGAATCAAATTTGCTTTTGAAAGTTTCTTCTCCCCTTTGATATTTGAAAGTTATTTGATAGACAAGGTTATACTGAAGAGGGCTATGGGGGCAACCAGAGTTCAATTCCTGGATGAGGCTGTGTAATAATAAATGAACACCCATGGCTGGGCTTGAGAAAGCTTTATTTGACTTAGAATACAGTTGTAGTTTTTTTTGGAGTTTATATACTTTCAGAAAGTTAAAGATTTACACAAAGGGGGGGGTGTAATAATAAAACAGGGGAAGTAACTCTCAATTACTTATTACAGGCTGTTTGCATTTCACATGGTGCTAATACCCTTGGGAAAAGTATGAATCAAATTTGCTTTTGAAAGTTTCTTCTCCCCTTTGATATTTGAAAGTTATTTGATAGACAAGGTTATAGTGAAGAGGGCTATGGGGGCACGTGGTGCAATGGTTAGAATCATAGGAAATGGACATGTTGACCAGAGTTCAATCCCTGGAAGAGGCTGTTTGCATTTCACATGATAGACAAGGTTATACTGAAGAGGACTATGGGGGCACGTTGTGTAATGGTTAGAATCATAGGAAATGGACTCGTCGACCCAAGTTCAATTCCTGGATGAGGCTGTTTGCATTTCAGGACCAAGTAACCAATAAGCACCCCAAATCATCAACTTAATGAAAGGTTCATATTTTAATTCGTCACCGGTAACTTCCTCTTCCAAATTTTTGTAAACAAATGATTTTAATCAGAAGTTTATGGAGATGTTGAACTCACAATAAATTAAATAAATAGATAGTTGGTACACGTAATCAAATTAAAATTCAATAGCAAAATATCTTTTTTAAATAAATACTTTTTAATCAGAAGTTTATGAGTATTTTTCAACACTTACGATAAATTTAAAAAAAGATGAAAGACATTTTTATATTAAAATAGTTTTTACTTAATCAGAAGAGAAATGCAATTATATTTATTTAAATAAAAATACAGTTTTTATTTACAAAATATTTTTATACTTATTTGAATAAAAGGATGCTGTTCAGAAATAGTATCACACAATTTGTAAAATTTGTTTTTGTCAGATACAATATAACTGCAAAAATCGTCTGTTCGTTTATTTTCAAATATTTGAAAGCGAAACTTACGGGTGATGAGTTAAAATATGAACATTTCATTAAGTTGATGATTTGGTGTGCTTATTGGTTACTTGGTCCACATGTTACAAAGTGCTAATACCCTTGTAAAATGTTTGAATCCAGTTTGCTTCTAGTTTTGTTTTTGAAAGTTTCTCCTCCTCTTTGATATTTAAAAGTTATTTGATACACAAGGTTATATTGAGTTATGTAAATATAAATAAGTAAAAAGTTTTTGGGGTGGCCTAATATCGGTATCAGCCAGAAAACAATGGAGAAATAATGGCCTTTGTCAGAGTAAATCCTTATTGTTTTAAATGAAATCGGTTGAAATCCGGAGAATTTTGGAGATGTTATTGTCATTTTATTTTGTATTTAAAATGATAATAGATAGAATACAAGTATACATAGATAAACTTCTGGCCAAAACATGTGTCAGTAAAATAAAATAAAATAAATCCTATTTTATCCATTCAACATTTTATTCTTTCTTTTATTTTTCATTTCAACATTATATATATATATATATATATATATATATATATATATATATATATATATATATATATATTATATATATATACATTATATATATATAAATATATATATATATATTATATATATATATATATATATATATATATATAAATATATATATAATATATATATATATATATATATATATATATATATATATATATAATATATATATATATATATATATAAATATATATATATATATATATATATATATATATATATATATATATATAATATATATAATTATATAATATATATATATATATATATATATATATATATATATATATATATATATATATATATATATATATATATATATATATATATATATATACATTATATATTATATATATATATATATATATATATATATATATATATATATATATATATATATATATATATATATATATATATTATATATATATATATATATATATATATATATATATATATATATATATATATTATATATATATATATATATATATACATTATATATATATATATATATATATATATATATATATATATATACATTATATATATATATATATATATATATATATATATACAGTGAGAGAAACAAAGAGATAGAAGTTTTTTGATGGACTAGATTATATTGAGTTATGTAAATATAATTAGTAGATAATCAATATTTGATTGATAAGGCAGAAATATAGCTTCTTGCTTTAATTAATAATAATGTAACTAATCACCCCTGCTATACTGGGACTTGTTGAAATTCATATAAGGTGATCAGTATTCAACTGTTTGAGAAGTTGAATCTATTTTGAGAATCCAGATTTGGTAAGTGCTTTAAATAGTAGTTTAGGCAATTCCACTGTGTACCTTGGCCAAGCCCATTCCCAGGATTCTCATTGGCTGCTTGTTTTAGTGTGAATATTTTTATCCATATATACCCAACACTTGACCGTGTTCTGGTATTTGGCACAGAGCCTGTATTCGGTTACACTGTCTTTTTTTTTTTGTCTGGTGACTGGACGCTAGTCGCAGCCTTCCTGTGAAGGGGGGTATGTGTTGATTCTACAGGACTTAAGACAATTGGAAAAAAGCTAGATGGGATCTACACATGGGTGCTATGTGCTGTTCTGAACAACTCCTGGAACCAGCACCCACTACTCCCCCCCCCCCCCCAGGTGTACAGCCTATCACATCCTATCTTTAGTAGACTAGTATTATACCTTGTGTTGTGTATTTATGAACTGTGTTTTTTTTTGTCTGGTGACTGGACGCTAGTCACAGCCTTCCTGTGAAGGGGAGTATGTGTTGATTCTACAGGACTTAAGACAATTGAAAAAAAGCTTGATGGGATCTACACAAGGGTGCTTGAACAAATCCTGGACCCAGCACCCACTAAAAAAACAAAAAAACATGTGTACAGTCAGTTACCTCCTATCACATCCTATTTTTAGTAGACTAGTTCATATACCTACAGTTGGGTATTTTATGGTCTGTGTTTTTTTGTTGTTGTCTGGTGACTGGACGCTAATCACACCCTTCCTGTGAAGCGGGGTATGTGTTGATCCTACAGGACTTAAGACAATTGAAAAAAAGCTAGATGGGATCTACACAAGGGTGCTATGTGCTGTTCTGAACAAATCTTGGAACCAGCACCCACTAAAAAAAATCCCCCCAAATCCCAGGGGTACAGCCAGTTACCTCCTATCAGCCTATTTTTAGTAGACTAGTTCATATACCTACTGTTGGGTATTTATGGTCTGTCTTTTTTTTTGTCTGGTGACTGGACGCTAGTCACAGCCTTCCTGTGAAAGTGAATATGATGCTGATTCTACAAGCATAATTCCTCTGCAGATTTAATGATATTATACGATATACAAGAAGGAAACAAAAATGGTCTGTTTTTTCTCTGTTTAAAATATTATCCGGGCAGTCAAGTCAAGTTCTCAGATTTCGGAAATATTTACATTTTCCGATTCCAAAACTTCAATCATCCATTCCATTGTCTACACTTTTTCCGACATATCTTTCTCTGGACTTTGTCACAAATCAAAATTATTTGGCACTTTTCACACAATCTCGGATTAAAAGCTTATTAATCTTAACTTTTCTTTTTTTGTTTTCTTTCTGCATTTTTTTGTTTTTTTAAGGGTTATGGAAGCTTTCCAGTCCATGGAAGGGGTTGTGGGGTGTGTGTGTTGATATCACTTAATCAATCATGTTATCAATAAAAATCTCCCGAGAATAAAAAGAAGAGAAACAGTCACACTTTTTCCATTTCGATCTCGGATCTGGAATATTTCCGCTATAATAAAACTGAAGAGTGTCTCTTATTATTAGATTAGTACAGGAAAAATTATCACCCTTTTCAGTTGAAGTACATATGGTGGAAAATTATTAAAGGTCTTTTCGGTATTTTCGCATAAATGCGTCCTGGTCTCCTGCCCTAAAACCGCTAGGCAGTGCCTGCTGAAAAAACACCCGTGTCACTATACAAGTCCCTAGTGCAAGGAAGCGTGTGGTGTAATGGTTAAAGTCATGGGAAATGGACTCGTTGTCTTGGATGTGGTAATTGCATTTCACTTAGCGCTAATACCCTTGAGAAAGGTATGAATCCTACTCTCCCTCCAGCTATGGATAAATAGTAGGGCAGACTGGGCTTTTTAACCTTGGTCTAGGAGAAGGAAAACTCTGAATTCAAACATATGGTAGAAAATTATTAATAAAGGTCTTTTCGGTATTCTCGCATAAATGCGTCCTGGTCTCCTGCCCTAAAACCCACTAGGCGGTGCCTGCTGAAAAAAACACCTATATAAGTCCCAGCTGTTTAAAGAGGTTTTCATGGTAACGCAGAAAGTATCATTCTTCCTTTTTTTTTTTAAACTCGTATATTATATCTTATTATAATGGAAATTTGGTGAGTAACTGAAACTACGTCACCGCTTACGTCATAATACCCTCAGGAATTGTGTAAGTTTATTAATGAGTATTTAATTTATAGACAAAACCTTTCTTTGTGATTAATGATGAACTGTTTTTATTGTCTTGATAGTGTTATGGTGATTGGTTTCTTTGTTTAATGGCACATCAACCTTCGTAAGTTATTTTATGCCAAAGACATCCTTGTAGGGTTGGCATGTCGTAAAACCCAAACAACCAACCAAAATTTAAGTTTAATAAATGAATATTGAATACTCATCACTCTACATTGAATATTTCCGCTATAAAAAAAAAAAACTGAAGAGTGTCTCTTATTATTAGATTAGTACAGGAAAAATTATCACCATACTCAGTTGAAGCACATATGGTGGAAAATTATTGATAAAGGTCTTTTCGGTATTTTCGCATAAATGCGTCCTGCGTTCCTGTCTTAAAACCCGCTAGGCAGTGCCTGCTGAAAAACCACCCGCGTCACTAAATAAGTCCCTAGTGCAAGGAAGCGTGTGGTGTAATGGTTAAAGTCATGGGAAATGGACTCGTTGTATGAATCCTACTCTCCCTCGAGCTATGGATAAATAGTAGGGCAGACTGGGCTCTTTAACCTTGGTTAGGCAACCGGTCTAGGAGAAGGAAAACTCTGAATTCAAACTCCGCTTAAGAAATTGACCTTGTGTCATATCCTGCTCGTGCGGAGGGTTTGGTAAATATATATATATGTCCCTAGCTGAAGGGGTTTTTATTTATAATATTTTTTAGTGTTAGGTTTAAGGTTTTTAATTTTTGAAACTTGTTCGTTTTTATTTTAAAGATATGTGACGATTTTTATTTTTTTTATTAAAATAGAATGAAAAGCCCCCCCCCTATTTTTTGTGTTTTTATTTTCAAAACTCGGTTGAATTTATTTAAAAATTTGTGACAGTTGTTTGGTTCAATAACGTATTGATTCTATTTTCAAAACATGGTCATATTTATTTTTTAAATTTGTGATAGTTGTTTTGAATTAAAATAAAATGAAAATACCAAAAAATAAAAAATTTAAGGTGGGGTGTAAATATTTACATTTACTTGTTTTGAATTAAAATAAAATGAAAATACCAAAAAAAAAAAATATATATATTTTAAGGTTGGGGGTAAATATTTTACATTTACTTGTTGATAAAAACCTGGGTGGTGGCTTACTTTTAACACCTTCAACCACTAAAAGAAGTAATTTCTCAATAAAAATGCTTTCAAAAAAAAAAATTTATATATATACACATTCATTATCACCAGAACTTGCTTTTTGTGCAAAAATAATAAATAAAGATTTTATTCATATCTAGGAAGTTATTTAAAAATTAGGATTTGAATTGTAAGAAAAGGGAAAGTCATTGGTTGTGTTCGTGATTAAAACATAAATCAATTATGTAAGACCAAAATAATCAATGGATCTGCGTGACTAACTTTTTTATTATCTCCTCTCTACCCAGGCAAAATATGCTAAATTGTGCAGGGACCAGTATCAAACCTGGAACCTTGCAATTCTTTGGCAGATGTTCTACTGACTGAGCTAAACCAGCCCCCACAAGAATGAGATATTGGTAGGGGGGAGCAAGGGAGTCTATCCTCTTTTTGCTTGCACTAGCCCAGGGATATTTTTTTGCTAAGGTAGAGCGCCATACCTATACTCAGCTCCCATATGCTTTACTGCATCGATCAAATTATCTAAGCTGTGGTACTCATGTGCTGAATTGTGCAGGGTCCAGTATCGAACCTAGAACCCTGCAAATTCCTAGGCAGACGCTCTACCGACTGAGCTAATCCGGCCACCACAGGAATAAGATTTTTTCTGTAGAGGGAGCTGCAGTAATCATATGCTGAATTGGCAGGGACTGGTATTGAACTTAGAACCTTGCAAATTCCTAGGCAGCTGCTCTACCGACTGAGCTAATCCGGCCACCACAGGAATAAGATTTTTTCTGTAGAGGGAAACATTTAATTTGAGATGGTTTCATAACAAAAGAAAAAAAATCCATAATATTTTTGGCACAATAGAAAAATCAGATCGCATGTTGGTATGGCACCAGGTTTCTGTGTTTTATAAACAACACAACATTGATATTTTATTGTAGAAAAGAGAAAATGTTGATAACGATATTCTTGAACTTGAACTTTTTTTGGTAGAATTAAAGATTTTTTATGGAATACAATAACAACATTATTATATTACGTTTTTTTTGTTTACTTGTATTTTTCTTTCTTTTCTTTCTTTCTTTTTTCTTCTTTCTTTCTTTCTATTTCTTCCTTTTTTTCTTTCTTTCTCTTTCTTTCTTCTTCTTTCTTTCTTTCTATTTCTTCCTTTTTTTCTCTTTCTTCCTTTCTTCCTCTTTCTTTCTTCTTTTCCTTTCTTCCTCTTTCTTTTCTTCCTCTTCTTTTCTTTCTTTCTTTTTCTTTCTTTCTTTCTTCTCTTTTTTTTTCTTCCTCTTTTCTTTCTTTCTTTTCCTTTCTTCCTCTTCTTTCTTTCTTTTCTTTCTTCCTCTTCTTTCTTTCTCTTTCTTCCTCTTTCTTTTTTCTTTCTTCCTTCCTCTTTTTTCTTCCTCTTCTTTCTTTCTTCCTCTTTCTTTCTTTTTTCTTTCTTCCTTCTTTCTTTCTTTCTTTCTTCTCTTTCTTTCTTTCTTTTCTTCTCTTTTCTTTCTTTCTTCCCTCTTTCTTTCTTTCCTTCTTATCCTTTTATTCAGAAAATCTCAACTCTTCTTTCCTCATTTTTTTCTTTCCCTCTTTCTTATCAATCTATCAATAATTCCTATTCCTTTTCTCTTATCCATTTAGTGAGTGGGTGTTACCCATAACACAGTAGTAGTGAACATGTTGGACTCTGACATTGTAGCTAGTGAGTTTCAACTCCAGTTGCACTATTACATTCACTTTTGGATCAATACTCTTGGGAAAGGTATGAACACCCTTCATCCTAATCAAACTTTCTTTCTTTCCTTCAATCTTTTTCATCAGCTCATCAATCATTCCATTTCGTTTATCTTTTTCCTCCTTTCTGTCATTCTTTCCTTCGCTCTTATCCATCTATCAATCATTCCTACTTTTTCCCCTATTAACCCTTTCTCTTCTCTCTCTCTTTCTTTCTTTCTTTCTTCCAATCATTTCTACTTATTTCTTCATTCATCCCTTCTTTCTTTCTTTCTTTCTTCCTCTTTTTCTCTCAATCATTTCTACTTTTTTTCTAATTTACTCCTTCTTTTCTTTCTTTCTGTCTCTCTTTCTTTCAATAACTGTAACATTTTTTCTATTAATCCTTTTTCTCTCTTTCTTTCTATTTTGTTTTTCTCATTTATCCTTTCTTTCTTCTCTCTTTCTCTTTCTTTCAACATTCCTCTTTTTTCTTCATTCATCCCTTCTTTCTTCTCTCTTTTCTTCAATATTCATATTCTTTTTTTTATTAACCCATTCTTTCTAGCTCTCTTTCAATGTTTGTTTTTTCTCATTCATCCCTTCTTTCTTTCTTTCTCTCTTTCTTTCTTTCTATTTTCACTCTTTCTATCAATTTCTAATTCTTTCTTTTTTTTCTCTCACTATTAATTGACATGACATATCTCATGACAAGACAAAACCTGGAATCACCCTTTTTTTTATGAACATGACATTGAAAGCGACAGATGTAGTCGTTCGCTCCTCAGCAGCTTAAACTCATGATGCCTGTCTTTGTTCCCAGACCTCCTGAGAAATAGTAAGTGGTTTCCACCCTTTTGTTATTTAAACCTTTCTTCATGTTCCTTGAACACCTTGTGACTCTTTTGTGGTTTGGGACAGGAACTTGGTTCCCTCTTCGTATGTTGTATATTCTATTAATTGACTTGTCTTTTTCCCTATAGAATATTCAGTGTTAGGTTACCTTTATTTGGATAACCTAATGCAGTATAGGAATACAGGTATTTGCTATGAATTAACACTTCACTAATTCTTATAATGGGAAATTCCGAGGATGCTATCCCTATAGGGAAACATGTCAATCCTATTCTTTTTCTAAAGTAGAATGTGAGATTCTGATAACACTATTTTTAAACAAAGTGTAATTATTAAGAGTCTACCGGGAATTTGGGGATTGAAAATAAAGCGGTATTTGGTTTTCTGGAGAAAGAGAGGAAAAAGAAATAAGAACAAAGTGTAACGTTTAGAAGAGTAAACACTCATTGGAGTGCCATCAATCACAGACCCCGAAATTAGATTTAAAAATAAAAACGGAAATTCCGGGTTTTGACCAGAAGCGGAAGTTGGGTGACCCTCCCACTCTGGGATGAGAAACAAAAGAAGAGGAAAATTGGTCTTTTTCAGCCAGGCTTCATGGGAGGCAGATGGGGGCTTTCCCAGTTCCCCCGTATGGGTTTCACATAGTATTACCTAACATGATTTACGATAGAGTAATTTGACCATACCCTCTCTCTTTCTTTCTATCTTTCCTTCTCTCTGAAAAAGAACCCACAAGCCTAGAAATAAATAAACAGCCCCTTGTGACTATACAACTTGAGTATGTTGTTTCTGAACTAACAACAACTACTACTAAACAACTACTACTACAACTTGAACTAGGCCTAATGCAACACAAATATATATATATATATATCTGATTTTCTATACTATCTTCATTTTTTCAGTTGTATAGTCATATAGTAACTAGTTTGGTTTCTTTGTTTAATGGCATATCAACCTTTGTGGGTTATCTAATGCCAAAGTCATACTTGTAGAATAATAGTCATATGAAGACAGTTTGGGTGGGGACAAATAAAAAGATAGATAAACCTAATCTAAATAAAGATAGAGGCAGATACAATAGGGGGAGAGAGAGAAAGAGCTCAAATATATAAGATAGATAGATAGATAGATTAGGAGAGAGATGAGAGAGAGAAGACCAAACAAAACTGTGACAAATAAAGAGAAAAAGAAAAAAGAGACCAATGTGAGAGACGAAGAGTACAAACAAGAAAGAGAGAGAAAACCTAATCTAGAGAGAGAGAGAAGAGGAGAGAGAGAGAGAGAGAGAGAGAGAGAGACGATCAAAAGAGTAGACAAATAGAGGAGAGGTAAATAGACAAATTGGACAAATAGAGAGAGAGAGACAGAGGGACAGAGAGAGTTTAAACAGAAAGATGAACAGGAGAAACCTGAGAGAGAGGAGAGAAGAGAGAGAGAGAGAGATTTCAACGAGACATAGAGAAAGAAGAGAGACAGACAGACAGACAGTGAAAAATAGGAGAGAAAGAAAACAGACAAATAGAGAGAGAGAGGAGAGAGAAGAAAGAGAGAGAGAAAGAGAAGACGAAAAACAAAGAAGGGAGAAAGCAAGGAGAGAGACTGAATAAATATAAGATACAAGGAGAGAGAGAGAAGAGAGAGAGAGACGAAAGAGAGAAACTAGAAAAAAACAAAGCTACCAGAGAAAAGAGAGGGAAGAGACACACAGAGACAGAAAATGACCAGAGAGAGAGAGAGAAAGATGGGAGATGAATATAAGTATACAAGAGAGAGAAAGAGGAGAGAGAGAGAGATACCAGAGAGAGGAGAGAGAGAAGAGAGAGAGAGAGAGAGAAGAGAGAGAGAGACACACACACACACAGACAGAGAATGACCAAAGAAAGCAAGAGAGAGAGGAGGGAGAGAGAGACACAGAGAGAGAGAGAGAGAGAGAGAGAGAGAGAGAGAGAAGTATACAAGAGAGACTAAATAACCTTCATGCAATCTCCAAAAACAGGTCAACATAAACTCAGTTTCAAGCACATGATCATATTTAGCTGACAACTGTCAGTCATTATTGATTTCTCTCTCACCCCCCTCTCTCTCTCTCTCTCACCCCTCTCTCTCTCACCCCCTCTCCCATCCTCTCTCTCACCCATTCTCCCCCTCTCCCTAGGCATGATGTTACACTTAAATGAAAATCTTCTGGCTTGATGCATTACAACAATAACAACAACAATCAATTGTAGTGTCCATCTCGCTTACAACTAACTTGAAACAATTTCAAGATGAAGACAAGATCATACACATACACATGTATATGCATACTTACATGATATTCAGGCCAAAGTATCTTTGCCACTAACTTAAAGCATACCAACAATATAAACCCTTGTATATATATATATATATATATATAAAGAAAAAATTAATATATATTAGTTTCTGTGTATATATTTGTTGCCTGAATGAGATTCATGCATTTTTTTCGGTATTCATCAGCCAGAGTCTGCCTGATGAATATCAAAAAGAAAAGCATGAAACCCAGGGTCACAGAATCACACCCATGCAATGAATATTTATACACAAACTAATACATATTTATCTATTCTTATATATATATAATAGTAAGAAATGTATATTTACCAAGATTCATTTTGATAGCAATTTTTTATACCAACATACAAAGTAAATTTAAAAAACATTAACAAATAAATGACGACAAAAACAAATGGAGGGGGGGATATTTACCTTGTATCCCACTTGTACGGGTTAGGCACAAGGCCCTATTAATATGGGACCACCCTCAAACTGAAGCTCATGGGTGGCGGGTGGAAAAATTGCGTTGATCCTTCAGCATTCCCCCTCAAGGGGGCGCTGGGTAATAAACCCAGCCCTACCTCTTTAAATAAGGGGGCAGGTGTTGCCTGGGCGGATGGCTCCCTGGGATCAATGATGTTAATTTACTATATATCATAAAATGTGTTCTTAATAACAATTAAGTTCATTTCAGATAATTTTATGCTAGGAATTTAGCCAACTGACTTTCACTTTGAAACAAGCTGGTAGCCATTTTGAAAGTCTCCGTGCGAAGTACACAAATCTTAGAAACTTTTCGAAAAACAATACAACCTGCATGCCTTAACACAAAAATATCATCTTAATAACAATTAAGTTCATTTCAGATAATTTTATGCTAGGAATTTAGCCAACTGACTGTCACTTTGAAAACAAGCCAGTAGCCATTTTTGAAAGTCTCCTGTGCGAAATACACAAATCTTAGAAAACTTTTCGAAACAATACAACTGCATGCTTTAACAAAAAATATCATAAAATGTGTTCTTAATAACAATTAAGTTCATTTCAGATAATGCAACACACAATTTTATGCTAGGCATTTAGCCAACTAAAGGTTAAAATTACGCTTTGTGGTTCCTAGGTGGATGTTCTACCGACTGACATTCATATTCTATTCTTTTGTTTGTTTATTGATGTATGCTTTAGTTAACTTTAATCTGTTAAGTAATTAGTTAGGAATATCTAAAAAAATTACTTTAATTTTATGTTATGGTTTGGAGTTCATGCCTGCAAATGAATGAGGAAGAAGATTTGAACGTGAAACACATTTCAGCAAAATCAGAAGATTGTTTACTTAGATAAGATTAAAAAAACAAAAAACAAACAAACAATATTTGAATATGTGCCAAGGTTTGAGGGAACGAGTTTGAAATGGATCGAAAATCTCTTTTCGAGGATGAGTATATAATTTTGGTTCTTTTTAAGAATTCACTTTTAAAGATAGACAGAAAAAAATGAGATTGATAGATAATGAATCAAATGAGACAGATAAAACAAGACTTTGATAGATCAATTGATAGACAAATAGGACAAGACTTTGATAAATAGATAAATATATATATATATATATATATATAAATAGATATATCAGACAAGAATTTGATAGATAAATATATATATATATATATATATATATAATATATATAATATAATATATCAGACAAGATTTTTAGAAATAAAATGTATAATATATATATATATATATATATATATATATTATAATATATATATATATATATATATATATATATATAATATATATATATGAATAGATAGATCAGACAAGACTTAGATAGATAGATAAATTGGTAGATATATTATATTATATATATATATATATAGATAGATAGATAGATAGATAGATAGATAAAAATATTAAATTAGAATATTGTGATAAAAATGAATAGACAAATTAAGACAGATAACAGACTGAGATATAAATGAAAAAGTGATATATATATATGTGTGTGTGTGTTGAAAAGAGAAATAAAGGAAAGAAAGTGTATATATATATATTATATATATATATAGGGAATAAGCTGAAATATAAATGAAAAAGTTGAGATATATATTCAGACAGACTCACACACACACACATATATATTAATATATATATATATATATATATTAATATATATAGATAGATAGATATATATATAGATATATAGATATATACAGACAGGTAGACACATATGAATATACAGTGATGAATAGACAAAGATATATAGATAAATGAAACGAAGGGAGATTTATAGATTGAAGAATAAAGAGAAACTATATCAAGTATGATACGTATTTCTCAATTAGATTTTGATTGCTCCTTCCTAAAATAACATTTTTTTTCCCCTCTAAGTTCAATAATTTCCAAGAATAAAACCAGGACAAGTTCCAATATTCATTTAACAATGAAAACCTTGAAGCGCCTTCAAGATCTCAAGCCAACAACTAATTTGAATTTCTAAGAAGAGAACGCAAATTGAACATTTTCATTCTCGTGACCCTCTTGCCACAATGTTTTTCTTATTTGTATTGAATTCTTTGACCTAATTTATAACCGAGTCAAAAAAAAGAACAAAATATGCAGACACACCACATGCACACACACACATATATATATGTTTGTACTTTTGTGTGTATATATATAATATAATATATATATAGAGAGAGAGAGAGAGAGAGACACACACACACACACCACACAAATGTACAAACATGTGCACTTTATATATATATATGAGTGTTGAAAAGAGAAATAAAGGAAGGAAAGAATAGAATGGATGAAATAGGGTATTTTAATCAATTTTACTTACACGTGTTTCAGTTATATATATATATATCAGTAATATATATATATATATATATATATATTATATATATAGACACACACAAAAATATGCACTCATATATATGCCCAAACACATATATATACATACACGTACATGCATACATATATATACATACACACATTCTTATATATACACATATATATATATGAAATATGCACTCATATATATGCCTAAACACATATATATACATGCGTACACACATATACACATACATGCATACATATATATACATACACACATTTATACATACATGCATACTTATATATACACATATACTTACATGCATATATATACACCCACATACTCACGCACACATATATGTGTGTGTGTGTGAAACTTATAGAAAAAATGATGCCTATAAATGGTTTGAATTTAGATTTTTCCTTCTCCAAGACTGGTTGCCTAACCAAGGTTAAAAATCCCAATCTTCCCTACTAATTATCTTGCATACTTGCAACCTTGTGTCAAATCCAACATGTGGTCAATGGGTTGGGTAAATACCTATCTGTTGTTGAAGTGAGTCAGTGTACTTTTGGTTTGGACAAGAGCAACTAGCTAAGCACATACATGGGCCAATATTCCTACAGATCACTAAGTAGTGGGAATGCAAGACCTTGCAGCCAGTAGGTCCCATACTCTAGGAGAGTATTAAATTCTTGAGTGAACAGGCTGGGTAGAGATACATACATGGGCCAATATTCCTACAGATCACTAATTAGAGGGAATGCAAGACCTTGCAGCCAGTAGTCCAATACTCTAGGAGAGTATCAAATTTTGAGTGAAAAGGTTTGGTAGATACATACATGGGTCAATATTCCTACAGATCACTAAGTAGTGGAATGCAAGACCTTGCAGCCAGTAGTCCAATACTCTCCTAGTGTATTGGACTACTGGCTGCAAGGTCTTGGGTAGATACATACATGGGCCAATATTCCCACAGATCACTAAGTAGTCGGAATGCAAGACCTTGCAGCCAGTAGTCCAATACTCTCCTAGAGTATTGGACTACTGGCTGCAAGGTCTTGGGTAGATACATACATGGGCCAATATTCCCACAGATCACTAAGTAGTCGGAATGCAAGACCTTGCAGCCAGTAGTCCAATACTCTAGGAGAGTATTAATTTCTTGAGTGAACAGGTTGGTAGATACATACATGGGCCAATATTCCTACAGATCACTCAGTAGTGAGAATGTAAGACCTTGCAGCCAGTAGTCCAATACTCTAGGAGAGTATTAAATTCTTCAATAGAAATCTTGTAGCCTTCAGTCTAATATGCTAGCCGTAGATCAACTAATCAATGTTTGGGACGTTGTAAAGTCTAGTCAAATACTCAAGTTGTGGTTTTGGTTGCAAAAATCTCTGAAGCAGAAACCCTTGTGGCCAGAATTGTTGCAATGGACCAAATAATGAAACCAATGACCTTGTGGACTATCATCCAGTGCCGTGTCTCCAGGCACGCTTCTAAAATCTATTAAATCACTCGTTTTGTATATAGTCTATGAAATTTTTCTCAAACTGGTTGGTTGGTTGTAGAAGAATTAGTTGTAGTTTTAGCTTTAGTGGTCAAAACCACTTTTTATAATACGGTAGAAGGCTTTAGAGAAGTCTCTAATGTAGGTGAACATGTATGTAATAAAATTCAACAAAGTAGTACATATAACAACAATACAGACTTTATTGTCTGAGCATATGTAACATGAAATATATATATTAAGTTAGGATAAATGATCAATCCCACAAAACTTAAGCATAACTTAAATTAGATGTTAAATATCACCGGTTCTTGCTTTTTTTTGTTGTTTTACGGCATATCAACCTCAGTGGGTCATTTAATGCCGATAAAATTTTGAAATAAATCAATTCTTAATGGATAATACAATTTTGTTTATCAACTCATGTTTTTCTATTCAACCCATAGATGGGACCCTAACAGGTATTACCACTCCGGGTCAGAGTGGACCAGGGAGCAATGGTGATGAAGGGGTGCTCCACATTCCCCAAACCTCCAAAACTGGAACCTCATTATCAGATAGTGTTTAACGTCATTCCCAGGACATGTAGATCCTCAGTCACCACCTTCTAGCACCCATATGATAAAAAGGGGTTGGGGCTTGCCATAAGGGCAATAGGGTTGGGAAAATCATATAGGTGCTAGGGCTTGCATTGCCAATAGGTGGCCCCATTGCGGGAGTCTTACCCCTCTGCAGATGTGCAGTTGGTGCATTCTAACACCCCACCGACAGGGCGGTTCTTGATTTTTGTGTAAAATTAAAGATTTAATTTATATTTGAAGATATTTAAAAATCAAAATATACATAGAAATAGCATTGAAATTCTACTTTAAAATGTATGTAAATCTGAAAAGTAAACAAATCAATACACCAGGATTTTTTTTTCCCCCACAAACCCCAACCTAGGCAATGCCGGGTAGCCGCTTCAAGTGAACACTAAAACTAGAACATGTTTTATATTTTGATAAAACAATTCAAACAAAAATGATTACTGGTACTCGATAATTCTGCAGGCCACATTTCTTCTTCTTTGTTTGTTTTGTTTCCTTCCTTTTTCTTCTTTTTGGTTTCTTTCCATTTAATGAAATCTTACATGCCAAATAACACATTTCTTTACTGATAATAACTAGAATTGATTTTTGTATTGCTGATGGACGGTGGGGGGTGGGGGTGAAATGGACGAGTGGGTAGTGTTTTATTGAGGCGGGGGCAGGGGCATGTGCGGTAGGTGTCCAAGAATTTAATGATTTACGCATGTTTTGTTTTTACACAAAAGGCACATGCATCTCACGTGCAACCATCTCCACTTCACATGTATATACAGAGAACAAAACATGTTATGAATGTGTGAATTTATTATTTTTTTGTTCTCTTTCATATATATATAAACATATATGTGTGTGTATATAAAATATATATATATATATATATATATATATATATATATATTTATATACATATATGTGTGTGTATGTATAAATATATATATATATATATATATATATATATATACATATTTATATACATATATGTGTGTGTATGTATAAATATATATATATATATATATATATATAATATACATATATGTGTGTGTATGTATAAATATATATATATATATATATACATATATGTGTGTGTATGTATATATATATATATATATATATATACATATATGTGTGTATGTATAATATATATAATATATATATATATATATGTATATATATATATATATATATATACATATATGTGTGTGTATGTATAATATATATATATATAATATATATATGTGTGTATATATTATACATACACACACATATATGTATATATATATATATATACATAATATAAATACGCACACACACACACACACACACACAAAACAACATATATATATATGTGATATGAAAAATTGAAAAAACATAAGTTCATGAATAGAGTAATGTTTATACACTGCAGTGTTTCGATCTGTTTCAATAGATCTTCATCAGAGTTTTTGTTAATTTGAGGAAATACAAATGTATCACAGAAAATAAGAAATCTTTACTTCATTTATGAACTTGTGTTTTTTCAATTTTTCATAATATCACATACTGTCGGATTCATTTCCACTTTTCCACACATTTATATATACATACATGCACACACACGCACATATATATATATATACATATGTGCACACACCTGCACATATATATACATATGCACACACACACACACACATATACATATGCACCACACACACACACATATATATATATATCACACACACACACACACATATATATGAATATATATATATATACACACACACACACACATATATATAATATATATTATACACACACACACACACATATATATGAACATCCGCACATCTACACACACACGCACACATATATATATATATATATATATAATATTTTCAACTCTATAATGAACTCTCTGAAGATGGATTTTAATCCGAAAATTAAGAGCACAGCAATAAATATGTTTTTCAACATGAATCTGCATTATTTTGCCTTCAAAAAAAGAAAAAAAAATATATTGTATTATATATATATATATATATTATGATAATATAGAGTACTATATTTATAAGTGAATAGTGCTCAATATGATAGATAAAGCATGAATATCTAAGTTAAGGTAGGGTGGACATGAATTCAACAGCATTTGATTACTGACAGTTTCTCGACTATACAATTTTCAAATCAAGTGTGAGAAACAGTCAGTAACCAAGCACCATTGATCTCATGTCTATGCTACTGTAACTATATATATATATATATATATATAATATATTATATATATATATATATATACATACACTTAGATACACATATATATTGTCGCTATATGAATGTATATGCTATCATTATATATATATAATATATATTTCATATATACATGGAAGTACATCAAATAAGTACTTGCATAGAAAGAGTGCTCAATTCTCTGTGTGTATATATTCATTTTATATATATATTATTGTATAATTCTATAAATATAAGAGATATACACTGCTTAGAGAATATCTACCATATCTCAACATATTTCCGCAGCTAGTCTCACACACTTATATACACAACCTGTAGATAATGTGATGTATAGAATTATTCTGTTATACATACACACACACACACATATATATATATATATATATATATATATATATATTTCAATTTCTTATGCATACACTAACTCACACATATGCATGCATATGCAACCTATGTTATATACGGCAAAACTTTTAACTTTTTTTAAAAACTAACAATGTTAAAATAAACATGCCAAATGCCAGTGAAAACCAGCGAACTGGAATATAGGCTTTCAAAATATAAAAATTGGATAACTACAAATTATTTACCTGATATACACACACACACACACACACACATTATATATGTATGTATATGTATACATACATGCATATATATACATAAACATATATATATATACATATATATACATACATACACATATATATATACATACAATATACATATAACATATACTACATATATATATACATATACATACACATATACATATAAATACATACACAATATATACATATATATACATATATATACATATATATATATATACTTGTAAACATATATATATATATAACATACATTATACTTATACATTATATATATATATACATACATAATACTTATAAACATATATATATATATACATACATATATACTTATAAATATATTATATAACATACATATATACTTATATATATTATATACATATATATTTAAACATACATAATACATATATATTATATATACATATAAACATACATATATATACATATATACTTATATACATACATACATATACTTAAAACATTATATATATACATATATACTTATAACATAATATATATATATATATATCATATACACTATATATATACATATACATATATGTTACATATTATATATAATACATATGCATACATGTATACTTATAACATACATATATACTCATAACATATATATATATACATATATACTTATAAACATATATAACATATATATATATACATATATACATAAACATATATATATATTACATACATATACTTGTAAACATATATATATATATGTACATATTAATATATATATACATATGCATACATATATATATATATACATATGCATACATTTATATATGTATGTATTTATGTACATGTGTATATGCAATATATATATATGTGTGTGTGTGTGTGTGTGTGTGTATCTGTAAATATGTATGTATGCATATACATTTATAAATACAAAAATAAAATGTTATAATATATGTAATCATTTTTGGCAACAGATTTTTAATCTAAGTGAATGTTTAAAAGTATAAAAGATTACAGTAGACAATACTTTCTATATAATTTTGTTTAATGAAAATAAAAAGGAAAAAAGAAAAAAGAAATGCATTGGAGAATGTTCAATAAAATACTCGACTGAAATGAAAGATATTTTACAATTTTATTTGCATTTTAAAATTTTTATTTTTTATTTTCTGAACGAATCTGCGCAAAATAATGCGAGGTGGCGAGGCAGTTATTGAAAACATGGTTTTATTTATACACTGTACTTTCAATGGAATTGAAAAATAATATACATATATATATATATATATATATATTATATATATATATATATATATATATATGAAAGTATATAAAAATGGAATCAAATCCGACAGTATAAGATCTAGATAAAGAAAAACAATAGTATATATTGTGCTAACAAGCGTCTGTTTCAACTCTATGGTGTTTATAAAATGTAATTCAATTGAAAATATTTTAAAAATAAAATTGAATTATATTTTATAAACAGAGTTGAAACTGGCGTTTGTTAGCACAATTTATACTATTGTTATATATATATATATATATTATATATATATATATATATATATATATATATATATATATATATTACTAAAGCGGAGTTAATCAACTTTTTCTTCCTAAAGGCTTTTTTACTGTTTAGTTTAATGACACGAAAATTATACTAAATTATTCCTTACTTTTAGGATTAAATTATGTTTGAAAAAAAATTCTGTTTTCTATTCGGTTCTAATTAGTCGTAATTTGCAATTAAGTCAAAAACCGACCAATCTCTTACTTTATTCTGTGTCTATCTCTTTCTTACCCTCTATGTATCTGTTGACTATCTCCTCATTATATAATGTTAGTTTCTCTGGAGAGTAGAGAGAGAGAGCCGGGAGAATTCGAAATGTATTTCTATGCTAAATTTCACAACCAACAACCCATAGCTTAAATGAGGTCAAACATTTCCTTTCTTAGAAAGCTAACAAAATTATTTTACGGTTTCATCATGCCGCATTTTGTTTTAAAAAATTTTTATTCGCTTTGCTAACTCCCTTTTCCCCAATCTCAATTATCTACCCAGAGCTGAATGGGTGACCCAATGGGTCATGTTTTGTCTAGTTAAATAAATTTTATTTTTAAAAATTATAAGCATTTTATTTTTATTTTATTTTTAACATAAAATACGCATTTTGAAAATTTTTTTGAAAATTCCGGTACTGATTGAGAGCGTTTTGTGCCTTGTGATTAATGATATATTCATTTTGTCTTTCCGTTTACAATGTTGCTTTGATAAAGACCTCTTCATATGGTCGAAACAGATTTCTGTCAGCAAAACTTTTAACATCTTTTTCTTTCTACAAACTTTCTACAGATATTGTCAGATTCATATCCATTTTACCTTTCATATATATATATATATATATATATAAATATATATATATATTTGTGTTTATTTAGGTATATGTATCCGTTTGTGGGAGGTACATATATCCTGTTTGAGCATTAGTATGAAGCATTATATATTATATATATATATAAGTCCTTGTAAAAGAAGGATCATTCCCTTGAAATATAGGATGAAATAAAATGAAACTTAGCACATAACATCTAACTCAATTTCTCATTTATTTCACACTTCACCCAGGCTTCAGACTAAATCCCAAAACTATATATTATAGGCATATGTATATATAACACACATATACAAATATATTATATACATTGAAAATCAGACTCACCAGATATCTCTTATATATAATACACACACACACACACATAAACAGACTCATTATATATAATTTATATATATATATATACTCACACACACATATATATAAACAGACTCATTATATATAATTTATATATATATATATACTCACACAAACATATATATAAACAGACTCATTATATATACATATATATATATATACTCACACACACACATATATATATAAACAGACTCATTATACATATATATATAATTTAACTAAATAAAATGAATTTTTTTTCTTAAATAGTTATTCCTTTTAAATAGGATAAATACAAAAAAGAACGATAAAAACTATGAATTAGTAATATTAAACCCCTAAAATATAATTAGAATTAAATTTTAACTCTTTTTACTAGCAATTATTTATAATTAGAATTAAATTGATAACAATACAGAAATGAGAATTAAGGAATGAATACACGTGTGGAATGATACTTTGTTTTTTCTCAATTTTCGCGTGCAGGCCACACACAAAGATTGAGAAAAAATAACATAGAGTTCAACTGTTATAATCTGAAAATATCTTTAATTTAACTAAGGAATTACATCGACTTAGTTAACGTAGGGTAGGGTCCTGAAGAAATCATTTCAATTTGATTGAAACCATGGTAGACCCTTTATTTTTCCTCTAATAATAATATTATTAGTTATATATATATACATATACATAGAGTCATCCACAGACACGTGTTTCGACTTATCAAGTCTCTTCAGTGTGGCTAGACATTTGTAAGCTACCTACAGCCGGAATTGAAATCTGATCGGTTGGGTGCCAGTTCGACACCTTAACCATTAGGCTGTCTTCATTTACAGAATGCGAAGGGGATTTTAACTGTTTTCATACACACATCGCTTTGTGTGTAAAGGCCGTCAGAGTGCTTCATATATATTATATATATATATATATTATATATATATATATATATATACTATATATGATAAGTTGTAAACACGGTATGTTTGGAATGGCTTTTTTGCCGACAATTTTTGGGAGAATGTGCTTAATTGGAGTCGTACCTAATTCATTATTAATTAATTAATTTTAAAATTAGGTACGACTCCAATTAAGCACATATTCTCCCAAAATATATATTATATATATTATATATATATATAATATAATATATATATGGTCCCTTTAGTTGAAATCTGGAATAGATTGATTTAACAGAAATTCCTAACAAATTACTGACATGGTCAAATATCTTTTTATACTCTACAGCTGAGCGACACAGGACTATATAATAAAAAAATTTAAAAAAATAAAAAATCTGTTTTCAAATGCCTTTAAAGTAATAAAGAATTCATCATTCGCATCTGATGAGTCGGGAGATTTAGACTATTTGTCTAAGCTCGCTGAAATAGACTATAATGCAAAATCTCTAAGTCTTTTGTTATTTCTTTACTTATACATATATCAGAAGTAAATACACAAACGATGTGTTTTGATATGCCTTTTTTAGCCGAAAATTTTTGGGAGAATATGTGCTTAATTGAAGTCGTACCTAATTTTGAAAGTTAATTAATAAATAATTTATTAATTAGGCGGGCATACCTATTCAAATGTAAGCTAAAAAATCGAGAAAATCA
Source organism: Doryteuthis pealeii (assembly GCA_023376005.1). Taxonomy (NCBI): domain Eukaryota; kingdom Metazoa; phylum Mollusca; class Cephalopoda; order Myopsida; family Loliginidae; genus Doryteuthis; species Doryteuthis pealeii. The sequence goes on along the minus strand of CM042170.1, from coordinate 59,700,154 downwards.
ATCCTGGTATGTACATTTCGGCCCTATTAGGCCTCATCAGCAGAGCTATAGATAGGAGACTGCCTTGTGCATATTCGAACCCTGACTGTCAAGCTGACAGGTGAAGACTGTACCCCTACACCAACCGGACTTTCCTAGATTTTTCGTTTTTGTTAGAGAGTAGGTTATATTCCTCTATAGTGACTATTATATATATATATATATGACACACATAAAATGATAGAGTAGTAACATGGAACTAGAAAGAGTCACAGATTTTCTCAGTAAGAATACTTTATTAAGAAATGTTTCAGACACTAATTTCCTTCCCCCAGAACAGATGATTTGAATGAATACACATTAAACGCATGAAATCATTGCAAAATAAATCTATTCCCTTCTCTCACTCATGCTATCTCCACTGATATTTGCTTTGGCATAGATCCAACAAGAATAAAATATTACATACCTGTTGCAGATAGTCACAACCCCTAGTAAACAATGTTGCGGCGCCTGGTACCCCCACCACACATGCAACTTCAGACAAAAAAGTTCCGCAGAATGAAAATTTTATATCACAATTATCGTGACCAAAATTATTAAGGTTAACAGTGTTGGTTGGTTTGGTTTGGTTTTATGGTATGTCAATTGCCATTGGGTTATTTTATGTCAAAGACATATTGTTTTATTTCTCTGAATGTTTGAGTGAGGCTTGAAGATTAGTATTATCTGCGTTATTCGACTATTGTCCCCATCTTTATTATTATTTGTACAACGTTTCGGCCGATATGCCTCCGGCCTTCTTCAGTATTTCTTGTCGAACACATGGCCTAGTGGATAAGGTAGTTAGGTTAAGACAGTTCTAAGTGACAAGTTATCTCTGGATCCCGAGTTCAATCCTGAGTAGAGGCAGTTAGAAAAATAATTAACACAACTCCTACCCCAGCTATGGTTAGCGGAATGAGAACAGAATACCCCTGTGGACTAAATAAAGGGTTAGGTTCAAAGTCCGTGATGGCTCCCGATTACGACAAGAAAGTTCTCGAGTCTGAGAAGGTACCCGAGTCCGACAAAAAATACCTGAATTCAAAGGTGCCCCCAAAATGCCATTTTTCAGCATTATAAGTCTACGTATTTTGATGAAAATGTACATTATGGATTTTATTGTTTTTTCTCATGGATTCTAATGCCTTGAATTTACTGATGGTGAAAAAAGTGCTCAATTGTTTTATTCATTCTTGATGGGTATTCAAATATTTTTTTAAACTCTGGTTCAGAGTGGACCTGAGAGTAATGGTGACTAAGGAGTACTCCACACACCCAGAGTATTTACAGATTAGTTGGTTTGGTTTTACGACATGTCAATCCTTGTTGGGTTATTTTATCCAAGACATTTTGTTTTATTGAAAATTGTTTTGTTTTTTTCAAACTCATTTATTTTTTAAAACTCTTTTTTTTTTATTATTTAACCTATTGATGAAACCCTAACAGGTAATACATCAGGTTTAGAGTGAACCTGAGAGAAATGGTGATGTAGGGGTACTTCACACTCTCAAGCATTAATAATTTACATTATTATTTGGTTTGATTAGTTAGTTGGATTGTATGGCATGTCAACCCTTGTTGGGTTATTTTATGCCAAAGACATTTTTTTATTCATTCTTGTTGGGTATTCAATTTTAAAAATTTTATGGCATGTCAACCCCTGTTGGGTAATTTTATGCCAAAGACATTTTGTTTTATTCATTCTTGATGGGTACTTCATTTTTTTGATTTTATGGCATGTCAACCCCTGTTGGGTAATTCTATGCCAAAGACATTTTGTTTTATTTATTTCTTGTTGGGTATTTAATTTTTTGATTTTATGGCATGTCAACCCTTGTTGGGTTATTTTATGCCAAAGACATTTTATTCATTCTTGAAGTTTTTAAAAAAATCCAATTCTTTTTTTATAAAAACATTTTTTAAACTCATTTTTCTATTTAACCTATAGATAGGACTTTAACAGAACTTCTACTCTGGGTCAGGGTCGACCTGGGAGTAATAACGATGAAGGGGTACTCCACATTCCCCAGAGTTCCAAAATTGGAATTTTACCATTAGATGAAGTTTAATCTCATACCCAGGACACTAAGACCCTCAGCCACTGCCTCCTAGCACAATATCATAAATAGGGTTGGAGTTTGCCATAGGGCAATAGGGTCAGGACAATCACATAGATGCCAGAGCTTGATGTGACCTGCAAATTGATTGGAGGGGGCCTCTCTGACCGCCCGTTTAACCTAAGTAAAGGCCAAAGTGGAATATTAGACTGAATAAAGAATTTGGTTCAAAAGTTCCTGAGGGTTACTGACTATAACAAAAGATGTCTGAAATGTAAATAAAACAACAAAGATGAGGATAATAGTCTGAGACATGTGAACAATTTAAATAATATCCAATTCTGTAGATTAGTTGAACTTTAAAAATACCAAAATAAAAAGAAATTTAAAAATACCAAAGTGAAAAGAAAAATTAAAAAAAAAAAATCAATAATACTCAAAATGTGTTTCTGTTTTCTATGAAAATGCCAAGATCGGTAAGTGAGTGAAACGGAAGAGGAAGCATTTTGAAAGTTACACAAAGAATAGAGCTACCATGGAACAATTCCAAGAGAGACCAATTCCACAATGGAACATTTCATCAATTCTGCTATTAACAACCCCCCCCACAAATGTTTTTTTCTTAACGCTGCTCAAATATCATATAATCAATTAATATAAAAGAAAGTCTAATGGTTAACAGTGGAGTCATACAAATGACTATTACTTTATGGATTTACCAATTTCTTAAGTAGGGTTTAACAGGTTTGTATTCAGAGTTGTCCTTCTCCTAGACTGGTTGCCAAACCAAGGTTAAAGAGCCCAGTCTGTCCTACTATTTTACCCATAGCTGGAGGGAGAATATTTGGATTCATGCCTTTAACAGATTTGAATTCAGAGTTTTCCTTCTCCTAGACTGGTTGCCAAACCAAGGTTAAAGAGCCCAGTCTGTCCTACTATTTTACCCATAGCTGGAGGGAGAATATTTGGATTCATGCCTTTAACAGATTTGAATTCAGAGTTTTCCTTCTCCTAGACTGGTTGCCAAACCGGTCAAAGAGTCCAGTGAAATAGATCACTAAGTAGGTCTGAGCCTATTCTAGTAGTGACCACCGCAAGCGGAGATTTAAGAGGTTTGAATTCAGAGTTTTCCTTCTCCTAGACTGGTTGCCAAACAAGGTTAAAGAGCCCAGTGAAATAGATCACTAAGTAGGACTGAGGCTATTCTAGTAGTGACCACCCAAGCGGAGATTTAAGAGGTTTGAATTCAGAGTTTTCCTTCTCCTAGACTGGTTGCCTAACCAAGGTTAAAGAGCCCAGTGAAATAGATCACTAAGTAGGACTGAGCCTATTCTAGTAGTGACCACCCCAAGCGGAGATTTAAGAGGTTTGAATTCAGAGTTTTCCTTCTCTTAGACTGATTGCCTAACCAAGGTTAAAGAGCCAGTGAAATAGATCACTAAGTAGGACTGAGCCTATTCTAGTAGTGACCACCCCAAGCGGAGATTTAAGAGGTTTGAATTCAGAGTTTTCCTTCTCCTAGACTGGTTGCCAAACCACAGTTAAAGAATCCAGTTTACCCTCCTATTTACATATAGATGGAGGGAGAATAGTTCGATGTATACCTTTCCCAAGATTTTACTAAAGGAATACTTTGGATGGGATTTTTCTACATGAATGAATTATAAAATATCTTACTATATATATATATATATATATATATATATATGGTATTTGTGGAAAAGGTGACTTACCGGCGAAAATGGTCACAATGGTTAGTTGATGCAAGTTTCACAATGATAAGACACCTGACACGATGAAAAATAAGACCATCAAACATATAAGTGAATTTGTCAGAGTTGGTATCAGCTGGACAGTGAGGGAGTATATCCCCTTTTTGCTAGCACTAAACCAGGGAGATTGTTTTTTTTTTTGTGAAGTGGAGCACCAAACCTACCATCAGCACCCCACTTTACTGCACAAATTGGATTACCCAATCTGTGCTACTCATGCGCTGGGTTAGCAGGGACTGGCATCCTTGTGATTCTGTTGTAACAAAGGTTACTAAATGAGAAATAACCAAATGGAGGTTGGAAATGAAATGGAATATTTATAACATCAACAGAATACAATAATTGCCAGCGGTATAAGACTACTCAGTCAGCGTAATACTTCTGTATTTATGAGGATTTGGACATTCCCATTAATGTTCATAGGGTATATAAGAGATTCATAAGCGGGTGCCAGCCCTGTCAGCTGGGGCTTTAGAATACACTGACTGCAAATGGGGCCACCTGTTGGCCATGGGTGATGACCCGTGATGCTTAGGGACAGAATTGTGGTGGATGAGCAGTCCATGACATGACCTTACTTAGGCTAGATGGGTGGTCGAAGAGGGCCCCCTCCGATAAATTGGCTGGTCACATCAAGCACAAGCACCTATATGATTGTCCCATCCCTATTTTCCTAATAGCAAGCACCAATTATTTTTATCATATATGTACTAGAAGATGGTAGCTGAGGGTCTACATGTCCTGGGAATGACGTAAAACTATCTGATGGTGAGGTTCCAGTTTTGGAGATTTGGGGAATGTGGAGCACCTCTTCATCATCATTGCTCCCTTGTCCACTCTGACCCGGAGTGGTAGTACCTGTTAGGGTCCCATCTATGGGTTAAATAGAAAAATATGTTTATAAAAGAAATTGAGTATCCATTAAGAATGAATTTATTTCAAAACTTTGTTGGCATTAAATGACCCACCAAGGTTAATATGCCATTAACTACAGACACATGACAGTTTAACTACAGTCTATGAATGAACTTTTTGCGAATTGGGTTACGGTTTAGGGGCTTGGGGATTAAGGTTGTTTTTAATTACATATTGCTTAAAAAAACAACAAAAAACACAAAATTACTATACATTTAATTAACCATTAAAATTAATTATTGAACCCAACGGTAGACACATTAGTCTCAGTTATTTGTGTTAGTATTGCAATGTATAATTTCAATTAAACTTTATTTAAAAAAATATTTTTCAACATTAAATGTATAGTAATTTTTTTTTTTAAGCAATACGTAATAAAAAACAACCTTAATCCCCAAACCACTAAACTGTAACCCAATTTGCAAAAAGTTCATTCATAGACTGTAGTTAAACTGTCATGGTGGACCACCAAAAAACTTTACGTTTTAATTTTCCGACCAATTTGCAAGTTTAGCCAAACAAACTAATTATTTATCCGATCCACGATATATTAATATTTTTAAGAGAATTTAAGAGTTTTTATTTTTTTTTTTATTGTTGAATAGAAATGTTCGATTCTTATAATCAGCAAAACTGACAATATTTGTAATATTTATTGTCTTTTCTTTGCTTCAACTACACTATAAGTTCAACTAAAAAAATATTCCGGAGTTATTCTGAAACTACCACAAAAAAAAAATCTTTCAAAAATCGTTGAAAACCAATAATCGGTTATTGAATATGCACAAGAAAACAATTATGTCGAATACAGCTACCCATACATTTAAATGTATAATTGTCAAAGAGAGATAATATGTAAATTTGTAGTCCCTGTTTCTACATAAAAATCACTCTTTTGCAAGTTTAAACAAACTGTTTTTTCAAGATAACGGTGTAATTTTTACCAATTGGATATTTGAATTAACTTTTTTTCTTTGTAACAACTCTGTATGATCGTTACTTTTTTGCGGGATTTAAAAAAAAAAACAAATAAATAAACCGTGTAAATCATGAGAAAGGCATCCATTGCACAGGATCTCTTTAGCTTATTTTCCGCTGGCTTGCCTACTTGTTCCCACCCCGATGGACAATCCCAGAGAGAGAATGTCAAGAGGGTCAGCTTGGATCCGTGCTACCCCGCCCCCACTTTTACTCATGAAAATCCACTTACTCCTTTCCTTCTAAATGAAAGGATCCATGATAATCTCTTGAGATGGATCAGGAGCAGTAGTGGTGGCAATCATTTAGAAAGCTTAGATTGTCTTGGCACAAGGTCAGAAGTACTGAGCATCCAGTAAGAATCTAACTCACTAACAATGGTCTGCAAGCTCATACTCCAGTGAAAAGACTAACAGCTAATGCTGGTATGAAAAATTTGCAAGGAGAGATATAATAATAATAATAATAATAATAATAATAATAATAATAAAGGCCATTTTGAGCCATTTTTGATAAATCCTTATAGGAATGGTGCGCTGGACTTAGAAAATTTTCAACAGGATGTTAAGAGTTAATATCATTCTCAAGATAATCTTTTTGTTGCTAGTAAACATGTAACAAAAATAAGATGAAGGATAAACTAGCCAAAAATAAATAACAAGATAATGCTTCATGCAACTTAAAACTTTTATACTGATTGCTGCAAGGTGTAAACAATCAACAAAAAAGATGAAAGAGAGGCTGGACTGAAATGAATAATAACAGGAATGCTTTCTCAAAGAAATCGAGATAATTTGAGATTATATTTCATTACCATTATTCGATGTAAACAAGAATCAACTCTTTGCCAACCAATTTTCCCCCACGGCTGTACCAAATTTTCTTGGAATTTTTTTTACCTATATGATGGGATATTTCAAAGTTCACTATCTATTCATCTCAGAATTCAGTTTTCCTTCTCCTAGACTGGATAACTACCTGAGGTGAAAAAGACCAGTCAGCTCTACAATTTACCCATAAGGTATTAGCACAATGTGAAATGCAAACAGCCTTGTCCAGGATTTGAACTCAGGTTGACGAGTCCATTTCATAGACTCTAACCAATACACCATGCGCCTCCAAGATTTCACCATAAAATAACCCAACAAGAGTTGACATGCCATAAAACCAACCGATTGCAAATGCTCTTTGATTCCTATGATACCAAATACTGAGCATAATTCTGATTTGAGCATAAATTAACCCAAGAAGACTTGACCTGCCCTAAAACCAGCCAACCAACCGATTGGAAATGGTCTTTGATTCCTCCGATACCAAATACTGATCCAATATTCTCTCCAGAAATTAGAAAACAGATGTTAGTTTTCAATATATTCTTCAAGTTGGCTTTTATCAATAAATTCAGAAAACCGAAAAAAAACATTTTTTAAAAACCCGAAAAAAAAAACCCAACAAAAGATCAATGAATTGTCAGTTGTATTGTCATTTAATCTTGCCAGTCTCGACTGACATTGCAAATGGCTGCCACCTTGTAGCAAGAGAAACAGAATGTAGAGAGTGTCAAGTTTCTCTGCGATCATCTTGCTTCGATCAGATGGAAAATCTCAAGCAATTACACGGAATCATTCAACGTGGGGTAAAAAGTCTGACTTTGACAACGGCTAAAAATAGCGCTTTGCACTTTGAGGTGGATGGGTACATGCTTTCTTCTTATGGGTATATATA
>CM042170.1:59640183-59687683 GCA_023376005.1 Doryteuthis pealeii | reverse complement strand
CACACACATATATATATATATATAATTAATAAAGATAAATCTAATGAGTCAGACGAACCTACTAAAAGTTTCGCTTAATGCTCTTCAGGGCTAAGATCTGACTAAAGAGACTAGGAGCAAAAGCATTAAATATAGTACTTACCACAAATAAATCACATAAATTAGCATAAACTAAAACGACCATTAGAAAAAAAACAAAAACTAAGAACACTATTAAATCAATATTTTATTATATATATTTATTTATTTATTTTTTATTTTTTTATTTATTTATTTATTTTTATTATTATTATTATTTCATATTTTTTTATTTTTAAGCAAATTTGAATCTACATTTGTTCTAATAAATACACTAAACAACGCTAATTATCACATATACAAAAAACTAAGAAGCCATATCTATTAACATTCTCTAAGGAGCCATGTTTTTTTTTATGTATGCAACTATTAAGAACTTCTGATCTTTTATTTAGTAGTTCTCTGTTATTAGAAAAAGTGACTATTGCCAGTTTTGCTTCTATACATAACTGGCAATATCTATCCCCAGCTTTATATTTATTGCATTTTTTAATAATTTCCAATAAGTTTGGTATATTAAATATATATATATATAATTATGTATGTTATGTTCTTGTGAACGTTGTTTGTTTGGTCTTTTGAAGCATTGGAAAGAAAAAGAAATACTTCAAATTCAAAAATAGAACTGCATCTTCGAAAAAGTCATACCAAGGTGCATGCTCACTATTTTCAAGCCGTCCCACCACATATATCTTATTATAATGGAGATTGTGTGTTTGTCTGTCTGTAACCGAAACTATATCACTACTCAAATCAAAATTCCCTTAGTTATTTACATCACATTCTCCATGATTTTATTTTTATTTAAACCTCAATTATTAATAAAATTGTTTTACATTATTAATACTGTTTATCATATCTACATATTAAAAACATGCAATTGTATTTATATATACAACAAAATAGCGGTTTACAGTGTGAATGGAATGCTAATTTGCATATTGATATTAAAAATTTGATTTTAATGAATTTTTTGCTTAGTATTATTGATTTCTAATTGTTTGGTTTTATCTTATTGAATATGAGCAAAAATCTCTGAGATAAATCTTAAAAGAAATCCATTAACAAGAAGAAATAACTTTAATATTATTCTTTACTTCCTATTTTAACTAAACAGTTTAATTAGGAAAATTTACCAATGAAAGACAGGAGTAATGGAAAATGATGGAAGAGTTAGTTTCAAAGTTGTTATATTTTTCAATCATACCCCCTCTGTTCCAAATCTTTTTATCTACATTCTTATTCAGTTTCATTAGCCTTTCTAATTTAACATATTTTATTATATTAAAACTTAAATACTTGCACCCGGAGGGTGCATATATTTGCTAGTATATATAATTATGAGAAGTAAATACACAAGTGATGTGTTTTGATATGGCTTTTTTTTTAGCCAACAATTTTTGGGAGAATATGTGCCTCATTGAAGTCGTACCTAATTTTGAAAGTTAATCAATTAATAATTAATTAATTAGGCAGGCATCCCTATTCAAATGTAAGGCTAAACAAATCGAGAAAAATATATAATTATGTATGTTATGTTCTTGTGAACGTTGTTTGTTTGGTCTTTTGAAGCATTGGAAAAAAGAAGAAAAACAAGAAAAACAGAACAAAAATCAGAATTTTTATATATTCAACCGTTGCTCTGTTCCTGGTTTAATCTATTCCGACATTTTGGGGTGAACATTCACCCTTTTTCAAGGTATATCAGACGGTCTGGAGAAAAAAATGAAATGTTGTATATGAGGGCAAAAAAGTAATTAAATGAAGTGAACGGATTTGGCGTTTTTTAGCTGTTAATTTTCTTTCGAAATTGTGTGACATAATTCATCCGAAATACGATCATGGTAATTGTTCAAAATGTTGCATGATTTTGATCGTGAAAGTCACAGCATTAGTCTTCGGCTCCTCACTATGTTTTAGGCTGAAATATGCATTTTCATGGAATTTCTACCATTTTTTTACTTATTTTTTGAATTTTTTATATTTAATATTCAAATTGTGCCTTACCATTTATGAGTGTGTCAGGGGAGGGCATACGTAGCACATTAGGTATCATTGCTCTTTGTAATATATTTCAATTTACAAAGAGCCCAAGTTTGATCAGTCGTCACTGGTACAAACCGTATTTCATTATTTATTCAATTTTATTCTCTATTTACTATTCAGCAAACAAAAATAAACAAACTAACAACTAACAAAAAAAAACAAAAAAAAAACTAAAACTAAAAAAAAACAAAAATACAAAAACAAAACAGAACAAAAATCCCTCTCCAAACAACCAGTGATATTGATAAATGATATTCTTGCATAAATCCATCCTTAATATATTTTGCTGACTTCTTCTATGAAGAATTATTCATCTATATTTCAGTTTTGTATTTTGGCTTTTTTATTTTTTTTCTCCTCTAAAATTATTTTATAGCGGATAAAAAATAATTTTCACTAAGAATCAATAAAACTGATTTAACCTTATGACCCTTGACCCTTATATTTTATCAAAAAAAAAAAATCATCTCGGGCAATGGAGACAAATATAATTATTCAAGCGTAATTCCTATCATAATTGACACTTAATCTCTCTGAATTTTTTAGTTTCTTTTTAATAATCAACTTAAATGATATTTTACACACACACACACATATATATATATATATATATATATATATATATATAAATATATAAATATATAATGTTGTTCTGGTTTCAATGGGAGAAAATTCAATATTTTATAAAAAAAGAAGGTCTGCAAAATGTATTTTGTTCTCAGAAAAAATTTTTTAATTCTTTTTATCTTACATATGCAACAAAGCCTGAACAAGATACCAGAAGATCTGAAACACGTGTTGCATATGTAAGATAAAAAGAATTAAAAAATTTTTTTCTGAGAACAAAATACATTTTGCGGACCTTCTTTTTTTTTATATATATATATATATATATATATATATATATCAATCAGAAACTAAATGGATTCTAAAATTACAAACACACGTGAAGGGATTGAACGCAGACATCGGAATTCTCCGTTATTATAAATATTTCACAGACGCTGCCGCTGTCGATAACAACAGAGACAAGGAAGCCGTTAAACAGGAATAACATTCATTTGATAAAAGGTATCTAACGAACCTGAAAATTTATGACAAAAAATAATAATAATAATAAAAAAATAAGTGAATCCAATACTCCATAATATTGAGTTCATTCATTTATATATTTTTAATGCTTCGTAATAATGCCCAACTTTAAAAAAAACATTTAAAAAAAAATATATATATATACATATAAATAGGAAAAACAAATTGTACCAAAAAAGATGAATTTATGATATCTATGTTGACGTTTAAATGTTTTGGTTTATATAAAACCTTCTTCAGGACGATATAATAAAAAGAAGATAACAAAAAATTTATGCTGTTCAAAAAGTGATGGATGTTTTTTGCATGACTTGAGTTTGAATTTTCCCCATATATATATATATATATATATATATATATATATATATATATATATAGGAGAGAAATGTATAAATGTAAGCTGAATTTGGCTATTTGCCAGTCTGAATAAAATAAAAACGTAGTCTGACGAAACTTGGTGGGCCTCAGATACCCACAAGTGGTAATGGTCCATAATATATATATATATATATATATATGAAAGGTAAAATGGATATGAATCCGACAATATGTGTAGAAAGTTTTGTAGAAAAAACAAGATGTTTAAAGTTTTGCTAACAGAAATCTGTTTCAACTGTATGCGGTCTTTATCAAAGCAACATTGTAAATGGACAAAACGAAATAAATATATCATTAATCACGAGGCACAGAACGCAAACTCTTTTGAGTTTTTTAATGATAAAAATGCTTATAATTTTTTTAAATAAAATTTATTTTATTTTTAACATAAAATACATTTTTTAAAAATTATTTGAAAATTCCGGTACTGATCGAGAGCGTTCTGTGCCTTGTGATTAATGATATATTTATTTCGTTTTTCTGTTTACAATGTTGCTTTGATAAAGACCACATATGGTCGAAACAGATTTCTGTCAGCAAAACTTTAAACATCTTGTTTTTTCTACGTAACTTTCTACACATATTGTCAGATTCATATCCATTTTACCTTTCATATATATATAAGTTTTGTTAATGTATGTATAAATGTACTGGGTCTTTATCAAAACATAAGGAAATAATCATGAAAATTTGAAGAGATTATTAACTAACCATCTCTGCTTTATTCCTGATTAAAGGCTGTGTATTAATTGTGTTTGTGTGTGTATATATATATACATATATACACAGAGAGATAGAGAGGTAATGACAGGGCTAGGGTCGGGACAATCCTATATATATATATATATATGGTAGAAATGTGAGGAGGTTAATCCGACAGTATGTGGAGAAAAGTAGACAAACACGGGATGTTGTGGAAACTTGATGTTTATTGTCGACGGTGCAACGTTTCGGTCTCTTATTAGACCATCTTCAGGACTTGAATATAGTTCTTACTCCAATGATGGAAATTCTCAAAATGCTGAAAAGCGGAAGGTCGTCAGTAGGGGGAAGTGTAGTTGGGGGTGGTTAGTGGATTCTTCTTCTCTCTGGAATGGGGAGTGCCGAATGGTGAATGGTGGTACCACAGGTGTTAGATTGTGGGGATTGGTTAGCTAAATATGTGTATGTGTGTGTGTGTGTGTGTGTGTCTGTTTAATTGTTTTTTGTTTATGTGTGATTGGGAACTGGATTTGTCGTTAAGTTATATGTGTGTTGTTGGTATGTTGGTGTGACTTTTTTTGATTTATTATTTATTTTATTTTATTTTAAGTTTTATCAAGTTTCCACAACATCCCGTGTTTGTCTACTTTTCTCCATATATATATATATATATATATATATATAGTCATCCACAAAAACGTGTTTCGACTTATCAAGTCTCTGCAGTGTGGCTAGACATGTTGTGAGCAACCTACAGCCAGGATAGAACTCCAATCGATTCAGCATCAGTCAGAAGCTTAACCACTCAGCTATCGTCACCCACAGAATGCGAAGGGAATTTTTACTGTTTTAATACACACATGTGTATGTATGTAAATGCTACCATAAAGTGCTCGATCTCTTTTATAGGAGAGCATTGTGTTTATGCTTTAGTTGGCGGTCATCAGCGAATATCCCCTCCAAAGTGCTTAACCCGAGGGGGATGGGGAGCATATATATATATGTGTGTGTGTGTGAAAAGAAAGTGAAGTGAATCCAACAGTATATAATATAGGGAAAAATTGAAAAAACACAAGTTCATAAAACGAGTGATGTTTATTTCGCTAACGATGCAGTGTTTTGGTCTGTTTCAATAGATCTTCATCAGGGCTTTTGTTAATTTGAGGAAAAATAAATTTATCACAGAGAATAAGAAAACTTTTGACCAACAAAGCAAAAGACTCTCACAGTCTTCTTATTTTCTGTGATAAATTTATTTTTCCTCAAATTAACAAAACAGATTGAAACACTGCAGCATTGGCAAAATAAACATCACTCGTTTTATGAAATTGTGTTTTTTCAATTTTTCACTATATATATATATATATATATATATATATATATTATAATAAGACTCAAAAGAGCCAGATGTAAAATTGTTTAAAAAAGTGTATAATTGTATAAAAAGTGTATATTAAGTATCAAAATTGTTCATAATACACTCCAACTATTAAATAAGTAAACGAAAAGTTTCAGTTGTGCTGTGGACTTATTGGTTACTTATTTAAATAGTTTGGAGTGTATGTATGAAAAGAGAAGATCACAAGTGGGTTATTTAATTTGCCTGGCAAGTTTTGAAAGATTTGTAGGGATAGTTTGAAAGAAAAACCTTTTTAAACTCAATTTTTAAATTCTTTTTTTTTTTAAACAAACTTTCTATTTACCCACGGTGGGTCCCTTTTTATGATAAAAAGGGTTGGGGCTTGCTATAAGAGCAAATAGAAGTTGGACAATAATACAGATGCTAGGGCTTGATTGTGACCTAGGAATCTGATATTGCATGGAGGGGGCCTCTCTGACCACCCGTCTAGCCTAAGTAAGGGTCAAAGTGGAATGTTGTGCATGTCATGGACTGCTCAGTCCCTGGGTCATCTGTGAAGCATTCACATTTACGATTTGTAGTCACCACCCACAGCCAACAGGTGGCCCCCATTAGCGCGGGGGTATTCTACCATTCTGTAAAGAGGTGCAGTTGGTGCATTCTAAAGCCCCAGCCAAACAGGGGCTGTTACAGATTGGAAGAATTCCATGTATGGTCAATAATCTATCAATAGCAGTCTTACTTTACCTTTAACAGAACATGACAAGGAGCACCTGTTTGAATGAAACGTGTGCATCACACAATGGTAATTCTTTCTTTTCAGAATCGAGACAGAAATTAACAAAGAAAAAAAGAAGAAAGAACTTCTTTCTATATTCCCATATGAGCACTCGGATCTTTTATATGGGATACATGGTGTCTATTTGTTTGGTTTGTTTGTTTGTTTTGTTTTACGGCATATCAAACACGGTGGGTCATTAATGCTGACAAAGTTTTGAAAGATTCGTAATGATAGTTTGGAAGAAAATTTTTTAAAACTCAATTTTTTTCTTTTTGTAAACAAAATTTTGGACCAGGTAGCAATGGTGATGAAGGGGTGCTGCCATATTCCCAAACCTCCAAAAATGGAACCCTTACCTTAGATAGAGTTTAACGTCAATCCCAGGACATGTAGACCCTCAGGTTTTAAACAAAACTGGGTTTAATAAATAATTACTTAGTGTTATTGGATCTCTAATATTCTAGCACGCCCCAAAAATGATAAAAAGGGGTTGGGGTTGGCCATAAGGGCAATAGGTGTTGGGTCAATCATATAGGTGCTAGGGCTTGACGTGACTAGCCGATTGATCGGAGGGTGCCTTCCGACCGCCTCGTCTAGCCTAAGAAAGGGCCAAAGTGGAGTATTGCAAGTCATGGACTTCTCATCCACCGGGCTCTATCCTTAAGCATCACGGGTCGCTACCCACAGCACAGGTAGGCCCAATTGGGGAGTGTCTTACCCCTTCTGCAGAAGTGCAGTCGGTGGATTCTAACGCTCCAGCTGACAGGCGGTATTTAATTTTGTTAGTCTTTCTAATTTAATATAGTAATGTCATAAAGTTCCGTGTGCATTTTAGAGGAATTTATTACTTTAAAGAGCATATAGAACTTTGTGGACACTTATTTCATTATATTAAGTTTTAAGTATTCTTGCTAGTGTAGATTAATATATGAAAGATGTTGATTTATTGTCGTTTGTGTTGTATAGATTATAATCCATTGAAGAAGAAGCTTGAAACTGCGATTTAAATAGAATGTTCCAATTCTGGGGCTCTGGGGAGTGTGGAGTAACCGCTTCATTGCCATTACAACGCAGGTCCCACTCTGATCTGGAATGGTAGTGATTATTAGGGTCTCATCTATGGGTTAAATAGAAAAAATTGTTTAAAAAGAATACGCTCACAATGAATATGAAGCTTAAAATACCCCTGACTTAGTGGCCTTCAAAGTACATATTTTGGTTAAATTTAAGATCTCTATCAAGAGCTCTGATTATGATGGCATCACTTGTTGTGGCAATTTGGCGTTCAACAAAAAGAAAAACTGAATAAAAAGTTAAACCATAAGTCCTTGTCTTTTATTTTCAATAAGATTATATATAATATATTATTTTTTGAGAGTAAATTTTTTGTTATTAAAATCAACTTAGATTTATAAAGGCCCCTAATTTTGGTCGAAAATATAATTTTATTATGGAATAACGGTGTTGAGTTTTTCCTTCCTTTCAAAAGATAAATATTGCTTCTGTATATAATCTTTATATACGTTTATTATTATAAGTTTATAATACATTGAGCTCTCTGTGGGGATTTAAAAGATTCAAGAAGGTCCGCAAAATGGATTATATATTTGTTTAAAAGATTTGTTTTAGTTTACTTCAGCAACAAGTGTTCGAATTTCTGGTCTCTTCTTCAGGCTGTCAACTAACGCACATTCTGTGGTTAAATATAATATAGCATATATATATGTGTGTTGTGTATATATAAATATATAATATATATATATATAGTGTATATCTTAGTAGTTTAAACTCAATGGAACAAAAAAAAGAAATGTAGATAATGTATATATATATATTCATTCTTGACCATTCTTAAAACCAATGGTTCTCACCTTTTTTTACCTCATGGATACCTTTTTAATCCTATTTTACTCTTGTGGACCCTCCCATAGCCATTAGATGTTTAAAAAATCCCATTGTAATTTTATAGTTAAATACATTTTCGCTTGCCTGGGTCTCCAAAATTTCTATATGGTCCCCGGGGGTCCACTGAACCCGGTTGAGAACCACTGCTTTAAACTCATGTTTTCTTTCATCTCTGTCATATCAATATAATAATATAATTAATAATAATAATAATAATAATAATTGCGCATAAGAACAAACTATATAAAAGCGAAATTGATAAAGACCCAACAAAATAGTAAATGTAGACTTTGTAGTAATAGAGATGAGACTGTAAACCATATATTCTGCGAATGTAGCAAACTAGCACATGAGAATACAAAACTAGACACGACTGAGTTGGGAAGGTGATCCACTGGGAATTATGCAAAAAATTAAATTTTGAACCACACAACAAAATGGTATATGCATAAACCAGAATCTGTTCTTGAGAACGAAACGCATAAAATTCTCTGGGACTTTGAAAATAAAAACGATCACTGATCCAGCAAGAAACCAGACCTAGTAGTTGATAAACAAAAAAAAAGAACTTGTCAACTGGTGGATTTTGCAGTGCCAGCAGATCACAGGGTGAAGCTAAAGGAAAATGAAAAAAATGGACAAATATCTGGACCTTGCCAGAGAACTGAAAATGTTATGTGAAAGTGAAAAGTGATACCAATTGTAGTTGGTGCACTTGGAACAGTCCCAAAAGGATTGAAAAGGGTTTGGAAAGTTTGGAAATCAAGGAAGGATTGAAACCATTCAGAAACACTGCACTGCTGCAATCTGCCAGAATACTCAGAAGATTCCTGGAGACCTGAGGAGACTTGCTGTCACTCAGACTCCAGTAAAGACCATCTAGCTTAACACTGATGTGAAAACTCAAAAGGAGTAATATATAAATAATAATAATAATAATAATAATAATATCAACAACAAACAACAAAACTACTAATTCCCAATTATGTCAACCAAGAAAAATCTTAGTGGCATCTGTTTCATACATCAAAACATCTCCAATTAGACTCATAATTAATAAGATTACCGTCAACGTTTTCACATATGTCTATAAATACCACACATCTCTTATTAATAAGGGGGGGGGGGCGGTTCAGCTCAGTTGGTAGAGCACCCGACTGGGAATCGCAAGGCTCCACCAACTCAGCACATGAATGGCAAGATTGGTAATAATGAACAGTGCAGTAAAGTGTATAGTTGATGGTAGGTGTAGTGTCCCATCACAACAACAACAAAAAAATCTCCCTGGCCTAGATGGCTAGTAAAAGTAGATAGACTCCCTCGCTGTCCAGTTGATATTAACAAAAGGCTATCCAACCAATTTTACTACTTATTAGTATCTTGAACTAGTGTGTGTTGTTTGTGTGTTTTACTCTCTCTCATATATGCACACACACACACACACAAGTATATATATATATCACGCGAAGCACGTGGTGTAATGGTTAAAGTCATGGGAAATGGACTTGTCACGCCCGAGTTCAAATCTGGAAGTGGTAATTGCATTTCGCTAGTGCTAATACCTTGGGAAAGGTATGAATCCTACTCTCTCCAGCTTGGATAATAGTAGGGCAGACTGGGTCTTTAACTTGTTAGGCAACTGGTCTAGGAGAAGGAAAACTCTGAATTCAAACCTGTTGAACTCGCTTAAGAATTGACCTTGTGTGCATCCTGCTTGTGTGGGAGGGGTTTATATATATATATAACACATATATATATATATATATATATATATGAAATAGACTATAAATATACTATTAATGCTACTATAAATAGACTATAACGCTAAATCTCTAGTCTTTTGTTATTCTTTACCTTATATATTGCTCTATGACTAAACACAGATGAGCTCTCAAACTAAGACAGGTTTTTAAATAAAACTCTTGTGTGCAAGGAAGATTTCTTCTCTGGACTTTTGGATTATATATATATATATATATATATATATATAAAAAATGATGAAATTAATTCCACAGTAATGAAATTTAACATTTTAGAAAAACATATGATGTTTGTTTATGTATTGCTGACAATCTGTTTCGACCAATCGATAAGTGGTCTTCATCAAAGAGCACATAGACAATTCTCGTCTATGTCGTCTTTGATGAAACCACTTATCGATTTGTCGAAACAGATCTGTCAGCAATCACATAACAAACATCATATGTTTTTTCAAATGTTAAATTCATATATATATATATATATATATATATATATCTCACCTACACTTACCTTGATGATTAAGAGATTGTGAAAGTCTGTTTTTTTCTTTTACAATATCATCATCACATTAGCTCTACATATTTTCTGTATTGAGTACAATTTCATCATTTTGGCATTTTAGTTTTAAACAGACTTAACAGTGTTATGTTTTTAAATGAATTGTAAGTGTATATGTCTGAATATGTGTGTGTTTGTACTTATATGAGAGTTTATATATGTATATTATATATATATAAAGTAAAAAAGTAAAGTCGTCGGGGCAGCCTAATGTTGGTATCAGCCATACAGGAGGAGTCTATCCCTTTTTCACTAGGGCTAAACAGGAGATTGTCTTGTCTGAGGGGAGCGCCACACCTACCATCAGCTCCTTACTTTACCGACAGATCCCTGTGCTACTCATACCTGAGTTGGCGAGGGCGGTATCGACTAGGAACCTTGCGGCTTCTAGCCGAACCTCTACCGACTGAGTTAACCTGGCCCAATATATATATATATATATATATATATATATATATATATATAATATATTATATTATTCTCCTGACAAGTACCAAGCACTGTTGACTCCATGACTACCTTATTCTAATTCAACACACACAAACACAAACACACATGTTTGTGTATATATATATATATTATACATATATATATGTATCAAAACATACATATATATATTTACCAACCCTCCACAAGCAGGATTGACACAAGGCAATTTTCTTAACGGAGTTCAACAGGTTTGAATTCAGAGTCTTTCCTTCTCCTAGACGCGGTTGCCTAATCAAGGTTAAAGAGCCCAGTCTTGCCCTACCTATTTATCATAGCTGGAAGGAGAAGTGAGGTAATTCATACTTTTCCAAGGGTATTAGCGAATAGGTGAAATGCAATTACCACATCCAGGAATTGTGAACTCAACGGCGACGAGTCCATTTCCATGACTTTAGCCATTACCACGCGGCAAACTACATATACTGTCGGTATGTGGGCATTTTGTGAAAAATTAAAGGTTAGTTAGCTGGATTTGCAAAGCCATACCAGTAAGTTGAATTGCAATATGTTGAATATATGTCTATAATATATATTTGCACTAAATCCCAAAATATATATGATGAGACTATGACATATATAATATATATATATAGTATTATATATATATAATTAATGAATTTAGGCGGGCATATATGTTTCAAATGTAATGCTAAACAAATCGAGAAAATGTCAATCCCTGAATGTACTTTCAACCTATTAGGTCTCATCAGCAAGGTTATAGACATGGGAGACTGCTCCGTGTGTGACTCGAAACCTCAACTGTCCCAAGCTGACAGGCGGAGATTCTAACCACTACACAGCTGATCATTCCCAGTTATCATTTATTAACTAATTAATTTTCAAAATTAGGTATGACTTCAATTAAGCACATATCCTCCAAAATATATATATATATAGTATATATATATATATATTATATATTATATATAATATAACACATATGTATATTTGAGTACTCCAATTTTCTGACCCTGTGCTGCAAATCACCTTTAACTATATAAATATGTGTATGAATACTACCATCCGAGTCAGGGTGGACTGGAAGTAATGGCATGAAGGAGGTACTCCACACTCCCAAGAAGCTCCAGAATTAGAACCGCACCATTAGATGCAGTTTAATGTCATACCCAGGACACTTTCTTTAATGGCATACCAACCTTTGTGGGTTAGTTGATGCNCATTTGATACTTAATATCACTTTTTATACAATTATACATTTTTTAAACATATATAATATATAATATATATGAGAGAGAGAGAGAGAGAGTGAGTGAGTGAGAGAGAGAGAGAGTGAGAGAAAGAAATAATATATATAGAGAGAAAGAGAGAGAAAGAGAGAGGAGAGAGAAGAGAGAGACTGAGGAGAGGAGAGAAGAGAGAGAGAGAGAGAGAGAGAGAGAGGCTAGAAATTATAGAAAGAATAGAAGAGGGATAAATAAATAATATCTTTATATTATTTATTTATTCATCTATCTATCTATACATATATAAAGGGCAGTTGTGTGTATGTGTATGTCCAGATGAAACTATGAAAATAAAACAATTAAAGACAAAGTAAATATATATACACATTAAATATCACCAGGGCTTGTTTTTTGAGCAAAAATAATAGTGATTTGATTTATATTCGTGAAGATAATTAAAAATAAAATTTAAATGATAACAACATGGATTTTTTTTTTTCATTTTTATATTTAGATAGTAGACGTTAACTTTTCAGAGTAGCTGGATCAATGCAAGGTCTATTTTTACATGGGGATTTAAATGGGGCATGCCACGAGGATTCAACTCATGATTCAGTAATATTGGATCTGCGGACTAACTTTAAAAAATCTCACTCTACCCAGGCGATGCCGAGTAGCCACTGCTAGTACATATATAAAGGCAGTTGTGTGTATGTGTATGTCCAGAGGAACCTTCGAAAATAAAACAATTAACGACAAAGTAAATATAATACACATTAAATATCACCAGGGCTTGGTTTTTGAGCAAAATAATGAAGGTTTGATTTAAATTTGTGAAGATAATTAAAAAATAAAATTTAAATGATAACAGCATAGAATTTCTTTTGCATTTAATATTCTAAATAGCAGACAATACTTTTTCTTTTCAGAGTGGCTGGATCAACGCAAGGTCTTTTTTTTAACATAAGGATTTTAATAGGGTATAATACGAGGATCTAATTTGTGATTCAGTGATAATGGATCTGCCGGGTAGCCACTTCTAGTTTCTTTTTCAATTCTTTTATTTAGCTCAGTCGGTAGAGTGTCTAAGTAAGAACCATAAGGTTTCAGGTTCGATACCAGCCCTCGCCAAATCAGCATATGAGTAGCACAGGGATCGTGTGTGTAAAGTGAGGAACTGATGGTATATGTGGCACTCCACCCCAGACGTCTAAACTATCTAATAGTGTAAGAGATCCAAACTGTGCACTAAAGTGGGGAGCTGACAATAGGTGTAGTGCTCCACCTCAGATGCAAAACAATCTCCTGGTCTAGCACTATTAAAAAAGGGTATAGACTCTCTCGCCGTCTGGCTGATACCAACAATAGGTCAATATGACAGTGCTACTGAGTTGGCAAGGGCCAGTATTGAACACAGAACCTTGTGGGGTCATAAGTGGATGCTCTATTGATTGAGTTAAACTGGCCTAAAATAAAAACATATTTCCCATGATGCTAAAAATAAAAGACCAGAAAGGTATTTGGTTATCTGCCATTTTTTTCTTGACATCTCTCTGCCAAAAACCATCCTGGAGAAGAAAAGTTGTGGTACTATTTAACCCATAGCTGGTGGTGTGTGTGGGGGGTAATAACTTTTTTATTTTTTAAAGGCTTTTTCTTTCTTTCCTCATGCTGATTTAGCTGTGGAGTCTGTTAAAAAACATTTTGAATAATTTGAGAACTGGTTGGAAAGCCCCTGATATAAGTTTAGAAACCAATCTAAAGACCTTTCTTCACATGTGGCCACACTCTCCCATGGAGTTACGCGGTTTCCAGTAAGATGATATCGTTTGAATGTTGGTAATTTTGAAAGAGAAATGTGTTGAAAAATGGAATATTATGTGAAGGTCCAAGGGGAATTTGGTAAAATTACTCTAAAGAAAGTTTATATTTCTTAATATAAATTGACTGGAGACCTTCCAGCTATATATATAATTTAATATACCAAACTTGTTGGTAAATCCTTGCGGTGAGAAAAAAACCAGCAAATAGTTTGATTGTAAAAATATACTACCAAACATTACCCGGGAAGAAAAAAATTTTTGGAAAAAAGAAAAGACCAAGATAATCATACCAACCAAAAATAATCTATTGGTACAATACTTTGGCCAAAAGAAAAAACAATTTATATGTATATATATATATATATAAGATATATATATTCATACAAAACCGCCAGGAAACTAAAGCTAATAAGTAAAAAGTGCTCAATACTTAAGTAGAGCAAATAATAAAGATAATGATCTTTATTATCATTATATATATATATATATATATATATATATATGTTGTGGAGTTTACATATGCTTCTTTGTTGGTATATCTGATGAGTCTAATTTTCAGTTATATATATATATATATATATATATATATATATATATATATTGTATTTGATCATTTGCTTTTGAAGCATTGTTAAGTAAAGTATATTTTTGAAGGTAATTACAATGCATATATCGTATAAAATTCGATAATTATTGAAAATAATCATGACAAGCAAACTCGGCGAATAATGCATGCAACATGTGGAACACCGTACAGCTGTTTCAACCTTATTAGGTCTCATCAACATTGTATACCTACAATCTCCCTCCGATAGAGATCGAACCCAAGAACACAGCACGCAGAGTCAGAGACATATATATATATATATATATATATGTCTATTATATATATTTGCACTAAATCCAAAAATATATATTATAGACATATATATATATATATATAACACATATGTATATAGATATAATATATACACTGAAAATTAGACTCATCAGATATACCAACAAAGAAGCATACATTGACTCCACAACATATATATATATATATATATATATAATATATATGTGTGTGTGTGTGTGTGTGTGTGTGTGTGTGTATATGAAATGTTAACATTGATAATATAGTTTGCTACATTCATAAGTAAAAAGTGCTCAATATCATTGATAAAGCATGTATATCCAAGTCAGGGTAGTAAAGACATGAAGTCAATGGCACCTGGTAACTGATAGTTTCTCACCTATATGATTTTCAAACCAAGTTTGTTTGGTTTGAAAATTGCATAGCCCCACCCCACCCAAAAAAAACTGTCAGTTACCAAGTGCTGTTGACTTCATGTTTTCACTACTCTGACTGCTCTACCCCTCCTCCCCCAGCTATGCATAAAATAAGAGGGCAGACTGGGCCCTTAAGACTTGTTAAGGCAACCAATTTAAGAGAAGGAAATTATCAAACAAGCAGTACTCTGCTCAAAAACTGACCTTGTGTCATATGCTGAATGTGGCAGAGGTGTGTGGCAAATAAATTCATATATATATATATATATATATATATATATATATATATATATATGCTAGAAGTGGCTATCTGGCATCGCCTGGGTAGAGGGGGGATGTTTTTAAAAGTTAGTCTTGCAGATCTATTATTACTTATCGTGAGTGAGATCCTCGCTGGTTGCCCCATAAAAATCCCCATGGAAATGTATAATAATATAGTAAGAAATTTCATTCAATGGTTTACAATTTAAAAAAAAAATAAGATATAAATGATGCAATTTATTCAATCAATCAATATTATATTTCAATGCAAAAAAAAAAAAAAAAAAAAAAAAAAACATACAAAAAAAGATAAGCAAAATAATATGCAAATGACTTTCCCTTCTGTTACTTTTTAAATTTGAATTTTTAAATATCTTATCGCAAATATAAATCAAATCTTCATTAATTTTGCTCAAAAACCAAGCCCTGGTGATATTTAATGTGTATATATATTTACTTTGTCGTTAATTGTTTTATTTTCGAAGTTTCCTCCGGACATACATATAAACACAACTGCCCTTTATATATATATATATATATATATATATATATATATTATATATATATATATATATACACACACAAACACACATTTATATATACTTATATACATGCAAAAACACTTTCCGATGACTACTACAAAGACAGTAAGAATATTATTACATTTGTCAACCATTAGCTTTACACACACACATGTACACACCCACATATACAAAACATATATATATATATATATATATATATATATATATATATATATATATATAGGGGTATTTTTGCCATTTTATTCAAAATCCTTTATAGCTGCAAATCTTAGATTTATTTACACATGGTAATTGGCAAGTATTGGAGTAACCATATGTATCCTGCATGCAGTTCTAGGTTGCTGTCTCAAACTTATATAAGCATCATACTGCATATATATATATATATATATATATATATATATATATATATATATATGTAGTATAGTGAGAAATTTGAAAAAATAAAGGTTTAAATAAAATGAGTGGTAAGTTTAGTGAGTGGTAAACTTTCCACTCATTTTTATTTTAAACCTGTGTTTTTTTCAAATTTCTCACTATACTACATACCGTCAGATTCATTTCCATTTCTCTTCACACACACACACATACACATATATATATATATATCTCAAACAAGTAAAAAGAAGTAAAATTCTACATGTATACTATATTTAAATTAATATAAAAACTTTACTCTTATATTTTTGTCTATCTCTATTTCTATGTGAAACTCAGAAGAGCAATTTAAATGATTTTGACAAATAATCACAAACACACATTTTATATATATATATATATATATATATAGTTATAGTTATAGTAATAGAGTGATTTCTTCTATGATAGATTTTACAAGTGAAAAATATAATCTGTGAACTGATTGATTAAATTATTGTTTAATGTATTATATAAAACAGAAATATATATATATATATATATATATATATATATGCAAATTTACATCTGCAAAAATATATGAAATAACTATGAAAAAATATATAAAACATATGATATACGATAATTATTTTTCTCAACTATTCATATATATATATATATATATATATATATATATATATATATATATTATAAGATTGAAACAATAATCATTATAATCAATAATTCTCTCTATAATTACCTACATTGGCCCTATATCATTTAGCAGAAGAATTTTATAATTTCAAAAATGTTCTTTTAAAGTTGTTTTACAAAATTGATAAACCACAAAACATCAATTGAAGAATGAACTAAGAAAAATGTAACATATATATATATATATATATATATATATATATATATATATATATATATGGCATAGCATATGCATCTGATAATGTAACTGTTAATCAAAATGTATCAAGTGATATCTGTTGAGTTATGTAAAGACACAAAGTACCTGTTGTAAGAAGAATACTTAGGTATAGTTCGCTAACTGATGGTGGGTTCAATTCCTGATCAAGTGCAGGCAAACGTTTCTTACAAACACATATAAACATATATATATATATATATATATATATATAATATATATATATACACACCGATACAAATACACACACACACACACATATATATATTTAGATACACGCATATATACATGTATATATATAGATACATTCATTCACACATGTATATAACTATATACATTCATACATGTATATACCTATATACATATATATGCATTCATCATTCATACACTTATATACCTATATACATATATATGTACACTATATACCTATATACATATATATGCATTCATCATTATATACGTTCATTCATACACATATATACATTCATTCATACACATATATATGTTCATTCATACACATATATACATTCATTCATACACATATATACATTCATGCATACACTATATATTCATTCATATATACATTCATTCATACACATATATACATTCATGCATACACTTATATATTCATTCATATATACATTCATTCATACACATATACATTCATTCATACACATATAAAATTCATTCATATATACATTCATTCATATATACATTCATTCATTCATATATACATTTGCATACACTTATATATTCATTCATATATACATTCATTCATACACATATATAAATTCATTCACATTCATACATACACATATATAAATTCATTCATATATACATATATACATTCATTCATAAATTAACAAACACATGTTGAGGACTTTGTTTTTTTTGGTAAATGACTTCCATCATCATCATCATCATCATCATCATCGTTATGCAAGAATCACACACCGCCACCACCACCACCACCACCAATTTTTCCTCCACCATCTTTACCAACTTGATCATCATCCACACTTCAAACACCTTTTTATCCATTCTTACTTTTCTATCACCATATTCGGAATATAATCAAACTCTACAATAACAATTCAACACAATCATCATTACAATCACCATCACTATTATCAACTACAATATTTAAACAATTTGTTTGTTTGTTTGTCTGTCATCATTGTTATTGTCACTGTTAAAACTCTATAAACATTATTTTGTTTATCTTTTTATTTATTTATTTGTTTGGGCTGTCAGAGGGTCATCGGTGCACATTAGCTGCTAAATTGTAAACTTGCTTTGTATTATTGTTGTTTTTATTTCCTTTTGCCTCCAAAACTTAGCGGCACTCATCTCCTCTCTTTATCCTGTTATTTTTTATACGCCGGTTTTAAATTAAATTCATCAGTGTCTCTTCATCGTGTTTGTCTGACTAAATAACGTTTTGTTCATGCCTTTGGTCGGTAGGTTGGTTAGAAATACGACAGAATCCTAAACGGTTATCATCAGTTCCTTAAATCTATTCATATTATTCTTTCTTTACGATTCTTGTAATTTAAAAAATAAGGAAATCAGAAGAAGAAAAAAAAAGAGAGAAAGATATCGCGTTCAATTTGCCACGTTTAACCTCAGCTGAAGGTAGTACCATTCTTTTCGTTTCCAGCATATTCACAACAGAATTTCATGCGGAATCAAAACAACTGTGGATTATCAGGAACATTAATCCCCTCATGTTTGTTTAATAAACAGCCATTAAGATTAAGTTCCCTTGATTATCATTGGGATGATTACTGTTATATAAAAAGAACAAAAATAAAAACAAACAAAATAAAGAACAAAGACTATATCAAGTAAGATAGTACTTTATACATACAACAAAAAAATCTTTACTAAAAATGAAATGTGAAAAAAATTAATTCCCTCACGTTTGTTTAATATACAGCCATTATAAACCTTGATTATCAATATGATGATTGCTAATATAACAAAACAAACAAACAAAAAATAACAAAAAAAACAAAGACTATCAAACAAGATACTGACTTTGTGTTGTTTTGTTTTTTATTATTTTTTACCTCCCGAACTTGGCAACACTCGTCTCCTCTCTTTGTTCTGTTATTTTTTAAACGCCGGTTTTAAATTAAATTCATCAGTGTCTCTTCATCGTGTTTGTCTGACTAAAGAACGTTCTGTTCATGCCTTTGGTCGGTCAGAAATATGACAGAATCTTAAGTGGTTTTTATCAGTATCTTTAATCTAAAACTCTTTACTAAAATATAACATGAAAATAATTATTACACACAATATTTATTTAATACACAGCCATTGTAACCCTTAAGTATCATCATGATGATTGATATAATAAACAAAATTCTTTAAAAATCCCAAAAACAAATACTTTATATATCAAGACACTACATATATACAACACTTTACCAAAATATGAAAAGAATTATTTCTCTCACATTTAAAAAAATAACAACTATTATAATTCTTGATTATCATGATGATGGTTCCCATTAAAAACAAAATTAAAAAACAACCCCCCAAAAAAACAAAGACTATAAAACAAAACACTACATATATACCTACATACATACTACATAACTCTTTACCAAAATATAATATGAACAAAATTACTACTCTCATATTTGTTTGATAACAGCCATAATGATGATAATGGTGATGATGATGATTGAAATCATAAACAAAATAAGAATTAAAAAAAACCCTCAAAAAACAAAGACTTTATAAAACAAACACTACATACCTACATACATACATACATACATACAATATAACTATTTACCAAAATATAATATGAAAAATAATTAAACCCTTCACATTTGTTTAATACACAGCCATTATAACTCTTAAGATTCATCATGATGATTGACATTATAAACAAAATAAAAAAAATAAAAAATAAAAGATTCTATAAAACAAGACACTATATACATACAGCATTCAACACTTTACCAAAATAAAATGAGAAAAAAATTAACCCCCTCATATTTGTTTAATAATGATGATAATGATGATGATTGATATTATAAACAAAATTTTTAAAAAAGACCCAAAAAACAAAGACTTAATAAAACAAGATTCTACATACATACAACATTCAACACATTACCAAAATAAAATATGAAAAAAATTATTACCCTCATATTGGTTTAATAATGATGATAATGATGATGATTGACATTATAAACAAAAAAAAAAAAAACCCAAAAAACAAAAACTTAATAAAATCAAGACACAACATACAACATTTTCTCCAAAATAAAATATGAAAAAATTACTACCCTCATATTTGTTTAATAACAGCCATAATGATGATAATGATGATGATTGACATTATAAACAAAATTTAAAAAAATACAAAAAAAAACAAAGACTTAATAAAAACAAGACACTACATACATACAACATACAACATTTTCTCCAAAATAAAATATGAAAAGAATTACTACCCTCATATTTGTTTAATAACAGCCATAATGATGATAATGATGATGATTGACATTATAAACAAAATTTTTAAAAAAACAAAAAAAAACAAAGACTTAATAAAAACAAGACACTACACTCATACATACATAGAAGATTCAACACTTTACCAAAATATGAAAAGAATTATTGCGCTTACCTTAACTTCAAGATTAAGATCCCTGGGAGCTTCTTTGCGTCTTAGCCATTCTAAGAACTGATCGGGTCGAATAGGTTTCCTTTTTACCGATTCTATGTCCAAGTCTTCCTTTTCTGAGGAGTGAAAACAGCAAAGTAATGGAAATTTAGTCAGTGCGGGCATTTCCAGTCGACAATGTTCAATTGGTGTTGGTGGCAGCAGTAGCCCACTGCTAAGTTATTTTTCCATATCGTTTGTTGAGGAGCAGCAGACCACAGTGCAAAAGGATGCAAATTCCCTGGGTGCCGCATGTCACGGCAGCCATAAGCTCACAGGGGGAACAAACTTGGGGGGGTCACCAGCAGACTCCTCGTTTCACGTTATCGTTTTCGAGGTATGACAACAATGGCAACAGTAGTGGCAGTAGTGATGGGAGTTTGGTGGGGGAGAGTGAGGGAAGGAGGGAGGGAGAGCGAAAGACAGAAGAAAGAGGAGGAGGATGAGAAATTGTTGGAGAAAGAGGGGGTAGGAGGAAGAAGGGGAAAGATCAAGAGGAGGAGGTGAAGAAGAAGAAGAGGGGGAGGAGGAATGGATGGGGGGGAGAGCGAGATGTCAGTGCCAGTTTTGGTTTGAAACCAGGAAGTGAGGAATAAAAGTGAAAAATAAAAGATAGGTAGATAGATAGGTAAATAGAAGGAGAAGAAAAAGAAGAGGAAGAAGAAAAGGAAGAAGAAGAAGAAGAAGAAGAAGAAGAAGAAGAAGAAGGAATAAACATTGAAGTATAAAAGAAGGAGGAAAGTAAAAAGGAAAAGGGAAGATGTTTCGTAAGAAATAGAAGAGAAAGATGAAAAAGAAGACGAGAGAGTTGAAGAAAAAGAAAGAGTGTTAAAGAAGAGGAAAAAGAAGATGAAAAGAGATGAAAAAGAAGCAAAATCAGAGAGGGTGAAGGAAGGGGAGATAAAAAAAAATATAATGAGATAAAAAATATAACGGTAAAAATAAAGTTAGTTTCTTGAATAAAAGAAAAAGAACCGTTTAAGACATGAACAGCAAGAGTTGAGATCAAAATTGAAATTAAAAGATATATATATATGTATATAATATATATATATATATATATATATATATATATATATATATATATAGAGAGAGAGAGAGAGAGAGAGATAGAGAGGGGGGAGAAGGAAAGAAGGAGATAAATGAATGGACACCTGTTATATAGGTAGCATTGCTTAGACGCTGTTTGCGGCTGAAGCAGCAGACTTAAGTAGAAAAGGTTTACCAATGTTAGCGCCACATGCCACAACCAGAAACGATTGAATCGGTTGTTGAGGTAAATGGTAGCAGCACAACCTTGTTTTTCCTCCGTTACTATAAGACAAGTTCAACGGAACTCTCGCCAAAATTTCCCAATAGATTTCAAATTTTTTACGACTCCAACCAGGGTATTTGAAAAAAAAAAAAAAATTTTTTTTTCACTTTTTTAAATTTTTTTTAATATATTTTTGACTCTGATTATAAGAATTTAATTTTATTCTTTTTTTGGTATTTTTTTTTTTTAATTAATTTTTTTTTTTTTTAAATTTAATTCCCCATTAATGACTTATTGCCCTTATCGTATACCGACCCTCCCTTTAATATTTCCTTGGGGTGCTTTTAGTCGGCTACAGCTTTTACTGTCCATGCCTGCAGAAATGTACATGTGATTTCAGCAATAGAAGAAGCTGTACCCCATATCTGCGGTGATGAAGCTGCAAACGCAACTGTAATCATGAAATCCTCCACTCACCAAAATACTAGCGGTGGTTGTAGCAGCCTCTGTAGCATTAGTAGCAGCGGTGGCAGCAGCAGCAGCGGAGGCTGTGGCAGGAGAGAAGGCAGCAGGCATTGGAGTGTCAGTGACAACTGAGTTCAAGAAGGAAACGAAGAAGAAGATGGAGGAGGAGAAGAAAGGAAGGAAGGAAGGAAGGAAGGAAATTATCAAAATCAAAGATTTAAAAAAAAAAGAAAAATTAATTTAAGTAAATCTACAAAGGAAAAGATGATGTGAGAAAAGAAAGAAAGAGAAAAAGAAAGAGAGAGAAAAAGAAAAAAAGAAAGAAGGAAGGAATGAAAAACAAAGTTCAAAAAGAAAGAAAGAAAGAAAGAAAAACAAAGTTCAAAAAGAAAGAAAGAAAGAAAGAAAAGAATGAAAAACAAAGTTCAAAAAGAAAGAAAGAAAGAAAGAATGAAAAAGAAAGAAAGAAAGAAAGAAAAAAAACAAAGTTCAATAAGAAAGAAAGTGAAGACTAAAAGATATATATATATATATATATATATATATATATATTATATATATAGAGAGAGAGAGAGAGAGAGAGAGAGAGAGAAGGGGGAATAGAGAATTTGTTTGTTTAGTGAAAGAGAGAAATATCGGAAAAGAAGAAAGTCGAAAAACAAATAAAGAATGAGAAAGAAAGAAAGTAAAAAAGAAACAAAAAGTAGGAAAAGAGAAGCTGAGAGAGAGAGAGAGAGAGAGAGAGAGAGAGAGAGAGAGAGAGAGAGAGAGAGAGAGAGAGAGAGAGAGAACAAGAGAGAAAGAGAAAGTGAGGAGAGAGAGAGAAAGTGAGTGAGAGTGAGAGAGAAGTGAGTGAGACAGAGACAGAGACAAAGAAATAGATATTTGCATAGAAATTGAGAGAAATATCAGAAAAGAAGAAAATAGAAAAAGAACAAAATAATGAATGAAAAACAAAGTTCAGAAAGAAGGAAAGAAAAAACAAGACAAGACAAGACTAAAAGAAAAATAAGCTGGGCAAAGAGAGAGAGAGAGAGAGAGACATACAGACAAACAGACAGACAGAGGAATAGAGAAATATCAGGAAAAAAGAAAATTAAAAATTTCATAGTTCATTATCTGTTCCTCCTCAGAACTCATTCAATTCAAATAAAGTTCTATTATTATTGTAATCTGAGTCCTTCTGTTCAATTATAATGAACTAACCAGCAGTTTTTGTACTTTGCTTGGCTGAGCTGCTGCGAGTGGAGTAAAGTAGGCAAAGAGCTAAGAGAGATCAAAAATTTGAAAAAAACAAAAAGTGAGTTAAAGAAAAGCTATTTTTTTTCTTTTCATTCTAGTTTTGCTGGGTTTTTAAAAAAAAAATATTTTTTTGTTTATCAGTACTTAGGTCTACAAATTGTTAAGAATTAATTAGAAAAGAGTATAGGATTCTGATGAGATTGAACCTGCACCCTTCTGTTTGGGAAACTAATAAGTTTAGATATCAGTTAAATTGAATAAGGGAGAGAAAAACAGGGGGAATTTGATGAATAATGAGAAAAATACAAATTAGAGAATTAGAATAAAGAAATAAAATTATAAAAAAAGGGTGAATGAATAAATGAAAGAGGAAGAGAAAGAAAGAAAGAGAGAAGGAAAGTATAAATAGAAAGAAAGAAGGAAGTATTGAAAGAGAGAAGATTGGAAGGAACGGAAAATAAGAGAGAGAAAAGAAGAAAGAGAGAAGGAAAAGAAGGAAGAAGAAAGAGAAGGAAAGAAGAAAGAGAGAAGAAAGAAGGAAAGAAGAAAGAGAGAAGGAAAAGAAGAAAAGAAAGAAAGAGAAAAGAGAGAAAGAAGAAGAAAGAAGAAAAGAAGAAAGAGAAAGAAGAAAGAGAAGAAGAAGAGAGAAGGAAAGAAGAAAAGAGAAAAGAAGAAGAAGAAGAAGAGAAAGAGAAAAAGAAGAAAAGAAGGAAGAAGAAGGAAAAGAAGGAAGAAGAAAGAGAGAAAGAAAGAAGAAAGAGAGAAGGAAAAAGAAGAAAAGAAGGAAAAGAAGAAAGAAGAAGAAAGAGAAAAAAGAAGAAAGAGAAGGAAAGAAAAAGAGAGAAGGAAAAGAAGAAAGAGAAGAAGAAAAAGAAGGAAAGAAGAAAGAGAGAAGGAAAAGAAGAAGAGAGAAGAAGAAGAAGAAAGAGAGAAGGAAGAAGAGAAAGAGAAGAAAAGAAGAAGGAGAAGGAAAGAAAGAAGAAAGAGAAAAAGAAGAAAGAGAGAAGAAAGAAGAAAGAAGAAAGAGAAGAAAGAGAGAAGGAAAAGAAGAAGAGAGAAGGAAAAGAAGAGAGAGAAGGAAAAGAAGGAAAAGAAGAAAGAAAGAGAAAGAAAGAAAGAGAAGAAAGAAAGAAAGAGAAAGAGAAAGAAGAAGGAGAAGAAAGAGAGAAGGAAGAAGAAAGAAGAGAGAAGAAAGAAGAAGAAGAAAGAAGAAAGAGAGAAGGAAAGAAAGAAGAAAGAGAGAAGGAAAGAAGAAAGAGGAAGGAAAAGAAGAAAGAGAGAAGAAGAAGAAAAAGAAGGAAAAGAAGAAAAGAAGAAGAGAGAAGAAAGAAAGAAGAAGGAAAAAAGAAGGGAAAGAATGGAGAAGAGAAAAAAGGAAAAAAATAATGAAGGAAAAGAAATGGAAAAAGAAAGAAAGAAAAATGAAGGAAGATACAAAGAAAGAAAGAAACGAAAAAGAGACTAGGAAGGAAATATATAAAAAAAGCAAGAAAGAAGAGAAGAAAGAAAGAAGGAGAATAAAAGACAGAAGGAAAGACAATTGGAAAAGAAAAGAAAAGGGAAATGAATTATTAAATATACAAAATTAAAAGTAAATAAAGTTGGCAGAGTGGCCTATTGCTGGTATCAGTCAGACAACAAGGGAGTCTATCCCCTTTTTGCTAGTACTAGATGAGGAAGATTGTTTTTTTTTTAGGTGGAGCGCTCCACCTATCGTCAGCTCCCCACTTTACCACACAGATCAAATTACCCAATCTGTGCTACCCATGCACTGATTTGGTGGGGACCAGTATCAAACCAGGAACCTTGCGATTTGTAGACAGGTGCACTACCGACTGAACTAAACTGGCCCCTTTTAAGTTATGAGTAAAGTAAGTAAAGTCGTCAGGGTGGCCTAAAGTCAGTATCAGCCAATCAGCAAGGGAGTCTATCCCCTTTTCACTAGCGCTAGACAAGGAGATTGTTTCTGTGTCTGAGGTGGAGCGCCACACCTACCATCAGCTCCTTACTTTACCGCACAGATCCCTGTGCTACTGATATGCTGAGTTGGTGAGGTCTGGTATCGATCTAGGAACTTTGTGGTTTCTAGCCGAATGCTCTACCGACTGAGCTACCCCGGCCCTTAAAAAATGAATACAGGGAATAAAAAACAAAACAAGAAAAAAATAAAGAAAACTAAGAGGATACCATGAAAAGGAATGCTAAAAAAAAATTTTTAAAACTAGATAAATAATTGAGTAACACAGGAAAAAAATAACAAAAAAAAACAAACAAACCTGAAAGTGAAAGTGAAAGTAGCTAGGAAGAAAAATTTCATGGTTGATTGTATTTTACAGCATGTCAACCCATCTAGGGTTATTTTATGCCAAAGATGTTTTTCTTTTATTCATTCTTGTTGGATATTCAATTTTTTTAAGACTCATTTTTATTTTGAACACTTTTTTTGAGACTCATTTTTATTTTGAACACTTTTTAAGACCATTTTTATTTTGAACACTTTTTTGAGACTCATTTTTATACTATCTAACTTATAGATGTGACCCTAACAGGTACACCGCCCTCTCGGCTGGGGTGTTAGAATGTAACGACTGCACCTCTGCAGAGGAATAAGACTCCTCCAAATAGAGCCACCTGTTGGCCATGGATGGCGACCTGTGATGCTTAAGGACGGCGTCTTGGTGGATGAGCAGTCCATGACCTGCAACACTCCACTTAGGCCCCCTCCGATCAATCGGCTGGTCATGTCAAGCCCTAGCACCTATATAGTTACTCCAACCTATTGCCCTTATGGCAAGCTCCAACTCTTTTTATCATATGGAGAAGGCAGTGGCTGAGGGTCTACATGTCCTGGGAATGATGTTAAACTCTATCTGATGGTGAGGCTCCAGTTTTTGAGGTTTAGGGAGCACCCCTTCATCACTATTGCTCCCTGGTCCACTCTGACCCGGAGTGGTAGTACCTATTAAGGTCCCATCTATGGGTTGAATAGAAAAATGTATTTATAAAAAAAAATTATGTATCCATTAAGAATGAATTTATTTCAAAACTTTATCAGTATTAAATGACCCACTGAGGTTGATATGCCGTAAAACAAACCAAACCAAACCTAACAGGTACTACCACTCCAGATTGGAGCTGACACAAGGACAAGAAAATTGGGCAACAACTCATTACAATAGAAATATTCTGCTAGACTAGTTCTTTAACCATTACTCCAGATAATTTCTGATCTGAGTTCAAATCCTGGACAAAACTGGTTGCATTTCACATAGCGCTAATACCCTTGGGAAAGGTATGAATCCAACTATTCTCTCTCCAGCTATGGGTACATAGTTGGGAAGACTGGACTCTTTAACCTTGGTATGGCAACTGGTTGAGTAAAAGGAAAACTATGAATTCAAACCTGTTGAACTCCACTTAAAAATTGACCATGTGTCGCTTCCTACACGTGTGGAGGGGTTGGGTAATACATACAAACAGTTATGGTCAGCTTGTTTACCATTACTCCTTGGAAAGATTCCCAAATATTTTGCAAGTTTAGTTTAGTCAGGCACATGACCATAAAGAGAGAGAGACACACACACACTTCATGATAAACTTCTTTCGGCTATTTCCTAGTTGAATAACATGATAATACAGAGTGACCCGGAAAATACAGAACCCACAAATTTTGTAATAAAACTGTTAATTTTAATTTTAATTTAAAAAAAGTTTAAACGGGGTTAGGATTAGGTTTAAGGTTGGGGTTTAGGGTTAGTTTAATGGGAGAATAAATAAATAATTTATCAGTCAAGAGTGGTTCCCCTTTGATCATGTTAGTCAACTAGGAAATTACCCTAATTTTTCCAAGTGTTTGTGTTTACAATTATTAATCTACAAACGTAACTTTAAAAAAAAAACAGAATAAAAAAAGGAAATATAGGGTGACCGACCAAAAAAACAGAACCCTAACCCTAAACCCTAACCATAACCCTGTTTAAACTTTAAAAAAAAAATTTAAATTAACAGTTTTATTACAGAATTTGTGGGTTCTGTTTTTTCTGGGTCACCCTGTAATATCATGTTACTCAACTAGGAAATAACCCTTCTTTCTTTTTGTGATTTGATGGCATGTCAACACTTGTTGGGTTACTTTATGCTGTATTGAAAGTTTTTTTTTTAACTCAATTTTTTTAAAACTCATTTTTGTTAACTCATTTTCTTCTATTCAACCCATAGATTGTACCCTAACATGTAATACCACTCTGAACCGGCTGGACCTAGGAGTAATGGCAATGAAGGGGTACTCCACACTCCCCAGAGCTCCAGAACACATTTGATAAAAAGAGTTTGGGTTTGCCATAAGGGCAATAGTGTTGGGACAATCATATAGGTGTTAGGGCTTGATGTGAGCAGCTGATTGATCGTAGGGTGCCTCTCCGTCAGTCTGTCTAGCCTAAATAAGGTCCAAAGTGGTGTGTTGCATATCCCAGCCAAAAGGGTTCCATCCTTAAGCATCATGGGTCACTAACCATGGCTAACAGGTGGGGTGTCTTACCCCTCTGCAAAGGTGCAGTCAATGTTTTATAAAACCCAGCCAACTGATCTTTCTTTAAGCTAAAAAATCACATGGCCCCTATAGCTATGTGATTTCTTAGAGAGAGAGAGAGAGAGAGAGAGAGAGAGAGAGAGAGAGAGAGAGAGACTGGTTGAATCAAACTTAATGGACCTAAATTTTACCATCGTATGCCAAAGTAAAAACTTTTACATTCTTTCAGGTCAGTTAACTTGGAATCATGTATCTTTGAGGCAGAACACAGATTCTCAAAGATACATGATTCCAAGTTAACTGACCTGAAAAAATGTAAAAGTTTTTAAATAAAATAACTGGTGCCTTATATCTTTTATTCATTAATGTATCAACACTGAAGATTTCATTAAATTTGGTTAATTCTCTGATTTTTGGTATTTTTTTTTTTTTGGTGGAGTGATATACAATGGTGCAATTTAGGTCTGTTAAGTTCGATTTAACTGTTTAATTTAGTGAAGCACATGGCAGAGAGAGAGAGAGAGAGAGAGAGAGAGAGAGAGAGAGGCCTTATGAGAACTGAACTCGATACTAACAATTGGTCTAGACTAGTTCCATAACTATTATTGAATTGTACAATACTCTTAGGTATGAAGATGCTAAGAGTATCCGATAAATACCAAAAATCAGCGAATTAATGGAATTTAATGAAATTTTACGCGTTGATATATTAATGAATGAAAAATATAATGCACTAGTTATTTTTTCAAAATCTTTTACATGTCTTCAGGTCAGTTAACTTTGATCTACATATCTTTGAGGCGTAACACATATTCTCAAAGATACGTATGTTCATAGTTAACTGACGTGAAAAAATGTAAAGCTTTTTAAAATAAAATTACTGGTGCATTATGTCTTTTATTCATTAATGTATCAACACCGAAAATTTCATTAAATTCGGTTAATTTCCTGATTTTTGGTATTTTTTTTTCTTTCGGTGGAGTGACATACGATGGTGGAATTTAGGTCTGTTAAGTTCGATTTAACCTGTTTAATTTAGTGAGGCACAAGAGAGAGAGAGAGAGAGAGAGAGAGAGAGAGAGAGAGAGAGAGAGACCTTATGAGAACTGACCTCGATACTAACAATTGGTCTAGACCAGTTCCATAACTATTATTGAATCGTACGATGCTCTTAGCTATGAAGTTGCTAAGGGTATCAGATATCCCATGTGGTCAATCCTCATAGGGCCGATTAGGCTTTGTGATATTTGACGGGTGACTGAATGACAATTGGTGGATCTATTTGACCTGGAGTAAATGCTTTTATGAATGAATGAAATAGAAAGAAAATAAAGAAAATTGAAATGAAAGAAATAATTGTGAAAAAGTCAGGAAGGAAAAAAGAAATGAAAGAAAAGTAAGAAGAATGGAGAAAAGAAGAAAAAACAAAAGAAAAATACTGAAGAAAAGACAAAATGAAAAATAAAGAAAAAAGTTAAAAAAGAAGAAAAGAAAGAAAAAAGAATAAAAAGTTTGGTACAAGGCCAGAAGTATGGGGCACCCAGTGAGAACTGAACTCACTAACAATAGTTTGATAACATAGTTTGTTTATACTTTAGAGTTGTATGTTAAGCTAATGTGGAAGGAAAAAGTATGTAGAGTAAATAAAGTTTAAATAGAAAAAGGCTAAGAAAATAAGGAAGGGAGGGCAAAAAGAAAGACAGAAGAAAAGAAGAAGAAGAAGACAGTGGAAGAAGAAGAAGAAGAAGAAGAAGAAGACAGAAGAAGAAGAAGAAGAAGAAGAAGAAGAAAGAAGAAGAAGAAGAAGAAGAAGAAGACAGTGAAGAAGAAGAAGAAGAAGAAGAAGAAGACAGTGGAAAGAGAAGAAGAAGAAGAAGACAGAAGAAGAAGAAGAAGAAGAAGAAGAAGAAGAAGAAGAAGAAGAAGAAGACAGTGAGAGAAAGGCAACAAATATCTAGGAAAGAAAAGTAAGGAGAAATGAAGGAAATTAAAATGGAAGAAAGAGAAAATAAGAGAGAGAAAAAGAAAAGGCAAAAATTAATAAAGAAGAAAGAGTTTTTCTAAACTGTGAAAATGAGAATGAAAGAAAACAAAAAAAACAAAAAGAGAGAAAAAGTAAAATAAATGAGAGAAAAAAAAACAGAAATAAGAAAATCAAAAAGGAAATAGAAATAATGAAAAAGCTAATAAAAAGAAGAGAAGTCAATAATGGAAGAAGAAAAATAAACTTAATAGAAGAGGAGGGAGAGAGATAGAGAGAGGGAGAGAGGGAGACGAAGAGAGAGAGAGAGAGAGAGAGAGAGAAGGAGAGAGAGAGGGGAGAGAGAGAGAGAGAGAGACGGGGGGAATATGAAATTGTTTAGAAATAAAAAGAAATCATTTTTTTCTTCTCTTGCAATCAAAAGAAAACAAAAATGTCTGCACTGAAATTTATTATCTGAAAAGAGGAAACCGAACTAAAGAATATTCTTTCATAAATATGTCTTCAACATTTAATTCAACAGACGATCAAGATTGAGGATGGGATATGTTTCTATTGGAGAAAAAAAGAAGGGGAGGAGAAGAATGAGAATTAAAAAAAAGGTAGTGGGGGGAGAAGAGCATTAAAAAAGAAAAAAAAGAAAAGTAGGGGATGGGAGAAAAGAGCAGTAAGAAATCAAAAAGAGTGAGAGAAGGGAGAGAAAAGCAGTAAAAAATAAAAGGGGGAAGGAAGAGGGCAACAGAAAAGAAGAGAGGGGGAGAACTGAGAGAAAAGTAGTAAAAAACAAATTAAAGAAAGAGGGGGAGAAGGGAAATAAAAGTAGTAAAAAAAGAAGAGAAAAATATAAGAAAAGAAAAGGGAAGAAGGGAGAACAGTAAAGAATAAAAGAGAGAAAAAGGGAGAAGGTTGAGGAGAGAAGTAAAAAATAAACAGGGTGGGAGAGCAAAAAAAATCTGAAGAAGGAGGAGGAGGAGAGTGTTGAAAAAAAAATTAAATAAATAAAATAATAAATAGAAAATAAAATAAGATGATTAAAAGGAGGAAGAAATTTTAAAACGATAACAAAAATAAAAATATACAAAAAAAAAACCCAAAAGATTGTTTATATGATATCAACAGGAATAAAATGAATTATATTGATTACTACAAAGAAAAATACAAACAATAACGATCATGATAATAGTGATGATGATAGAAGTACAAAAAATTAAAACCATTCATTTCTACAAAGTAGAAATATTGGTACTATTCGCAGAGTTCCGTCCCGTCCCCTGCTTTAAAAAACGCTAGTCGGTGATAACTCAAAAAACAAACCCACCTATGAATGAAGTCCCTATCTGAAGCGGTGCCAGTTGTATATGAAAATATAATTCGATTGAATAAAGTCGATTGAAGACGTTTTTATCGACAATTTTTTTTTGTGGTTTGAAGGTGTTAAAAGTAAGCCATGTTTTTAAAAGGTTAAAATGTTTACATTTACTTGTCGAAAAAAAGAATGAAGGTGGTAAAATATCGCATTAACTTTTCGGGAAAAATGCCTTAAGCGCTGTTTTTTTTTTTTCGATATTTTCAACAATATGGCTTACTTTTAACGCTTTCAAACCACAAAAAAAATTTGTCGATAAAAACGCCTTCAATCGACAAATTATTTTTTCATATACAGCAGGCACCGCTTCAGCTCGTAGTGACTTAATTTATAGGTGTTTTTTGTTTTGTTTTGTTTTTACCTATCACCGCCTAGCATTTTTTAAGGCAGGAGGCCGGGACGGAACTCTGCGAATAGTACCGAAATATTTCAAGAAGGAAACGAAATTTACCATTTCAAAACCCATAGAACTTTTATAGATACCTAAACTCCATTATAATAAGATTTGATGTCTGTCTGTCTGTAACCAAAACTATATCACAGCTTATGTCACAATATCCACAGGAATTGCGTAAGTTTATTAATGAGTATTATAATGGCTGACTTCTGATTTAGATCGGAAAATTAAAACGGAAAGTTTTTGGGTGGTCCCCATGACAGTTTAACTACAGTCTATAAATGAACTTTTTGC
Organism: Doryteuthis pealeii; assembly: GCA_023376005.1. NCBI lineage: Eukaryota > Metazoa > Mollusca > Cephalopoda > Myopsida > Loliginidae > Doryteuthis > Doryteuthis pealeii. The sequence goes on along the minus strand of CM042170.1, from coordinate 59,654,947 downwards.
GAATTGGGTTACGGTTTTAGGGGATTAAGGTTGTTTTTAATTACGTTATTGCTTAAAACAACAACAAAAAAACCCCAAATTACTATACATTTAATTAACCATTGAAATTAATTATTGAATCTATTATTGAGACAGTTGTTTGTGTTAGTATTGCAATGTATAATTTCAATTAAACTTAGTTTAAAAAAATATTTTTCAACATTAAATGTATAGTAATTTGGGGTTTTTGTTGTTTATTTTTTTTAAGCAATACGTAATTAAAAACAACCTTAATCCCCTAAAACCGTAACCCATTTCACAAAATGTTAATTCATAGATTGTAGTTAAACTATCGTTGGGTACCACCAAAAAACGTTCCGTTTTAATTTTCCGACCTAAATCAGAAGTCAGCCTAAATGATTACTAAATGTTATTGATTTTATCAATATTAAAATCAATCCTATGAATGATTTTATATAGAAACCAATTAAGATATAATTGAAATAAGTGTAATCTTTTTATGTGTTCTTATTTAATTTCGTTAAGTCTTTCAAATTTTATGTTTTATTACATTAAAAATTAAAAATTTGCGCCCAGAGGGGGCATATTCTTGCTAGTACACAAATATTTTTTAATTTATTAATAAATCTAAAAATTATTTTTTGTATATATTTATAAAAGTTCTATGGCTGGACTATATTCTGCCAAAGTTGGCGAAAAATTCGCGTTTTACAAAACAAATCCCCCCCTCCCCCGATTGAAAAAAAAATGAACAAAAATGATCCCATTTTAATGAAATTTTCAATGTTGATTTATCAACGAATGCATTTTATAATGCATCAGTTATTTTATTTCAAAACTTTCTGATTTTTTCAGGTCACTTAACTTTGAGGCCCCACCCCTTATTTTTTTTTTTTTGGGGGGGGGGCAAAATATCGGTGGGGTTATATACTTTCGAAACTAATTACCACAGTCTATAGAAGTGTTGTCTTGTCTTTTGAAATGGTAATGATTTCGTTTCCTTCTTGATATATTTCCATATATGAGTTGGGATTAATAATTAATCCTAACTCACGGAGACAATATTTTTAAGTATAAATAATCTTTGATTTATAAAGCCTTTAAAATAGTCTAAACAAACATGGTTAACAATAAAATGTGTGGACTATTCTAACAAAGCTTCACTACAAATGATTTGATATTTTTGTTAGAATGAGGAAAGAAAAAGAAAGACATACCAGTTGAAAAGAAAGGAAAGAAAAAACATCTTTTTAAAAGTTCAGACATGCTTTTAAAAGAATAAAATCAAAAGTTCAGTTGAGATGACATATTTAACTTCAATGATGAAGAGCTACTATCAATTGTTTTGACCATGTATTATGCCATTCTGTTCCAAAATTGATTGATGGAATATGAGAGAGAGAGAGAGAGAGAGAGAGAGAGAGAGAGAGAGAGAGAGAGAGAGAGAGAGAGATAAAAGATAAAGCATCACAAAACAAAAAGACAAAATAACAGAAAAAAAACTGGAAAAAAGACAAAAATCAACAAAAACGGGAAAAAAAAACGATAAAATAAAAAGACTAAATAAAAAGACGAAAAAACCAACAAAAAACCAAAAAAAAAATAGAAAAAAAAATCTAAAAGTAAAAGAAAAAAAAAGACTAAAAATAAACAAAAAAAATTAGAATTAAAAAGACAAAAAGACAAAAGGAAAAAAAGAGAAAAAATAAGAAAAGAAAAGAAAAAGAAAAAAGACAAAAAGAAGACCCCCCCCCCAAAAAAAAAAAACTTGTCCAGAATGCAGTCAGTTTTCAAAGAAATACATATTTCCCTGCAGGCAAAATAAAATCATTCTTTTCTTTTGTCTTCTGTTATTACTTTTCAGCCATTTTTTCCTCCATTTTATTTTTTGTCTTTTGGGCTTAGAATTTATTTTCTATAATTTTTCTCTATTCTCTCTGTACTTTAGTCTTATTGAAGATTTTCATCTAATTATTTACATGCAATCTATCTCTTTCTTGTGCTCAGCTCTCTCTATATATGTTTATTTCAGCCTGCTCATATCTCTCATCTATTTCTTTTAGTTTGCTCTATATCTATCTATCTATCTATCTATCTATCTATCTATCTATCTATCTATCTATCTATATCTATCTATCTATCTATCTATCTATCTATCTATTCTTTTAGTTTGCTCATATCTATCTATCTATCTATCTATCTATCTATTTCTTTAGTTTGCTCATATCTATCTATCTATCTATCTATCTATCTATCTATCTATCAAAGTATTGTCCTATCTATCTATTTTTTTAGTGTATCTATCTATCTATCTATCTATCTATCTATCAAAGCATTGTCCTATCTATCTATCTATTTCTTTTAGCGTGCTCATATCTATCTATCTATCAAAGTATTGTCCTATCTATCTATCTATCTATTTCTTTTAGTGTGATCATATCTATCTATCAATCTATCTATCAAAGTATTGGCCTATCTATCTATCCATCTATCTATCTATCAATTTCTTTTAGTGTGATCATATCTATCTATCTATCTATCAAAGTATTGTCCTATCTATCTATCTATCTATCTATCCTCAACATTCAAATAGATTAATATATTTTTGGAATAAATTGCCTAATTAGATCAAAAATGGCCATAGTGTAAAAAAATTAAAATTGAATTGAATGATTTCAGAAATGATGCTGAACATTTCAGATGAAATATTTAACAGAATTGATATAAGGGCAAACGGTCATGAACGTGCGTGAGTATCAGACAAGCGCTAGGAGTCAAATAAGGTGTTTCACTAAAGAGGGAATCAGTTATCATAAAGTCGAAACAGTCTGTAGTATTCTACACATCGAGCCATCCCACTTGTCAAGTTCATTTTCTATAGTATCGAATTTATATATAGTGCCTTCAAGTATATATATATATATATATATATATATATATATGGGAGAAATGTGAGGAAGTTAATCCGACAATATGTGGAGAAAAGTAGACAAACACGGGATGCAACGTTTCGGCCATTTAGACCATCAGGACCAAAAGCCCAGTTTCTAGCTTCAATGAAGACATTTTCAGAATGGTGAAAAACAGTGGGTGTCAGTAGGGCAGGGGTGGCTGGGGGGGGGATGGGTAGTGGATTTTCTTCCCTCTAAATGGGGAGTTTATTTTTTCACCATTCTGATAAATGTCCTTCATTGAAGCTAGAACTGGGCTTTTGGTCCTGATGATGGTCTAAATGACCGAAACGTTGCATCGTTGACAATAAACATCCAGTTTCCATAACATCCCGTGTTTGTCTACTTTTCTCCATATATATATATATATATATATATATATCTTATTAAGATTGTATATAGTCTGTGCAAAGATCTTTTTCTTTTCCCCTTAAAAGTAAATGTAAGCAGATAGTAAAAACAGGAGATGCCCTAGGAGTCATTGTCGGGCTGGCCTAAAGACAGTATCAGCCAGACAGTGAGGGAGTCTATCCCCTTTTCAGAAGGGGGTTATAACAAACAAATAAACATTGTTTAATTTTGATGTTGCTTGACTAGCAAGGACGAGCTCATAAGTGATGTTCTCCTGTAGGACATGGATACACCAGTATAGATTTGCCAGCAAAAAAAATACATTGACCAGCTTTGTGTGGATACTGGATGCTGTGCAGAGAAAATAGGGATGTGTGGTGTGGAAGAGTCATGGAGATCTGTGCTGTTGATACAATTTGATGATGATGCATCCGCCAAGGAGATACAAGGTTCTGGGTTCAATACCAGTCCTCACCTATTCAGTGCATGAGTAGCACAGCTTTGATTGTGCAGTAAAGTGGAGAGCTGATGGTAGGTGTGGTGCTTCACTGTATATATATATATATATATATATATATATATATATTTAATTTACTGAGTTTTTATAGATCAATGTTTATTATAAACAGCTACCCAGGTTTCATGCCAAGGGGCAATCATCAGGTCGTTGAGTTAGATCCCATGGTGTTTATTGAAGATCTTTTCTTAATGTCACATTCTGGACCGCAAAAACCTGGGTAGCTGTTTATAATAAACATTTATTTATAAAAACTCAGCAAATTAAATAAATATTAGCTCTCACAATTTGTGATTGAGCACTGTATTTTCTTTGTTTCATCACAAAAAAAAATTGTTTTTATATATACCTATATATATATATATATATATATATATATATATTTAAAATAAGTGTATTTTGGCAGCATTTTCTCTTTTATACAAGTTTTGTTGAACTGTACAGACAATTCCTGTCGGACAAGTTTTTTCGTTGATCCGTTCCAATTTTCAGGCCATCTTTCTGGTGTCAGGGTGTAACTGGTATAACAGTCCACTAAAGGCACGAAACCATACCATCATTTCCTACCTGAGGATGGCAAATTGTATTGCTGAAAGCGCTTGTTTTGAAACCTTTGGGGACTGTTATACCAGTTACACCCCGACACCAGAAAGATGGCCTGAAAATTGGAACGGATCAACGAAAAACTTGTCCGACAGAAATTGTCTGTACAGTTCAACAAAAATTGTATAAAATATATATATATATATGTATATATATATATATATACATAATTATACTATTTATATTAATGACATAAAATTCATATCAAAATATTCCTTAGTTCTAGGATTGAGTTATGTTTGAAAAAAATCAATTTTAATTGATTCTATTTAGTCGTAATTTGCTATTAAGTCAAAAACTGACCCTTCTCTTACCCCACATTCAGTCTTTCACTTTCCTCCTCTCTATGTATATCTTGATTACCTCCTCGTTATATATGTTAGTTTCTCTGTGACAGTAAAAAGAGTGATTTAGAGAGTGTGAAATGTATTTGTATTTAAGTTTCATAAGCAGCTAGCCCGGACAAAATCTTGGTTCTTAATAAATTGAAATTAGGTCAAACATTCCCTTTCTTAGAAATCTTACAAAATGATTTTAATGTTGTTTTTTTTTTAAAATTCTCTGGCCTTTTTATTTCTTTTTAAAATTTAATTTGCTTTGCAAACTCACATTTCCCAAATCCCAATGATCTAACTAGAGTTCAATGAGTGACCCAATAGGTCATGTTTTGTCTAATATATATATATCATCCTCAGGTCAAATATATATCAGGTCTAAATATATATATATATATATATATATATGTTTAAAAATAAATAAAGGAAAGAAAGTATAGAATGGATAATATAGGATATTTTAATCAATTTTACTTACACGTGTTTTGGTCAGGAGTTTATCCATGTGTACAATATTCAAACTATTATTATTTTTAGATAACCAAGTGAAATGAAATAATAATAATATTTCATTTTGTTATTTAAAAATAATAATAGTTTGAATATTGTACACATGGATAAACTCCTGACCAAAACACGTGTAAGTAAAATTGATTAAAATATCCTATTTTATCCATTCTATACTTTCTTTCCTTTCTTTCTTTTTTCAACATACCGTCGGATTCACTTCCAGTTTCATTTTACATATATATACGTATAGATATCATGATTACTTGAACTAAATTAGGGTTGAAGGGCCGGTTGAGCTCAGTCCGTAGAGTGTTCGGCTAGGAATCACATCATTCTTGGTTCGATACCGGCACTCGACAACTCAGCGTATGAGAGCATCAGGGATCTATACAGTAAAGTGTGGAGCTGATGGTAGGTGTGGCACTTCCACCTCAGATGCTAAAATAATCTCCTAGTGCTAGTGAAAAGGGGATAGACTCCCTCGCTGTTGGCTGATACCGACATTAGCCGCCCCTGACGACTTTACTTTTTTTACATTAGTAACAGGTGGAGTATGTGTAGGCAGTCGTCCAACGAAGGGAAAATTACGGATCATTGACAAGGAATTGGATAGCCAAAACTTATTGATGTTAAATGAGAATGAAAACTATACTTCCAACTCTGTGTGTGTGTGTGTGTGTGTGTGTGTGTGTGTGTGTCTGTCAGTGTTTGTGTGTCTCTCTCTGTCTGTCTGTCTGTCTGTCTGTGTGTGTGTGTGTGTGTGTGTGTCTGTCTGTCTGTGTGTATGTTTGTGAACTTACTTGTGTGCGTATGAGATTGTGAATGTGTGCATGTTTGTGTGCGTACTTGTGTGTACCTGTATGTTTGTATGTATGTGTTAGTGTATGCGAATGTGCAAATCTGTGCATGTTTGTGTGTGCGTAGGTGTTTGTGTATGTGAATGCGTGTATGTTTATGTGTGCACTTGTGTATATGTATGTGTTTGTGTCTGTAAATGTATGTGTACTTGTGTGTACCTGTATGTTTAATTGTATGTGTTAGTGTATGTGAATGTGTGGATGTTTGTGTGTGTACTTGTGTGTGTGTAGGTGTTTGTGCATGTGAATGTGTGTACGTTTATGTGTGCACTTGTGTATATGTATGTGTTTGTGTATGTATGTAGGTTTGTGTGCATACTTGAGTATACCTGTATGTGTTTGTGTATGTGAATGTGTGTACACTTGTGTGCACACTTGTGTATATGTATGTGTTTGTGTATGTGAATGTGTGTACGCTTGTGTGCGCACTTGTGAATATGTATGTGTTTGTGTATGTGAATGTGTGTATATTTGTGCACATACTTGTATGTGTGTAAGCGTTTGTGTATGTGAATGCGTATACGTTTGTGTGCGTACTTGAGTGTACCTGTATGTGCTTGTGTATGTGAATGTGTGTACGCTTGTGTGCATACTTGCGTATATGTATGTGTATGTGAATGTATATATGTTTGTGTACTTGTGTGTGTGTAGGCATTTGTGTATGTGAATGTATGTACCTTTGTGTTTGCACTTGTGTATATGTATGTGTGTATGTATGTGAATGTATGTATGGTTGTGTGCGTACTTGAGTGTACCTGTATGTATTTGTGTATATGAATGTGTGTACGCTTGTGTGCTCACTTGTGTATATGTATGTGTTTATGTATGTGAATTTATGTATGTTTGTGCGTGTACTTGTGTGTGTGTAGGCATTTGTGTTTGTGAATGTGTGTATGTTTGTGCACACTTGTGTATATGCATGTGTCTGTGTTTGTGAATGTATATGTTTGTGTGCATATTTGAGTGTACCTGTATGTTTTTGTGTATGTGAATGTGTGTACATTTATGTATGTGTTTGTGTATGTGAATGTATGTATGCTTGTGCGCGTACTTGAGTGTGCCTGTATGTGTTTGTGTATGTGAATGTGTGTACGCTTGTGTGCGCACTTGTGTATATGTATGTTTTTGTGTATGTGAATGTGTGTATGTTTATGTATGTGTATGTTTATGTATGTGTCTGTGTATGTGAATGTATGTATGTTTGTGTGCGTACTTGAGTGTACCAGTATGTGTTTGTGTATGTGAATGTGTGTACGCTTGTGTGCGCACTTGTGTATATGTATGTGTTTGTGTATGTGAATGTGTGTATATTTGTGCACATACTTGTATGTGTGTAGGGGTTTGTGTATGTGAATGTGTGTACATTGTTGTGTATGTGATGTGTATGTGAATGTGTATGTGAATGTATGTATGTTTGTGTATGTGAATGTGTGTATGCTTGTGTGCGCACTTGTGTATATGTATGTTTTTGTGTATGTGAATGTGTGTATGTTTATGTATGTGTATGTTTATGTATGTGTCTGTGTATGTGAATGTATGTATGTATGTATGTTTGTGTGTGCACTTGAGTGTACCTGTATGTGTTTGTGTATGTGAATGTGTGTACGTTTATGTGCATACTTGTGTATATGTATGTGTTTGTGTATGTGAATGTGTGTATATTTGTGCACATACTTGTATGTGTGTAGGGGTTTGTGTATGTGAATGTGTGTACATTTGTGTGCGTGCATGTGAATGTGTATGTGAATGTATGTATGTTTGTGTATGTGAATGTGTGTATGCTTGTGTGCGTACTTGTGTATATGTATGTGTTTGTGTATATGAATGTATGTATGTATGTTTGTGTGTGTACCTGTGTGTACCTGTGTGTCTGCCGGCAGCTGAGAAGTAAAAATTCATTAGTTATATCATAATAGATGTAACAGTATCCAATTCCACCAAAGAGAGTGAAGGCAACACGAAACATAGAATTGATTCCATCTCATGATACCATTAGAAATCCATCCGTCTAATGGAACTATATATGTTTTTCCACCGATATTTATTGAACATTTGGAAGTGTGAAATCATTAGAAATATCAGTTAATTTTCTTAGTCTCTTGTGTTCTTGCTGAGTTAAAAGACTTTATCCAGAACATGTTCTTTCTTCTTAATACCATTTGTATGCCACCCGGTCAGCTGGGGCTGTATAATACACCGACTGTACCTCTGCAGAGGGGTAAAATTCCCTCAATGGGGCGACCTGTTGACCGTGGGTGGCTATCAGTGACTATTGATACTTTTTGAACACACCTTACATTATGAACAAAATTAATGTTTCATTCATTGTTCATTTCTGTCTTGGTAAATACAGCTTCAATCTCGATACTGTTACATAATCTATGCAAAGATTACTGTCAACCCCCAGTATTTCTGAAGGGATGGCCCCTTTTCATATTGCGGGCGGGACTTTCCATGGAATATTACAGAAAGCCCGAGAAATAGGTGAAGTCACGTGATAGCTGGTCAACCCGCAGTTCTAGCTTGGGCGTCATGCAGAAAGCATGCCTGCCTTAGCTGGGCTCAAATGCACATGCGCATTGTGTTAGTTAGAAGAAGAAGTTTAAGCAATAAAAGTTTAAAGAAATAATATGGTGTTCTTGCTTTTTGAACACACCTTACATTATGAACAAAATTAATGTTTCATTCATTGTTCATTTCTGTCTTGGTAAATACAGCTTCAATCTCAATACTTTTTGAACACTCCTTACATTAGGAACAAAATTAATGTTTCATTCATTGTTCATTTCTGTCTTGGTAAATACAGCTTCAATCTTGATACTTTTTGAACACTCCTTACATTATGAGCAAAATTAATGTTTCATTCATTGTTCATTTCTGTCTTGGTAAATACAGCTTCAATCTCAATACTTTTTGAACACACCTTACATTATGAACAAAATTAATGTTTCATTCCTGTCTTCATAAATACCACTTGAGTCTCGGTATCTTTTGAGCACATCTTGCATTTTCAAGAAAATTAATGTTTCATTCATTATTAATTCCCACCTTGGGTAAATACAGCTTTATTGTTGATACTTTTTGAACGGACATCGTGAATACATAAATACACATAATAATCATTTTCTTGTGAATGGTTCTAGACGAGAAAATTTAGATTCTAATGAGACGGGGCAAATTTTGGAAATTGTCCATAGCCATACAGCCATTTCAAGAAGGAATGAAACTCACTGTTAATGGGCTGAGAGAATTGCTTGCTAATTTTCACAAGATGGCAGAGTTCCACAATCCAGGAAATTTATCTTCTACTTAATTAATTTTATAGCGTGAAAAGTGAGGACTGCCCATTCTCTAAAATGGTTGGCTGGCTGGTTGGTTGGTTTGTTTTAGGGTATGTCAATCCATGTTGGGTTATTCTAAGCCAAAATCAGTTTAACATTTATTGTCTCTAATTTTATATCTTCACAATCATGTTAAACTGTTAAAGAACCAATATATTAATATAGTTCACAATGCTTTTAAACAGGTAAATACTTAGTTGCAATATCAATGTTTTAAGAGCCAGTGTATTAACAAAATTCACAATCATTTTAAACAGGCAAACACTTTATACTTTGTTGCAATATCAATGTTTTAAAAGACAATGTATTAATACAGTTTATAATCATTTTAAACAGGTAAACACTTCATACTTAGTAACAATATCAATGTTTTAAGAGCCAATGTATTAATTAGTTCACATCATTTTAAACAGGTAAACACTTTATACTTTAGTAACAATATCAATGTTTTAAGAGCCATTGTATTAATATAGTTCACAATCATTTTAAACAGGTAAACACTTCATACTTAGTAACAATATCAATGTTTTAAGAGACAATGTATTAATATAGTTCACAATCATTTTAAACAGGTAAACACTTTATACTTAGTAACAATATCAATGTTTTAAGAGACAATGTATTAATATAGTTCACAATCATTTTAAACAGGTAAACACTTCATACTTAGTTGCAATATTAATCCAATTGGACACATGGACCTAGTGGATATGGTAGTTAGGTTAAGACAGTTCTAAGTGACAGTTATCTCTGGATTCTGGGTTCAAGCCTGAGTAGAGGCAGTAACATAGAAAAATGATTAACACAACTCCTACACAGCTATGGTTAGCGGAATGAGAACAGGATACCCGTGGACTCAATAAAGGGTTAGGTTCAAAGTTTTGTGATGGCTCCCGATTATGACAAAAAGGTTCCTGACTATGACAGAAAGTTCCCGAGTTCAAAAAGAAGGTTCCCGAGTCCGAAAAGAAGGTTCCCGAGTCCGAGAAGGTTCCCGAGTCCGACAAGAAATACCTGAAGACGGCCGGAGGGTATATCGGCCGAAACGTTGTACAAATAGCAATAAAGATGGGGACAATAGTCTGAATAACGCAGATAATACAGGTAAACACTTGTTATATACCTTCTTACTTCTTCTTTCTCTAGTCGTCTAATCTTCTGGCCGGATCTGGTATATCTTCTAAGGTCTGGTCTTTCTTATATGGGGATTCCGGGTCTGGTTCTATTGCTAGGGATTTCTTGTTATCAAAAGCCTTGTGCTATTGTTAGCTTTTAGTAATAACAACAAGACTTCGATTTACGATGATGTTACTTTATTCATAGACCCCCAGACCAGACAATCACGCAGTGAGCTCACATCTTGCTAGCTTCGCTTCTAAGTCCTAACTCTCAACTGACTAACTGAGTTGCTTACACCTTAAACCGGAAGGGGGCTTTCTATTGCCTTCCGTTCTCACGTTCCATCCCCAGAACGCAAGGTGAGAGTGAGGTCAAACGCTGTCACTCACTCTCAAGGCCATCAGCTGTACTGATCGCCATAAGGATTTCTATACTACCTTAAAAAGATATTAGGGATCCATAATTATGTAACACACTTCATACTTAGTTGCAATATTAATGTTTTAAGAGCTAATGTATTTATGTATCTCTACAATCATTTTAAACATGTTCTCAAACAGATCCTTTTGACTCTGGGATCATAGCCTAACAGGTACAACAATTTTGGGTCAGAGTAGACATGGAAGCACTAACAATGAAGAGGAGATATTTTTGGGTTGTGAAGGGGTCTTATCCCTCGGCAGGACTGATATACTTTGTATCAGAACAAAGGCATATATGTTGACCAATAGTAACAAACTAAATGACTAAAAGATGAAGGGGTGATCACCCCCCACCACACACTGATGAAGTTTAGTGTCATATATTTTGGTTTGGTTTCTTTATTTAATGGCATATCAACCTTTGTGGGTTATTTAATGCCAAAGCTATCCTTGTAGGTGGAGTAACCTATTGTTGGTACAGTAAGGGAGTCTATTCCCTTTTTGAGGGAGATTGTTTCTTTTTTTTCGGAGGCAGAGTGCTACACCTACTGTCACTCCCAACTTTACTTCACAGATCAGATTATCAATCTACGCTACACATGTGCAGAGTTGGTGGGGCCTGGTATTGAACCAGGAACCTTATGATTCCAAGCTGGATACTGTACAGATTGAGCTTATGTGTACAAATTTTTTTTGTTAATATTAATTGGTTTAGAACATGTCAAACACCTTTGACAGTTAAACACTTATTCATGGAATGCAGGTTTTTTGCTCACATCAGAAACCATTATTTTAAAGCAAACAATATGAAAGATCTGTTTGAAAATGTCAACATGGAGGATATTCTCTCCTTTTTTGAGGGAAATAAAATTATACCATAGAATATAGACATGAAACAAATCAATACCATACAACATAATCCCCAATAATGCTAACACATTGTTAAAACCAATTACTAAAAAGTATAAATATAAATACACAACATATATTACTTCCTAACTGTTAGGCATGACATAACCCCAGATGGGTTGATATGCCATTAAAATCAATAAACAAACAAACAAATCATATTGTGGTATTTTTGTATTTGTTTACTTTTTTTAACCTGCGTTTTTCTCTGCATATGAAATTGGTTTGGTTTGGTTTGGTTTACGGCCTATCAACCTCGGTTGACTGCCTACACATACTCACTCCACCTGTTACCAATGTAGTCAACCCTAATTTAGTTCAAGTAATCAACCTTTTAACATTGACAAAGTTTTGAAACATATTCATTCTTAACGGATACTCAATTTTTTTATAAACACATCTTACTATGTAACCCATAGATGGGACCCTAATAGGTACTACCAAGTCAGAGTGGACGAGGAAGCAATGGTGATGAAGGGGTGCTCCACATTCCCCAGACCTCCAGAACTGGAACTCACCATCAGATAGAGTTTAACCATCATTCCCAGGACATGTAGACCCTCAGCCACCACCTTCTAGCACGCATATGATAAAAAGGGTTGGGGCTTGCCATAAAGACAATAGGGTTGGGACAATCATATAGGTACTAGGGCTTGACTTGACCAGCTGATTGAATGGAGGGGGCCTCTCTGACTGCTCGTCTAGTCTAAGTAAGAGCCAAAGTGGAGTGTTGTATGTGATGGATTGCACAGCCACCAGGATTCCATCCTTAAGTATCATGGGTCACCACCCACGTCCAACAGGTGGCCCCATTGGGGTAGATCTTGCACCTCTGCAGAGATACAATTGGTGTATTCTTCTGCCCTTCCAGCCTTAAGCATCACGTGTCACCACCCATGGCCAACAGGTGGCCCCATTGGGGTGGGGGTCTTACCTCTCTACAGAGGTGCAGTTGGTGTATTCTAAAGTCCCAGCCAACAGGGCTGGAAAAGTGAGAGGAATGTTAGGATAACTGTAAGATTCCTTGGGGATTATTATGGAAAGGAGTGTGGAATGATTGGATTAAGAGTACTGTTTTTTTTGTTGTTGTTAATATTAATTGTGTTAGGGAGAGTTATCTCCCTAACAATTCGAACCGGAGACTCTCCAAAAAGGGGGAGGACAAAATACTGACAGCAGAGAGACAAGAACCGAGCCCGGTACATGACACACGTGTATCCTACATCAGCCTAACTGAATCCAAAACCATCCCACTGTATTCCCTGTCAGTGAGAATAAATAAAACAAATATTGTTAACACTAGAACAAAATAAAAAACACCCTCTGGGCGATGTAAAAATAGATTTTTGAAACATATTGCCTAAGGGGTGGGAGTAAAAAATTCAATGTCAGTGAGTTTGTACCCTAAGTAAGTAAAATCATTAAATTCATTAAAGGATTAAAAAAATAAAACAATTTGAAATGTAAACTTTAAATATGTATTTAAATAAAACAAACTATATATAGATATATAATACCAGTCATGTATTTATTAAAACTTGTTTTAAAAAACAATGAGTACTGTCTAATGTTGCATGTTCAAATTTTGAGTGTATTTATTCTATGTTATGATGATTTTGGGTAATGGGACGTAAGCAGTGACGTAATTTTTTGTTACAGACAAAAACCGGAAGCAAATTTCCATTATTAATAGATATTCCGTGTTTTTATTATCAATTCTGTATATCCTACATCTCGGGATACAACAAATTGACTGAGTACTTTCTGAGCACTTTCTGAGCACTTTTCATACTGTGTTACTTTGGTATTTATTTATTTTTAACCTGCGTTTTTGTTTGCTTTTTTTTCTTAACTTGCGTTTTTCTCTGCATATGAAATTCAGGATCAGTTGCACTAAACATTATTGTCAATTTTTCATGTAATTAACGACAAACAAACACTTAGTTTCATTTTTCCTTTTGAACCTGTGACCCACAAAATCCTGGAGGCTGACAAAATTTTGGGATTTGATTAATTAAAAAAAGATCTAAAAAAAAAAAAAGTTTGTTTGAATGTTACAAAAAAAAAACCTTTTGAAAAAAGAAATCTGGAAATCCTTGCTAGAAATATTCTAAAGAAAGAAAAAAAAGATTCATTTGAATGAACGACTAGAAATGATTCTTCATGTTTTTGTCTTAAGTGTAAAAGACGCAATGCACCAAATATACAAGATTTCTTCTTTCATTTCTTTCTTTCTTTCTTTGTCCTTCTTTTTTCATTATCATTCTTTCTTTCTATCTTCTTTCTTTCCATTCTTTTTCTTTATTATTATGGTGTGTTCTTTCTTTCTTTATTATTTGTCCCTTTTTTTCTTTATTAACATTCTTTCTTTCTTTCTTTCTCTTTGTCCTTTTTTTCTTTATTAACATTTTTCTTCTTTCTTTTTCTTTGTCTCCTTTTTTTCTTTCTTTATCATTCTTTCTTTCTTTCCATTCTTTTTTCTTTATTATCATTCTTTCTTTCTTTCTTTCTTTTTTTTTCTTTTTTCCTTCTTTTTCTTTTTCATTATTATTGTGTGTTCTTTCTTTCTTTATATCTTATAATCTTTCTCTTTTCATAGTTGTTTCTTTTTTGTCTTTCTTTTCTTTTTTTTCTTTCTTTCTTTTTTCTTATCATTGCTCTTTATTTATTTATTTATTTATCATTATGCTTCTTTCTTTCTTTTCTTTTTCTTCATTTTTTTCTTTATATTCAAGGTTTTTCTTTGTTTCTTTTTATAGTTGTTTTTTCTTGCTCCTTCTCTTTTCTTTTTTTTTTTTTCTTTCCCCGTGGTCTTATGCTTTCTTGTCTTTTTTCTTTCTTTTCAAGTG
>CM042170.1:59631641-59640083 GCA_023376005.1 Doryteuthis pealeii | reverse complement strand
TGTGTGATAAGGCTCCATACAGGATACTTGATGGCCAGACTTGCTACACTTTCTTTCTCTTCTTATACTTTTTTCTGTTCTTCATTCTCCTTTCCCTCTCACATTCTTTCTTCTTTCTTTCTTCTTACTTTTTCCTTCTTTTTCTTTCTTACTTCTTTCTTACGTATTTAGCAAAACCTACATTAATCAGATTGTGGATAATATGGAGCACTGCAAATAAGTTCAGTGTTGAATAAGCGCTCCATACAGATAGCCTTGAGCCAGACTTTGCAATAGTGAGTAAATTATCAATTATGTGCTTCTCTGTGATGCAATTGTGGTTTTTCAACCGTTAATCAATTTCATCAATTTCTTTTGTTTTTTTGGATTTTTTTCTCTTGTTTATTTGCATAATTTTGAGTGGGAAAATAAAAATACTAATTACCATAATTATTCCGGTTCTTTCTATTTTTTTTTTGTTTTGTTTATTCTATTTTTTTTTTCATTTTTTTTTTCTTTTCATTTTCCTTTTAAACTTTGACTGTTTCGTCCGTCATTACGAGCGAAAGTAATATTATTTATTTCTCCCAAATACGTTCTTCTCACTTTCCGAGATCATAATAGATTTTAATCTTTCGTACATTGTATTCCCTTTTATTATTGTTTTTTTTTTTTGTTTTTCTTTTTCTTTATATTTATTTTTGTTGTTTCAATCTTCCCTGAAAATTCTTGAGTGTAGAATCTATTTCATCACTTATTAGAAATGTTAACTGACACCCTGTGTGTTACAATGACGTCTGTAGTTTCGAGAAGGGTCAGAAATGTACAAAGAATCTATATTCATTTTCTTCTTCCACTTAGGTTTTATTCTTTCCTTCCATTTCTTCCTTACTTCTTTCTTTCTTTTTTTCTCAGTCAGCTCATATCTATTTATCTATCTATCTATCTATCTATCTATCTATCTATCTTAGTCTGTTCATATCTATCGATCTATCCATCACAGTCTTGTTATATCTATCTTATCTATCTATCTATTGGTCTGTTCATATCTATCTTCTATCTATTATCTCTCATCTATCTATCTATTATCTTTCATCTATCTATCTCGGTCTGTTCTATCTATCTATCTAAGTCTGTTCATCTATCTATCTATCTATCATATCTATCTATCTAAGTCTATTTAATATCTATCTATCTATCTATCTATCTATCTAATCTATTCATCTATCTATCTAAGTCTGTTCATATCTATCTATCTCAGTCTGTTCATATCTATTTATCTACCTCAGTCTGTTCATATCTATCTATCAATCTATCTTGGTCTGTTCATATCTATCTATCAATCTATCCTAGTCTGTTCATATCTATCTATCTATCTATCTTGGTCTGTTCATATCTATCTATCTATCTATCTATCTATCTTGGTCTGTTCATATCTATCTATCTATCTTAGTCTGTCATATCTATCTATCTATCTATCTATCTGAGTCTGTTCAAATCTAGCTATCTATCTTCTGTCTGTTGTATATCTATCTATCTATCTATCTATCTATCTATCTGAGTCAGTTCACATCTATCTATCTATCTATCTATCTATCACAGTCTGTTCATATCTATCAATCTATCTCGGTCTGTTCATATCTATCTATCTCAGTCTGTTCATATCTATCTATCTTGGTCTGTTCATATCTATCTATCAATCTATCTTAGTCTGTTCATATCTATCTATCTATCTATCCATCTTGGTCTGTCATATCTATTATCTCAGTCTGTTCATATCTATCTATCTATCTCTCCCAGTCTGTTCATATATATCTATCTATCTTGGTCTGTTCATATCTATCTATCTCAGTATGTTAATATCTATCAATATATCTCTCAGTCTGTTCATATCTATCAATATATCCATTACACTCTGTTAATATCTATCTATCTATCTATCTATCTATCTATCTATCTATCTCAGTCTGTTCATATCTCTATCTATCAGTCTCAGTCTGTGCACATTTCTCTCTCTCTCTCTCTCTCTCTCTCTCTCTCTCTCCTCTCTCTCTCTCTCTCTCTCTCTCTCTCTCTCTCACACACACACACCACACTCTCTCTCTCGGTCTGTTAAAATCTAAGAAAGTGTGTGGGAGGGAGGAAGTAAAGAGAAAGACAGAAAAAAGTGAGAATAAGAAAGGAAGAAAATTGGTTGGTTGGCTGGATTTACGGCATGTCAACCCTTGTTGGGTCATTTCATGCCAAAGACATTTTGTTTAATTCATTCTTGTTGGGTATTCAATTTTTTTCAAAAACTCAATTTTTTTAAAAACACATTTTTTATTATTCATCTTTTTTAAAATCTATTTATCCCATAGATAGTACCCTAAGAAGAAAAAGTGTGCTTAGATGGAAGTAAAGAGAAAGAAAGAAAGAATTTATAAAAGAAAGAAAGTGTATGGGAAGAAGGAAGAAAAGAGAAACAGAGAAAAAATGAGAATCAGAAAGAAAGAATTTTAAAAAGTAGAGAAAGAAATGATAGAAAAACTGATAAAAGTGAAAGAAAGAAAAAGTAAGGAAAAAAGAAAGAGAGAGAGAAATACAAAGGAAAGAAAAAAGAAGGAAAAAATAAAAAGGAAAGAAAGAAATAATCTTGAAAAAGAAGATTTGGAATGAGATTAAACAGGATTAAAAGAATGAAAGTGAGAAAAAATAAGAAAATCATTGACAATCATTCTTCAAGAAGAAGGAGAAAAAGAAGGAGAAGAAGAAATAGAAGAAGAAGGTGAAGGAGAAAAAGAAAGAGAAGGAGAAGAAGAAGGAGAATGAGAAAAAGAAAGAGAAGGAGAAAGAGAAGAGAAGAGAAGAAGTAGAAGAAGGTGAAGGAGAAAAAGAAAGAGAAGGAGAAGAAGAAGGAGAATGAGAAAAAGAAAGAGAAGGAGAAGTAGAGAAGACGGAGAGAAGAAGAAGCAGAAAAAAGTGAAAGAAAAAGGAAGGAATAAAAGAAAGAGAGAATTACAAAGGAAAGAATAAAAAAAGAAAGAAATAAAGAAAGAATAAAGAAAGAAAGAAATAAAGAAAGAATAAAGAAAAGAAATAAATAAAGAAAGAATCTTGAAAAAGAAGATTTGGAATGAGTTAAAACAGGATTAAAAGAATGAAAGAGAGAAAAAAGAAGAAAATCATTGACAACCAAAAAAATAAGCAAAAAAAAGACCCAAAAAAAACAAAGAAAAAGAAATTAAAGAAGAAGTGTGTGTGAATAACGAATGAAGACTGATAAAGACATTAAAGAAAGTCAAAGAAAAAAGAAGGAAAAAATAAAGAAGGAAAGAAAGAAATAATCTTGAAAAAGAAGATTTGGAATGAGATTAAACAGGATTGAAGGAATGAAAGAGAGAAAAAAGAAGAAAATCATTGACAACCATTCTTCAAGAAGAAGAAGGAAAAAAGGAGAAGGAGAAGGAGAAAAAGAAAGAGAAGAAGAAGGAGAAGGAGAAGAAGAAGAAAATCATTGACAACCAAAAAAATAAGCGACCCCCCCCAAAAAAAAACAAAGTAAAAGAAATTAAAGAAGAAGTGTGTGTGAATAATGAATGAAGACTGATAAAGACATTAAAGAAACTCAAAGAAAAGAAGAAAAAACAAAAACAATTAATTCTTTGACTTCTTTGAGATAAGCCCTTTACCATAATTCAATGACGTGTCTATTGATTAACAGATTAAATTATTGTAAACCACTTTGATTAAAAGAAAGGAAAATTTCCAAATTTGGCAGAGAGAAAATGACCAATCAAGACCCTAGAATTATTCCCCCAATTCTATGTATTTTCTCTTGTTTATTGATCTTTGAAGAAAAGATTTTTTTTTCTTTCTGACTTCTTTTCTTGAAACAATAATATAAATTACTTCATTTTCACTTCTAAGTTGTTCAAGATATTCCTGTCAACCTGATATATAAGAATTGATTGATAAATAAGGTCTCCGATCCTATAAAACAAGTTTTAGACCAGAAAGAATAATGAAACTTTGGTTATTTCATAGTTGAGTAACATGAACCATAAACCCTAACCCTAACCCTAACCCTAACCCCCCTAGTTGAGTAACATAATATTACAGGGTGACTCAGAAAAAAACAAGACCCACAAAATTTGTAATAAAACTTAATTTTAATTTTTTTTTAAAAGTTTAAGTCCTACAAGAGTTAGGGTTAGGGTTTAGGGTTTGGGTTGGGGTTTAGAGTTAGTTTAAGGGAAAATAAATAAATAATTTGGGTTCTGTTTTTTTTCTAGGTCATCCTGTAATATCGAAACTTTATTCAAAATAATTATGGGGGTTGATTGATAAATAAGGTCTCCAATCCTATAAAACAAGTTTTAGACCAGATAGAATAATGAAACTGGTATCAAAATGAATTATGGGGGTTGATTGATAAATAAGGTCTCCAATCCTATAAAACAAGTTTTAGACCAGATAGAATAATGAAACTGGTATCAAAATGAATTATGGGGGTTGATTGTTAAATAAGGTCTCCAATCCTAGAAAAACAAGTTTTAGACCAGATAGAATAATGAAACTGTATCTAAATGAATTATGGGGTTGATTGATAAATAAGGTCTCCAATCCTATAAAACAAGTTTTAGACCAGATAGAATAATGAAACTGGTATCAAAATGAATTATGGGGGTTGATTGATAAATAAGGTCTCCAATCCTATAAAAACAAGTTTTAGACCAGATAGAATAATGAAACTGGTATCAAAATGAATTATGGGGGTTGATTGTTAAATAAGGTCTCCAATCCTAGAAAAACAAGTTTTAGACCAGATAGAATAATGAAACTTTATTCAAAATAAATTATTGGGGTTGATTGATAAATAAGGTCTCCAATCCTATAAAACAAGTTTTAGACCAGATAGAATAATGAAAACTGGTATCAAAATGAATTATGGGGGTTGATAAATAAGGTCTCCAATCCTATAAAACAAGTTTTAGACCAGATAGAATGATCTATCTATTCACCTCAGAACTCATTCTATTCAAATAAAATCCTATTTTCATTGTAATATGAGTTCTTCTGTTCACTTATAATGAAGTAACTATTAGTTTTTGTACTTTGCCTTCACAGTGGTAGGAGAGCCACTGAGAGCGACATAAAGTAGGCAGATTTAAAGAAACTCCTTACTGCAAGACAGAAACGGGTATATATTATCATCAGGTTACACTGATTTTGTTTTTGCTGAGGTGGAGTTGGCAGGTTTCAAAGCGACGTGTTAACTAATTATCATAAAAAAAACACACCTGTTGTTTTGATGATTAGTGGCTAACATGCTACTTTGAAACCAATGGTATCAATGCACCTTAAATATATTGTTCACTATAATAGATAAATAAATACAGCTCTTACACCCGTAATCGAGCACTTTATTTTCAACTCTCCAGTACTAGAAAAAAACTAATATATATATATATATATATATATATATATATATATATATATATTCCTTCGACAGCTGTGAGGGTAAGGAGCTTGGCAGACAAAAAAGTTTTGCTCCTGGCTAGAGGTCCCTGTTAAAAAAGTCGAGGCACGTAGATGAGACATAAACATCAAAAACATGTGCCTGACGATGACTGGTATATATATATATGGTATATATATATATATATATATATATATATATATAAAGGTTTTTTTTTATAGTATCTTTGAAGCATTGTGCGTATGTGTAATATAAAGATTTTTGAAGGCAATTTACAATGCAATATGTGTTGAAAATTATATTTATTTAACTTTTCTTTTTTTTAATTCTAAATATTTTCGGAAAATAAAATTCCATCATCAGAGTTATTGAAAGTACTAGGTGTTTTTTATAGTACTTATCCCACGTACTTTTATAGTACTTAAAACAACAGATGATTACAATATTGCCATGGGATAAGTACTATAAAAAACACCTAGTACTTTCAATAACTCTGATGATGGAATTTTATTTTCCAAAAATATTTAGAATTAAAAAAAAAAGAAAAGTTAAATAAATATAATTTTCAACACATATTGCATTGTAAATTGCCTTCAAAAATCTTTATATTATATATACTAGCAAATATATGCACCCTCCGGGTGCAAGTATTTAAGTTTTAATGTAATAAAATATTGTATTAAATTAGAAAGGCTAATGAAATTAAATAAGAATGCAGATAAAAAGTTTTGAAACAGAGGGAGTATAATTGAAAAATAGAACAACTGAAACTTACTCTTCCATCAATCTCGTCTTTCATTGTTATTTTTTCTAATTTAAGTATTTAGTTAAAAGATGAAGTAAAAAATAAAATGACAGTTATTTTTCTTGTTAATGGATTTCATTTAAGATTCATTGAAGAGATTTTTGCTTATATTCATTAAAATAAAACCAAAACAGTTAGAAATCAATAATACTAATTACATATTTATTAAAATCACATTTTTAATATCAATATGCAAATTAGCCTTCCCATTCACATTGTAAACCGCTATTTTGTTGTATATATAAATATAATTGCATGTTGTTAGCATGTATATAAGGTTAACAGTATTAATAATGTAAAACAATTTTATTAATAATTGAGGTTTAAATAGAAATAGAATCATGGAGAATGTGATGTAAATAACTAAGGGAATTGTGACTTGAGTACTAATATAGTTTCGGTTACAGACAGAAAAACACACAATCTCCATTATAATAAGACTAGCAAATATATGCACCCTCCGGGTGCAAGTATTTAAGTTTTAATATAATAAAATATAATATTAAATTAGAAAGGCAAATGAAACTGAATAAAAATTCAGATAAAAAGATTTGGAACAGAGGGGGTATGATTGAAAGATAGAACAACTTTGAAACTAACTCTTCCATCATTTTCCATTACTCCCTTCTTTCATTGGTAAATTTTCCTAATTTAACAATTTAATTAAAATAGGAAATAAAGAATAAAATTGTAGTTATTTCTTCTTGCTAATGGATTTCTTTTAAGATTTATACCCGAGATTTTTGTTCATATTCAATAAGATAAAACCAAACAATTAGAAATCAATAATACTAAGCATATATTTATTAAAATCAAATTTTTAATATCAATATGCAAATTAGCATTCCCATTCACACTGTAAACACTATTTTGTTGTATATATAAATACAATTGCATATTGTAAGTATGTAGATATGGTCAACAGTCTTAATGATGTAAAACAATTTTATTAATAATTAAGGTTTAAATAGAAATAAAATCATAGAGAATGTGATGTAAATAACAAAGGGAATTGTGACTTGTATAGTAATATTGTTTTGGTTACAAACAGAAAAACACACAATCTCTATTATAATAAGATATATAATGCAAACAAGTTGTATCAAATGTGACAGACAAGGAACATTCTATAAATTTTTTATTTAACATTTCTTCCTTCCTTCCAAAATATAAAGATTAAATTAAAGTACAGTTAAAACTGTCTATAGACTTTTCCTCCAGTTTTGAAGTGCTGTCACCAAAATTTAGTTATGTTTTCTTTCCGTGTTATCTCTGGCATCGAGGAGTTTAAAGTGTGCATATTTGGGTAGAAGTTTTTTTTTTTTCAGGCAAACAGCTTTTATTGAATGCAACAAACAAGAAACATTGTAATTATAATTTCTCAAGGGAGATAACTATTAAATGATAATTCTAGAGAATTCTTATTCATTTATATATTGCTAATTAAATATAATATACATTTTCTACATAGGATGTGCTTCAGCTAATTCTGATCATTATAATTTTTCTTGTTTTTGTTCTTTTTTCCAAGGCTTCAAAAGACCAAACAAACAATGTTCACAAGAACATAACATACATAATTATATATATATATATTATATTTTTGCTTGAAGGCAACTACAATGCATGTATCGCATAAAATTCGATACTTTTTTTTTTAGAAAATGAACTTGACATTAAAAAAAAAGTATCGAATTTTATGCGATACATGCATTGTAGTTGCCTTCAAGCAAAAATATAATATATACTTTATTCAACAATGCTTCTAAAAAACTATTATCCAAAAATCTTATATATATATATCTTATTATAATGGAGATTGTGTGTTTTTCTGTCTGTAACCGAAACTATATTACTACTCAAGTCCCAATTCCCTTAATTATTTACCTCAAATTCTCCATGATTTCATTCTTTTAAACCTTCAGTTATTAATAAAAAGTGTTTTACATTATTAATACTGTTGACCATATCTACGTACTAATAACATGCAATTGTATTTATATATACAACAAAATAGCGGTTTACAGTTTGAACGAGAAGGCTAATTTGCATATTGATATTTAAAATTTTATTTTAATAAATATGTGCTTGGTATTATTGATTTCTAATTGTTTGGTTTTATCTTGAGAAATATAAACAAAAATCTCGTGGATAAATCTTAAAATAAATTTATTTACAAGAAGAAATAACTGTAATA
>CM042170.1:59611641-59626641 GCA_023376005.1 Doryteuthis pealeii | reverse complement strand
TATAGGTAATCAACTGGTATTGAGGAAATCCAATTTGGATTATGAAAAAAGATGTGGTCACAATTGTGGTGATGATGAGGAGGAGGAGGAGGGGGGGAGAGACCTGTAGGACATTTTGACCTCATCCCCCACCCCTAACACCCACGCCCCCCAAAAACAAACAAGCCAACAGTTATTTATTAATGGTATAGACTGACCTAAACTAGTCTGAACATGAAGAACGAAAGGTCATTGGCTGACTCAATGAACTGGATTTAAATATAGATCTATATTTTAGCAGCCATTAGTCTAGTTTCATATATATATATATATATATATATATATATATATTCATCTTTATATTCCTACATATATATATATATATATATATATATATATATATATATATATATATATATATATATATATATATATATATATATTTACCTACACACATATATATATATATATATATATATATATATATATATATATATATATATATATATATATATATATATAGTTCGTTCGGGTTTCGAACCCAGCCAGAGGCAGCTGCTAAAACCGTATAACTATACTGATGAGAGGTGATACCTCGAAACACGTGTCTATAGTTTACCCCCTTTATACGCTTCCCGTTCTCGGTTGAGCACTCTATTTAGAAGGTATATAATTGCAGATTCACCGTATTCGGCTCGGCCAAATCTCACTTTGTTTACATAGTTTGAGAACTCTAGGTGAAGGTCATTTCCCCTTAGAAATATAGCAATTAAATAGCCTGCTATACTTGGCGACTGACTGTGGATGTGTGGGTAAGAAGCTTGGGCGAGCGTAAGTTCGTTCGGGTTTCGAACCCAGCCAGAGGCAGCTGCTAAAACCGTATAACTATACTGATGAGAGGTGATACCTCGAAACACGTGTCTATAGTTTACCCCCTTTATACGCTTCCCGTTCTCGGTTGAGCACTCTATTTAGAAGGTATATAATTGCAGATTCACCGTATTCGGCTCGGCCAAATCTCACTTGTTTACATAGTTTGAGAACTCTAGGTGAAGGTCATTTCCCCTTAGAAATATAGCAATTAAATAGCCTGCTATACTTGGCGACTGACTGTGGATGTGTGGGTAAGAAGCTTGGGCGAGCGTAAGTTCGTTCGGGTTTCGAACCCAGCCAGAGGCAGCTGCTAAAACCGTATAACTATACTGATGAGAGGTGATACCTCGAAACACGTGTCTATAGTTTACCCCTATATATATATATATATATATATATATATATATATATATATATATATATAAAAGGAAGTGCATGGTGTAATGGTTAAAGTCATGGGAAATGGACTCGTCGTCCCGAGTTCAAATCCTGGATGTGGTAATTGCATTTCACTTAGCGCTAATACCCTTGGGAAAGGTATGAATCCTTATCTCATTGGCTGACTCAATGAACTGGATTTAAATATAGATCTATATTTTAGCAGCCATTAGTCTAGTTTCATATATATATATATATATATATATATATATATATATATATATTCATCTTTATATTCCTACACATATATATATATATTTATATATATATATATATATATATATATATATATATATATATATTCCTACATATATTCCTACACACAAAACACACACACACACAATATATATATATATATATATATATATATATATATATCCAAAACATAGACCTCCCCGCCTCATTCAAAGAAACTAACCCTGCCCATTCCAAAATAAGACACCAACCCTCCCTCCACCAAATTGATAGATTTCAAAACGATGTTACTTTGGGAAATTCTCAGTAAGAGTCATGTTCTTGTGATTACCTGAAGATGCCATATTAATACGGTTGAAATAAATTATTGTAATGAAACAAGTTTAGAGTTTTTTCTTCATTTACTAAATTTACTATATATATATATATATATATATATATATATATATATTCCTACATAAAGGAAGCATGTGGTGTGATGGTTAAAGTCATGGGAAATGGACTCGTCACCCCGAGTTCAAATCCTGGATGTGGTAATTGCATTTCACTTAGTGCTAATACCCTTGGGAAAGGTATGAATCCTACCATCCCTCCAGCTATGGGCAAATAGTAGGGCAGACTGGGCTCTTTAATCTTGGTTAGGCAACTGTTCTAGGAGAAGGAAAACTCTGAATTCAAATCTGTTAAACGTTTAAGAAATTGACCTTGTGTCGCATCCTGCTTGTGTGGATGGTTTGGTAAATATATATATTCCTACATAAAATCATACACATGCATGCATATATATATTTTGGACAACTGAAAAGTCAGTCAGGTTTCGCTCTCGGCTAGAAGTAGTTGTTAGGTCTAGCAACACTGATGAGACATAAACGTCGAAACATGGTGTCTGTGGATGACTATATATATACTTATATTTAGTTTAGTTAAAGAAAAAAAAAAATTCAATTCCTGGACGAAGCTGTTTGAATTTCACATTTCGCTAATACCTTTGGGAAAGGTATGAATCCAATTCTCCCTCCAGCTATGGGTAAATAGCAGGGCAGACTGGGCTCTTTAACTTTGGCTAGGTAACCAGTCTAGGAGAAGGAAAACTCTGAATTCAAACCTGTTAAACTCCGCTGAAGAAATTGACCTTGTGTCACATCCTGCTCGTGTGGATGACTATATATATACTTATATTTAGTTTAGTTGGTAGAACGTCTGCCAAGGAACAACAAGGTTCCTGGTTTGATACTGACCCTCACCAACTCAGTGCATGAGAAGCACAAGGATATGCTCCACCTCAGATGCAAAACAATCTCCTTGGTCTAGCGTTAATGAAAAGGGGATAGATTCCCTCACTGACTAGCTGATACTGACATTAGGTCATTCTAACGACTTTACTTTTACTTATATATATATCTATATATATATATATATATCATCATGTCGCGCAATTTGCACGGATATCTATGACTATTTCTCGCCAGCCTTCCCTATCATTCATCGACTCTGGAAGCTTCTCTGCGCAGCAGTCAGCATCCCTACATAGTTGGTCCATTTAGGTCCTGGCTGGGCGGCCCACATTAGCGTGCCCATGTGCTGGCTTCCACAGTAGTATGTCTCTTATGATCTCATCCTTGCTTCTCCAGCAGTGTTCTGCATGTCTAGCCTGTCTTACTCGTATGGTTTGTGAGATAGGGGGCAAGTGGCCATACAATTGCTTTTTTGTCGGGTGCTGCTTTCACGACTTATTCAGGACCGCTTGCAGAATTCTTGTGCAGCTCCCATCTAGCTTATTCTCAAGGCGCTTCGTTAGGGTCCAGGTGGTACAGCCATACAGCAGTACTGACACTACTACAGCCTGGAAGAATTGTCTCTTTAGCTTGTTGGGGAGATCGGATTTCCATATGACTGATAATTTGTTGGTGGCCAACAAGGCTTTTCCTATTCGAGTGTTAACATCACTTTCTGTGGATGAGATATTACTACCTAGATATGTGAACTTAAGAGGCTTGCTGTCAAGTGTGGAGATGTCTCCCTGCCTTTTGAAGCTCATGAACTCTGTTTTATTAGCGTTCACATAAAGGCCGATGTTCTTTGCTGCCTCCTCCAGGCTGTGTATAAGTGTCTTAGCCTGTGCTGGTGTATCTGCAAGAAGCGCGAGGTCATCAGCATAGTCTACATCTGTGACAGTTTGTGTGGGGTATCGCCTGCTTCTTATATAAATATAAATATATAGATATATTTTCATATACAGACATAAAATCTTACAAGCACATGCATATATATATATATATATATATATATATATATATGCATGTGTTTGTAAGATATATATATAGGTGAATAATATAAAGTGTTGCTGTGATAGGATTCAACCAAATTGGGAAACTTAAAGGTACATATAAAATTTTTGAATAAATACATATAAATATCTATGTATGCGCATATATTTACATATACAAAGTAAAGTAGAAATAAATAGATGAAAACATTAGTTTATCAGATATAAATTTATTTCAACTTAGTTGAAATCTTCAAATCTTTCTGGGGTAAACTAGGCTGAAATAAATTTATTCATATCTGATAAACAAAAATTTTTATCTATCTATCTATCTATCTATATAATATATTATAATAGAAAAGTTAAATCTATCTATATATATAATAGCATTATAATAGAAAAGTTGCAGAAACACAAACAACCTATCAAATATTGGACATATTCTGCCAAAATAATAATTCAATGCCTGAAGAAGACAACAGATCAGAAACACGTGTCGCATATGTAAGATAAAAATAATTTTTTTAAAATTTTCTGAGAGTATAATACATTTTGCTGATAAAATATTAAATTTTCTCCCGTTGGAACCAGAACAACATTTTTTATATAGTATATATATATATATATATATATATATATATACAGGGTGTCCCAGAAGTTACACACCATCCTGGTTTTCAAAAATACACCTTTGTTGATTTCAAATCACTGTTATTGAGAATAATTATAATAAATGCTCAAATTGAGAGATAGAAAATTGATTGCGACAATTACTATCAATGAATATGTTTTTGAAATAACTAAAGGTGTTGTTTTTCAAAACCTGGATAATACATGACTTCTGGGACACCCTGTAGATCTCTCTCTCTCTCTCTCTCTATATATATATATATATATATATATATATATATATATAAATATGTGTATATATGTGTAAGATTTTATGTATGTATACCTAACAACTACTTCTAGCCAAGAGTGAAACCTGACTGATGTCTGAAATATATATATGCATGCGTTTGTATAATTTTATGTAGGAATTTAAAGATATATATATATATATATATATATATGGAAGTACGATGAGGAAATTAATCCAACAGTATGTGGGGAAAATTTTTAAAGAAAACAAACACAGGATGTCATGAATGATGGAAACTCTTTATGTCGATACTTAAGTATTTTGTTTTTTTTGTTTTTAAAAAAAATTAAAACATTGAAAATCTTTCATCTTTTACTCAAACAAATTTTCAATATTTTCAAGTTTTATAATTTAAAAAAAAAACTCTAAAAATCTTCTGTTAACAATTAACATTTTGATTCGATGGTGTAAATAAAAAAATGTCCTTATGAATCGAGATCGCAAAAGGGGTGCCTAAAGGTCATATGGTCCAAAAATTTTAATGCAGGCCAGTGTAATCTGCAGATCTCCAGAACTGGAGCCTCACCAGATGCAGTTTAATGTCACACCCTGAACATATAAATAACAATAATCAGCCGTGACAAGTATCTTTTGAATAAGTGTTATTATTATATAGAACTTGTTATGAAGTATCTTAAAAACCAGACCTGACTAAACACAATGAATGGTATTTTTGAATTCAGCATAAAATGGCGATCATATATCATTTGATAAACCTTTGTCCTTTGGAAAAAATGTTTAAAGCAGGATGGTGCAATCTGCAGATCTCCAGAACTGGAGCCTCACAGTTGCAATTTAATGTCACACTCTGAACACTGACCTTATGAATAACAATAATCAACTGTAGAGTTCAAAGTAACAATTGTCGTTTTAAATGGTAAGCGTTATGCGTTCCCATTCTGAAAGAGAAACCATAAAGGCAACAGATAAGACAGCCAACTTTGAGCCATTCGATAATCTAATGTACATTTTTGCAGTTTTGTATTATTCAATTTATCCTGCCTTTTTATTAGGCTTATTATTGAGTCGCTATTTGCCGAACGATCGATAGAGACAAAACAATAACTGAGTTTTATCTTGAAAAGATTGGACTTAAATTTCAGAAGAGTTCCTCTTTAGCCCCCCTTCCCCCCCACCCCACCGAATCCATTTTACGTTAAATAGCAAAGTGAATGCAACATTTCATTATTTATAGACTATTGTCTGCGGTACTTTGAAGCATTTGAATTCATAAGTAGCTCATTCATTTCATCTGAGACTGCAGCTCTTATTTAAAATGTTAAATGGGATTCTGAAGTATGGAGAGCTTGTTCTTAAGCAAAACTGAATTATCCCCCCTTGTTTTTTTTCTTCTCTCCTTTGCTTTTCTCTTATTTCTAGAATGGACAATTTCACTTGTCAAGTTATATTCAAATCTCTCTGTTTATTTGTTTGGTAATTTATGAGGAAGTGCGTCCTGGTCTCCTCCCTCAGAAATTGCTACTCGGTGACTATTAAAATAACGTCCCCAGCTTCGTCCTCTCGGCGATGTTAGTTGAAAGAAAACAATAAGCTTAGGGCGTTAAATATATTTTAGAGGGGGGGGGCTTCTCTTTTTTGCTGTAATTCTTATTTATTTATCGTAATTCTTGTTCATTTATAGAAATTTGTCGTAATTCTTGTTTATTTATCGTAATTTATTGTAATTCTTATTTATTTATCGTAATTTGTTGTAATTCTTGTTTATTGTAATTTGTCGTAATTCTTGTTTAGATATGAAGATGGATATATAGTTTGGAATAGACTGAGATAGATAGATAGATAAACAAACAAAATAATATAGATAGATATGAACAAATGGAGACAACATAGCTGGGGACATTATTTTAATAGTCACCGGGTAGTAATTTCTGAGGCAGGAGACCGGGACGCACTTCCTCATAAATTACCATTTGTTTAATGGCATATCAACTCATTATGGGTTATTTAATGCTGAAATTTGATTAATTTCTAAATATTTGATTGTAATCATAACTATTTATATTTGGTTTGGTTTATTTGTTTAATGGCATATCAACTCATTATGGGTTATTTAATGCTGAAATTTGATTCATTTCTAAATATTTGATTGTAATCATAACAATTTATATTTGGTTTGCTTTATTTGTTTAATGGCATATCAACTCATTATGGGTTATTTAATGCTGAAATTTGATTAATTTCTAAATATTTGATCATAATCATAACTATTTATATCAGTTTTGATTAGTTTATTTGTTTAATGACATTCAACATGGGTTATTTAATGCCAAAATTTGATTCATTTATAAATATTAGAAAGTAAACTATAGATTTTGTTTTGTTTATGATACTCTCCTATGGGCACCACCTACACATAATACACCAGACACTATGTTCTTAAGCAAAACTGAATTATCTCCACTTGTTATTGTTTTTTTAAAAAATCTTTTTTTCTCTTATTTGCTTTGCTCTTGTTTCTAGAATCAACAATTTCACTTGTCTAGTTATATTCAAATCTCGCTGTTTATTTATCTAATGGCATATCAACTCCCTATGGGTTATCTAATGCTGAAATTTGATTAATTTCTAAATATTTGATTGTAAAAAAGTAAAGTTGTCGGGGTGGCCTAAAGTCGGTATAAGCCAATCAGCGATGGAGTCTATCCCCCTTTCACTAGCACTAGACCAAGGAGATTGTTTTTGCATCTGAGGTGGAGCACCACACTTACCATCAGCTCCTTACTTTACAGCACAGATCCATATGCTACTCATACGCTGAGTTGGCGAGGGCTGGTATCAAACTAGGAACCTTGTGGTTTCTAGTCGAATGCTCTACCGACTGAGCTAACCCGGCCCTTATTTGATTGTAATCATAACTATCTATAAGGTTGGCTTGGTTTATTTGTTTAATGGCATATCAACTCCTTATGGGTTATTTAATGCCAAAATTTGATTCATTTCTAAATATCTGATTGTAATCATAACTATTTATATTTGGTTTGGTTTATTTGTTTAATGGCATATCAACTCTTTATGGGTTATTCAATGCTGAAATTTGTTTCATTTCTAAATATTTTATTGTAATCAAGACTATGTATACGTTTGTTCTGGTTTATTTCTAATGGCATACTAACTCTTTATGGGCTATTAAATGCCAAAATGTGCTTCATTTCTAAAAGTTTAATTGTAATCATAACTATTTATATTTGGTTTGGTCTATTTACTTAATGTCATATCAACTCCTTATGGGTTATTTAATACCAAAATTTAATCTGAGACTGCAGCTCCCATTTAAAAATGTTAAATAAGATTCTAGAGCATAGAGAGCATGTTCTTAAGCAAAACTGAATTATCTCCCCTTGTTATTGTTTTTTCTTCTTCTCCTTTCCTTTTCTCTTGATTCTAGAATAGACAATAACAGATGATCCAACCTCATGGGATGAGTTGGCAAGGACCAGTATTGAACCCATAACCTTGCAATTCCAAGGCTCTATCGACAGAACTAAACCAGTCTCCATAAAATTTTTTCCTAATTTGTAAGAATTTCACAAAAAAATCCTTAATAAATATATATATATATATTTCTTTTTTGTTGGGTGGGCATAAACTCACTCTATTTCACAAATTTTCATCTGAGACTGCAGCTCTTAATTCCTATTCTGTCCCTCTCTTTCATTCTTCAAATCTTTCTTCCTTTGTATTAGTCATTCTATCTTTCTCTTCTACTGTCCTTTTTCTTTCCTACTCTTCTTTCTTTCTTTCTTTCTTTCATTCTTTATTTCCTTTCTTTCTTTCTGTCAGTTTCTCCATTTTCTTTTAATCCTGCCTAAAGAAAGTAAGAATGAAAGAACGAACAACAATGGTCTTTTTTCCAGCCCTGATAATTAAGCTAATGAAGTTTCATTGTTTTCTGGGTGTAAGTCTCGGTTTTTAAACTAAAAAAAAAAAAAAAATAATATTGATATTAGGTTTGAAAGTATATCTTGTTTGATTTTTATGATAATGTTGAAATTATCATTTAATGTTGAAATTTTATTCATTTGTAAATGATTGATTATAATCATAACTATTTATATTTGGTTTGGTTGGTTTATTTGTTTAATGGCATACCAACTCCTTATGGGCTATTTAATGCCATAATTTCATCTGAGACTGCTACTCTTATTCAAAATGTTAAATGAGATTCTAAAGCATGGAGAGCTTGTTCTTAAGCAAAACTGAATTATCCCCCCTTGTTTTTTTCTTCTCTCCTTTGCTTTTCTCTTATTTCTAGAATGGACAATTTCACTTGTCAAGTTATATTCAAATCTCTCGGTTTATTTGTTTGGTAATTTATGAGGAAGTGCGTCCTGGTCTCCTGCCTCAGAAATTGCTCCCGGTGACTATTAAAATAACGTCCCCAGCTTCGTCCTCTTGGCGATGTTAGTTGAAAGAAAACAATCAACTTAGGGCGTTAAATGTATTTTAGAGTGGGGGGCTTCTCTTTTTTGCCGTAATTCTTATTTATTTATCGTAATTTGTCGTAATTCTTGTTCATTTATAGAAATTTGTCGTAATTCTTGTTTATTTATCGTAATTTATTGTAATTCTTGTTTATTTATCGTAATTTGTCGTAATTCTGATTTATTTATTGTAATTTGTCATAATTCTTGTTTAGATATGAAGATGGATATATAGTTTGGAATAGACTGAGATAGATAGATAGATAAACAAACAAAATAATATAGATAGATATGAACAAATGGAGACGACATAGCTGGGGACATTATTTTAATAGTCACCGGGTAGTAATTTCTGAGGCAGGAGACCGGGACGCACTTCCTCATAAATTACCATTTGTTTAATGGCATATCAACTCATTATGGGTTATTTAATGCTGAAATTTGATTCATTTCTAAATATTTGATTGTAATCATAACAATTTATATTTGGTTTGCTTTATTTGTTTAATGGCATATCAACTCCTTATGGGTTATTTAATACCAAAATTTGATTCATTTCTAAATATTTGATTGTAATCATAACAATTTATATTTGGTTTGCTTTATTTGTTTAATGGCATATCAACTCATTATGGGTTATTTAATGCTGAAATTTGATTCATTTCTAAATATTTGATTGTAATCATAACAATTTTGATTAGTTTATTTGTTTAATGACATTCAACTCTGGGTTATTTAATGCCAAAATTTGATTCATTTATAAATGTTAGAAAGTAAACTATAGATTTTGTTTTGTTTATGATACTCTCCTATGGGCACCACCTACACACAATACACCAGACACTATGTTCTTAAGCAAAACTGAATTATCTCCCCTTGTCACTGTTTTTTGTTTTTCTCCTTTTCTTTTCTTCTCTTGTTTCTAGAATGGACAATTTCCCTTGTCTCATTAGATTCAAATCTTTCTGTTTCCATCTTGAAATGCTATCTTTTTTCCAGTCCTGATAATTAAGGTAATAAAGTTGTTTTTTCTTAGTCAAATCATATATATATATATATATATATATATATATGTGGAGAAAAGTAGACAAACATGGGATGTTATGGAAACTTGATGTTTATTGTCGACGATGCAACGTTTCGGTCTCTAATTAGACCATCTTCAGGACTTGGATATAGTTCTTACTCCAATGATTTTGAGAATTTCCATCATTGGAGTAAGAACTATATCCAAGTCCTGAAGATGGTCTTATAAGAGACCGAAACGTTGCATTGTCGACAATAAACATCAAGTTTCCATAACATCCCATGTTTGTCTACTTTTCTCCACATACTGTCGGATTAACCTCCTCACATTTCTACCATATATATATATATATATATATATATATAATATACCAAACTTATTGGTAAACCCTTGCAGTAAAAAAATTCCGGGAAAAATATTTTGAGAGTAAAAATATACTACTAAACTTCACCTGGGGAAAAATGCCTTTAGAAAACAAGCATTGATTCACTCAGTTTTAGTATAATAATTGATCAAATTGACATTAAGTAACACGGTTATTTCCTATTAGTCTAACATAAACAAAGGGGAACCACTCTTGACTGATAAATTATTTATTTATTTTCTCATTAAAATAACCCTAAACCTAACACTGTCTTCTTTTTTCCTAGTAGATCAATAAATAGATAAATAATTTATCAGTCAAGAGTGGTTCCCCTTTGTTTATGTTAGACTTATAGGAAATAACCAGTAATAACCAGGTTGATATGCTATTGAACACCAACCAACCAACCAGCCAACCACCAATATATTTTTGGTGGTTTCTGCTTTGGGACAACTGTTTAAATCTTTCATCTAGGAATCACAGGGTTCCTGGTTTGATACTGGTCCCCGAAACTCAGCGTATGAGTAGCACAGACTGGGTAAACTGATCTGTGCGGTAAAGTGGGGAGCTGACGGTAGGTGTGGCGTTTCACCTCTGCAAAGACAATCTCTCTGGTCTAGCGCTAATGAAAAGGGGATAGACTCCCTTGCTGTCTGGCTGAGACTGACAATAGGCCACTCTGCCAACTTTAATTTACTTTTACACCTGTGCTTCTAATAGCCAGTCCGCCAGACCGGTGCTAGTTCTTAGAATCATCCTCTTTATAAAATAATCAAATCTTATAATTCAATCCTCTGAACACGTGAAGGGGACCAATAAGTCTGTAGCCGGGCGTGAAATTATAAGCTGAATATTGATCTGAAATTTTCACTGCATAATGCTTGATCTATGGATTAATTCTATACCTTCGTTTTTGCGAATTAAGATTTATGAAGGTGTTCTTTGATTGGAACAGGTTCGTTGGTGACTGATGGAGCGAGATAGTATTTGCAAGGACAGGTCTAGAAAATTGTTGGTTCTGTTGGAATACGGCGGGTTTTTTTTGTCTTTGGGTGATGGGTGGGTATTTGGTCAATGCCTTTTTTTCTTTAACTCTGAATATTGCCGAACATGTTTGTCTGTTGGTGGTCCACTATGATGAGGTGACAAACTTTTTAAGGGTATATTTGCATCTTTTTTAAGGCTATCTTTTGGCGCTCTTCTGACATTCTTAATTCTGTTGGTCCGCAGGTGCCATTCATGATTTTTTCTAATTTGTATAGTATTGAAGTACCATATATATATATATATAAACTAAAATTGAAGTACCTTATATATATATATAAACTAAAATTAAAGTACCATATATATATATATATAACTAAAATTGAAGTACCATATATATATATAAACTAAAATTAAAGTACCATATATATAACTAAAATTGAAGTACAATATATATATATATATATAAACTAAAATTGAAGTACAATATATATATATATAACTAAATTGAAGTATAATATATTATAAACTATATATATATATAAACTAAATTGAAGTACCTATATATTATATAAACTAAAATTGAAGAGTATACCATATATATATATAAACTAAAATTGAAGTACAAGTATATATATATAAAACTAAAATTGAAGTACCATATATATATATAACTAAAATTGAAGTACAAATATATATATAACTAAAATTGATACATATATATATAAACTAAAATTGAAGTACAATATATATATAACTAAAATTGAGTATATATATAAATAACTAAATTGAAGTACCATATATATATAAATAAAATTGAAGTACGATATATATATAAACTAAATTGAAGTACCATATATATATATAACTAAAATTGAAGTACAATATATATATAAACTAAAAATATATATATAGATAACTAAAATTGAAGTACCATATATATATTAAACTAAAATTGAAGTAATATATATATATATAAACTAAATTGAAGTACAATATATAAATATAAACTAATATATAAATATATATATAAACTAAAATTGAAGTACAATATATATAATAAACTAAAATTGAAGTACATATATATATAAAATAAAATAAATATATATATAAAACTAAAATTGAAGTACCCATATATATATATAAATAAAATTGAGTAACCATAATTATATAAAATTGAGTACATATATATAAACTAAAATTGGAAGTAAATATATATATAACTAAAATTGAAGTACCATAATATATAAATAATAATTGAATAATATATATATAAATATAAGTACCATATATAATAATAATAAAATTAAAGTCCATATATATAAAATTGAAGTACATATATAATTATAACTAATTGAAGTATATATATTATAAACTAAAAAATAATGAAGTACCATTATATAATATAAACTAAAATTGAAGTACCATATATAATATATAATACCAAAAATTGAAGTACCATATATATATAAAACTATATAGTAAATATATATATGAACTAATTGAGTCATATATATATATAAAAATAGAATATAAAATAATAATATAAAAAATTGAGAAGTACAATATATATATAAACTAAAATTGAAGTCATAATATATATATAAACTAAAAATTAAAGTATATATATATATAAAACTAAAATTGGAAGTACCGTATATATATAAACTAAAATTAAAGTAGCATATATATATAACTATAAGTACCATATATACTATTAAATCAAATTGAAGTACCATATATAATAGAAACTAAAATTGAAGTACCATATAATATAAACTAAAATTGGAAATATATTTCTAATTTCTAAATATATTTTCTAATTTGTATAGTATTGAATAAGCATATATATATATAAACTAAAAAAATTGAAAGTACCATATATAATTAAACTAAAATTAAAGTACCATATATATATAAACTAAAATAAAGTACCATATATATATAAACTAAAATTGAAGTACCCATATATATAATAAACTAAAATTAAAAGTACCATATAATATAAACTAAAATTGAAGTCATATATATATAATACAATTGGAAATAATATTTCTAATTTCTAAAATATTCTTTCAATTTGTATAGTATTGAAGTACCAATATATATATATATAGAACTAAAATTAAAGTAACATATATATATAAACTAAAATTAAAGTACCATATATACTAAATAGTAACTAAAATTGAAGTAAC
This sequence comes from Doryteuthis pealeii, assembly GCA_023376005.1. Lineage (NCBI taxonomy): Eukaryota > Metazoa > Mollusca > Cephalopoda > Myopsida > Loliginidae > Doryteuthis > Doryteuthis pealeii. The sequence continues at coordinate 59,612,953 of CM042170.1, read as the reverse complement.
CCATTATAATATATCAAACTGGTAAATTGGAAACTTATCATTTCTAAAAATACGTCAACATGGCTGAAATCGCACCGCTCATATATGCTCTCTCTTTTCCAACAATTATACCGCAATAGTGTGGCAGCTTTTTCAACAATGAGTTAGTTTCAAAAAAATGAGTAACCCGCACCCCAATTTGGCACTATTCGCAGGACATCTGCGTGTGTGGCCTCATTTTTACTATCGTGCGAAGCCACATGACAATATGATTATAATCAAAGAGCAGTCTCATTGGTTCCCATTTTTGATCGTTACCTGTGGCCGCGCGCCCCGCGCCCGGGCCCCGCGCCACCGCCCGCCCCCCGCCCGCCCGCCCCCGTTAGTTTACTTTGTGATCCAGCACCCGCCCCCCACCTCCTTCTCGTACTCTCCGCACCTACGAGCTAATTTTCACATGTTCAAATACTCTTTTTTTATTTGAAACTACGCAAAATAAGAAGAACCCAGCAACTAGAGTTTTTGACTCAATCTGCCCTGACCCCGACGGTTGGGACACGCTCCCCGCAGATAATTGTCAGCTAAGTTATGTACCCCTACACGTCACGGTAAACCCTCATCCCACCCCAAACGTTCCATTAGCGCGTCGTCCGCACTCCCCCCAACAAAATAAAAACAATTTGAAATGTAAACTGTTTATATAGTTACTTCTTCCCCAAAGATAATAGAACAGACAATATACATACCCTACACACGCCACACCTCAGATAAATCTGAACACACCTACCACCCAACATAACCAGTCACTGTATTTATTCAAAACACCACCAACTCTGGATACATATTACCCTACAAAACCAAACCCCTCCCGAAGACACGACCACCTAGATTGACCCACCCTGCTCGCACCATGTTCCAAAACCCAAACACACCACCAACCACCACCCACCACCAACCAGAACCACACCACCCCATTATCTCACGCACTCGCTCACACTTTCTCCTAACAAACCACTAATGCCAACCCTTTTGAACAAGCATCTACCAACTAATATTAGGACATATTCACAAGTGATGTAAGCAGTGACATCAGTTTTTGGTTACAGACAAACGGAGCAAATCGGCAATTAATATAGATTTTAACGAAATTTTATACCACCAGTCCTTTAACATGCACTAAAAAAAAATGCGACCCGCTGTCGGACCGGTTGAGCTGGGGCATCTATGCGAATGTGCCAGAGCTGCAATGCTCTGCGAAGGGATTAAGACTCTTCCAAATGGCCAGTTTAGGCCCTGTGGGCCTCGCGGTAGACCAACAGTGATGCTTAAGAGA
>CM042170.1:59573430-59611541 GCA_023376005.1 Doryteuthis pealeii | reverse complement strand
AAAAAAAAAGAGAGAGATCAACCTTACTTCCCAACCCCCCGTTTCCATCCCATGTGTAGCACGAGTTCAGAGATATGTTCTTATCTAACACATTCACGTGTTTAACCTGCCCCTCTGCCACGAGTAATATGCGACACAATTTTAATTTTGTTAAAGTTCTGCTTGTTTGAATTCTGAGTTTTCCTTTTCCTAGACTGGTTGCACTACAGCACCTAATATATATATATATTGGTTTGTTGGTTGGTTTTGAAGGCTGTCACAATGCGAGTGTAAAGAAAAAAGAAGGTAACTATGATGTTTTTTGTTAACCTGTCATTTAAGACAACTTCAGTTCCAGTATTCTTCTGAGGATGGGAATCTCTTCCCGAAATATTGAGAAATAAATGACAGGTTAACAAAAAACATCATAGTTACCTTCTTTTTTCTTTACACTCGCATTGTGACAGCCTTCAAAACCAACCAACAAACCAATATATACACAATGCTTCAAGCAAATTACAAAACCCTTTATATATATATATATATATATATATATATATATATATATATATATATATCTTCTATTGATATTGGAGATTCGCTTCTGGTTTTTGTCTGTAATAAAAACTATGTCACTGCTTACATCACATTACCCAAATCCTCATAACATAGAATAAATACACTCAAAATTTGAACATGCAACATTAGACAGTACTCATTGTTTTTTTTAAACAAGTTTTAATAAATACATGACTGGTATTATATATCTATATATAGTTTGCCTGGAGGGTGTTTTTATTATGCTAGTATGGTTTAATATACAAACTTGTTGGTGAACCTTGCAGTAAGAAAAAACCCGGCAAATAGTTTGATTGTAAAAATATACTACCAAACATTACCTGGGGTGAAAAAAAAAAAAAAAAAAAAAAAAAAACCAAGATAGTCGTACCAACCGAAAATAATCAGTTGATAATATAATACTTGGCCAAAAGAAAAAACAATTTATATATATTATAATATATATATATGAAATATATATTCATACAAAAACCGCTAGGATATACTAAAGCTAATAAGTAAAGAGTGCTCAATACCTAAGTAGAGCAAATAATAAAGATAACCATAATGTGTCGGATATACCTACTAAAAGTTTTGCTTAGTGCTGTTCAGGGCTAAGATCTGACTCTTAGAGTCAGATCTTAGCCCTGAAGAGCACGAAGCAAAACCTTTAGTAGGTATATCCGACTCATTAGGTTTATCTTTATATATATAATATATATATATATACATATATATATATATATATATGTGTGTGTGAAGAGAAAGTGGAAGTGAATCCGACAGTAGTTAATATCATAAAGAATTTTAAAAAAACACAAGTTCATAAAATGAGCGTCTGTTTACATTTTAAAATCTGCAACAACCGTTGTTCAGCGTTCATTGTATTTTTCAAACATCCAAAGAATGCTTGTTTTTTCATTCAACAATTTTTAAATAGATTGATCGACAAAGCAAAAGACTCTCACAGTCTTCTTATTCTCTGTGATAAATTTATTTTTCCTCAAATTAACGAAAGCCCTGATGAAGATCTATTGAAACAGATTGAAACACTGCAGTGTAGGCGAAATAAACATTACACGTTTTATGAACTTGTGTTTTTTCAATTTTTCATTATATTATATATATATATATATATATATATATATATATATATATAAAATACTAAAGCTAAGTGAGCCAATGATTATTTCCTAAAGGCTTTTTTCCTATTTAGTTTAATGACATAAAATACACTCAAGACCGAAATGTTATAGGGTTGAAATTATCACCAAGAATAAATATTCATCTTTTGTAACATCCTGTATTTGTCTACATTATATATATATATATATATATTAAAATAATAAAATAAAAGGGGATACGAAGGCCTTTTCGACCGGTACTTTTTCAAGTATTTACACCGGTTGACAATTAAAAGTCAGAAATGTAAAGAATTTGTTAAGAACAAATGGGGTTAAACCAGAGAGTAGGGGGGGGACAAAAAAAAAAAAAAAAATTGGGGAAAGAAGAGTATGTGTGTGTGCCCTAGGTTAAACCAGGGTTATGTTATGTTATGCCTCCCAACAGATAAATGGAGTGTCTCGGTGTTTGTCTGCACAGAGTAGGTCTAAGAAAGGAAATACTAACAGCCTCAAGGACTGCTAGATGTTGCTTAGACCTAGCTCTGTGCAGAATAGAGAAGCACTCATCTGTATAATCGGACAAACCTAGTTTAAACCTGGTTTAACCTAGGGCACATATACATACCCTTCTTTCCCCAATTTTTTTTTTTGTCCCCCCCCCCCCTACTCTCTGGTTTACCCCATTTGTTCTTACAAATTCTTTACATTTCTGACTTTTAATTGTCAACCGGTGTAAATACTTGAAAAAGTACCGGTCGAAAAGGCCTTCGTATCCCTTTTATTTTATTATTTTATTCATAATAAAATATTACCTCCCATTTTACATATGATTCCTCTACTTTTAGTAGTTTACAAATTTGCATGTACCAAACATCTATCTATCTATATATATATATATATATATATATATATATATATATATACAAACCCTACGCATGAGCAGGATGTGACACAAGGTCAATTTCTTATTTCAGAGTTTAACAAGCTTGACTTCAGAGTTTTCCTTCTCCTAGACTGGTTACCTCACCAAGGTTAAAAAGCCCAGTCTGTTCTGCTATTTACCCATAACTGGAGGGAGAATTGGATTAATACCTTTCCCAAGGGTATTAGCACTATGTGAAATTCAGATAGCTTTGTTCAGGAATTGAACTCGGGTTGACAAGTCCATTTCCTATGACTCTAACCATTAGACTATGTGCCTACATATACACTAACATAATGTGACTATTAGTGATATATAAATTTCCAGTATTTTTCCCTCTCTTTAAAATGACAGGATTGATTTTTTTTAAAAAACCTCACATAGCAATAATATATATATATATATTATATATATATATATTACACACATACAATTGTAAAATTATTTCTTTCCTTTTTCACATTCTATAGGTAATCAACTGGTATTGAGGAAATCCAATTTGGATTAAAAAAGATGTGGTCACAATTGTGGTGATGATGATGATGAGGAGGAGGGGGGGAAGACCTGTAGGACATTTTGACCTCATCCCCCACCCCTAACACCCACCCCCCCAAAAACAAACAAGCCAACAGTTTATTTATTAATGGTATAGACTGACCTAAACTAGTCTGAACATGAAGAACGAAAGGTCATTGGCTGACTCAATGAACTGGATTTAAATATAGATCTATATTTTAGCAGCCATTAGTCTAGTTTCATATATATATATATATATATATATATATATATATATATATATATTCATCTTTATATTCCTACATATATATATTATATATATTCCTACATATATATATATATATTCCTACATATATTCCTACACACACATATATATATACATATATATATATATATAAAGGAAGCGCGTGGTGTAATGGTTAAAGTCATGGGAAATGGACTCGTCGTCCCGAGTTCAAATCCTGGATGTGGTAATTGTAATATATATATATATATTCCTACATATATTCCTACACACAAACACACACACACACACACATATAATATATATAATATATATATATATATATATATATATATATCCAAAACATAGACCTCCCCGCCTCATTCAAAGAAACTAACCCTGCCCATTCCAAAATAAGACACCAACCCTCCCTCCACCAAATTGATAGATTTCAAAACGATGTTACTTTGGGAAATTCTCAGTAAGAGTCATGTTCTTGTGATTACCTGAAGATGCCATATTAATACGGTTGAAATAAATTATTGTAATGAAGCAAGTTTAGAGTTTTTTCTTCATTTACTAAATTCACTCTCTCTCTCTCTCTCTCTCTCTCTCCTCTCTATATATATATATATATATATATATATATATATTCCTACATAAAGGAAGCGCATGGTGTAATGGTTAAAGTCATGGGAAATGGACTCGTCACCCCGAGTTCAAATCCTGGATGTGGTAATTGCATTTCACCTAGTGCTAATACCCTTGGGAAAGGTATGAATCCTTCTCTCCCTACAGCTATGGGTAAAGAGTAGGGCAGACTGGGCTCTTTAACCTTGGTTAGGCAACCGTTCTAGGAGAAAGAAAACTCTGAATTCAAACCTGTTAAACTCTGTTTAAGAAATTGACCTTGTGTCGCATCCTGCTCGTGCGGAGGGGTTGGTAAATATATATATTCCTGCATAAAATCATACACATGCATGCATATATATGTTTTGGACAACTGAAAAGTCAGTCAGGTTTCGCTCTCGGCTAGAAGTAGTTGTTAGGTCTAGCAACACTGATGAGACATAAATGTCTAAACATGGTGTCTGTGAATGACTATATATATACTTATATTTAGTTTAGTTAAAGAAAAAAAAAATTCAATTCCTGGACGAAGCTGTTTGAATTTCACATTTCGCTAATACCTTTGGGAAAGGTATGAATCCAATTCTCCCTCCAGCTATGGGTAAATAGCAGGGCAGACTGGGCTCTTTAACTTTGGCTAGGTAACCAGTCTAGGAGAAGGAAAACTCTGAATTCAAACCTGTTGAACTCCGCTTAAGAAATTGACCTTGTGTCACATCCTGCTCGTGTGGATGACAATATATATATTCAGTTTAGTTGGTAGAACGTCTGCCAAGGAACAGCAAGGTTCCTGGTTTGATACTGACCCTCGCCAACTCAGTGCATGAGAAGCACAAGGATATGTGCAATAAAGTGAGGAGCTGATGGTAGGTGTGGTGTTCCAACTCAGATGCAAAACAATCTCCTTGGTCTAGCGCGAATGAAAAGGAGATAGATTCCCTCACTGACTAGCTGATACTGACATTAGGTCATTCTAACGACTTTACTTTTACTTATATATATATCTATATATATATATATATCATCATGTCGCACAATTTGCACGGATATCTATGACGATTTCTCGCCAGCCTTCCCTATCATTCATCGACTCTGGAAGCTTCTCTGCGCAGCAGTCAGCATCCCTACATAGCTGGTCAATTTAGGTCCTGGCTGGGCGGCCCACATTAGCGTGCCCATGTGTTGGCTTCCACAGTAGTACGTCTCTTATGATCTCATCCTTGCTTCTCCAGCAGTGTTCTGCATGTCTAACCTGTCTTACTCGTATGGTTTGTGAGATAGGGGGCAGGTGGCCATACAATTGCTTTTTTGTCGGGTTCTGCTTTCACGACTTATTCAGGACCGCTTGCAGAATTCTTGTGCAGCTCCCATCTAGCTTATTCTCAAGGCGCTTCGTTAGGGTCCAGGTGGTACAGCCATATAGCAGTACTGACACTACTACAGTCTGGAAGAATTGTCTCTTTAGCTTGTTGGGGAGATCGGATTTCCATATGACTGATAATTTGTTGGTGGCCAACAAGGCTTTTCCTATTCGAGTGTTAACATCACTTTCTGTGGATGAGATATTACTACCTAGATATGTGAACTTAAGAGGCTTGCTGTCAAGTGTGGAGATGTCTCCCTGCCTTTTGAAGCTCATGAACTCTGTTTTATTAGCGTTCACATAAAGGCCGATATTCTTTGCTGCCTCCTCCAGGCTGCGTAAAAGTGTCTCAGCCTGTGCTGGTGTATCTGCAAGAAGCGCGAGGTCATCAGCATAGTCTACATCTGTGACAGTTTGTGTGGGGTATCGCCTGCTTCTTATATAAATATAAATATATAGATATATTTTCATATACAGACATAAAATCTTACAAGCACATGCATATATATATATATATATATATATATATATATATATATATGCATGTGTTTGTAAGATATATATATAGGTGAATAATATAAAGTGTTCCTGTGATAGGATTCAACCAAATTGGAAAACTTAAACGTACATATAAAATTTTTGAATAAATACATATAAATATCTATGTATGCGCATATATTTACATATACAAAGTAAAGTAGAAATAAATAGATGAAAACATTAGTTTATCAGATATAAATTTATTTCAACTTAGTTGAAATCTTCAAATCTTTCTGGGGTAAACTAGGCTGAAATAAATTTATTCATATCTGATAAACAAAATTTCTTATCTATCTATCTATCTATCTATATAATATATTATAATAGAAAAGTTAAATCTATCTATATATATAATAGCATTATAATAGAAAAGTTGCAGAAACACACACAAAATATTGGACATATTCTGCCAAAATAATAATTGCCTGAAGAAGACAACAGATCAGAAACACGTGTCGCATATGTAAGATAAAAATAATTTTTTTAAATTTTCTGAGAGTATAATACATTTTGCTGATAAAATATTAAATTTTCTCCCGTTGGAACCAGAACAACATTTTTTATATAGTATATATATATATACATATATATATATATATATACAGGGTGTCCCAGAAGTTACACACCATCCTGGTTTTCAAAAATATACCTTTGTTGATTTCAAATCACTGTTATTGAGAATAATTATAATAAATGCTCAAATTGAGAGATAGAAAATTAATTACGACAATCACTATCAATGAATATGTTTTTGAAATAACTAAAGGTGTTGTTTTTCAAAATCTGGATAATACAGGACTTCTGGGACACCCTGTAGATCTCTCTCTCTCTCTCTCTATATATATATATATATATATATATATATATATTTATATGTGTAAGATTTTATGTATGTATACCTAACAACTACTTCTAGCCAAGAGTGAAACCTGACTGATGTCTGAAATATATATATGCATGCGTTTGTATGATTTTATGTAGGAATTTAAAGATATATATATATATATGGAAGTACGATGAGGAAATTAATCCAACAGTATGTGGGGAAAATTTTTAAAGAAAACAAACACAGGATGTCATGAATGATGGAAACTCTTTATGTCGATACTTAAGTATTTTTGTTTTTTTGTTTGTAAAAAAAATTAAAACATTGAAAATCTTTCATCTTTTACTCAAACAAATTTTCAATGTCCTGAAGAAGGTTTTAATATTTAAAAAAAACCCTGAAATACTTAAGTATTGACATAAAGAGTTTCCATCATTCATGACATCCTCCATTTTCTCCACACACACACACACACACATATATATATATATATATATAATTAATGTTGATATTATGATTTCACACTCACAACTTCAAGTTTCTTGGTAGTCCAATCATCAGATGAGAAGTGGTTGAGATGTAAAAAACCAGTCGTGAAATGGTAAAAATCAAATTTTGTAGCGTTTATATGCAGCGTTTTTCACGCGATGGGAAATGCAAAGCTAAAAATTGTTTTTTTAAACTGTGGCTTGTTTAACGTTTATGTGACGTGGATTGTATTCACGTGATGTGATGTCATGACGTTAAATTTGTATTTAAAAAACATTATAATCAAACAAACTTGCATTGGTGTTAATGCACGCGGTGTTCAGATGAATTTTTTTTTTATTTTTATTTTTTTATTTTTTTAAATAATAAATAAAAAAAAAAAAAAAAAAGGAGAGCGAAAATTCAGGGATCAATTAGGGTCAGGTGGTAAGTGACACAGTAAAAATTTGTTTAAATGCCTACATTTCGAAACGAGTTCACTTCTCTTATTTAATAAGTTATTGCTTGCATTTTGTAGTATGCACAACTTTTTTCTAAGCAAAGATCGCAATGTTGTCCGCCTTTGTATGCCTGGGCTTTTTTTATTATTTCCCATTTTACTGTAGGTGTTCTGCCCGTTTTTTCCTTGATCTGCCATATATATTTTGATAAGGTGGTACTATTTTCATATCTTTTGTTGTTGAAACTTAAATTGTGGTTGTACCAGCGACTTTTCCAATTGTTTTCAGTGGCACCAATGTATGTTTTTTCCTCGTTGTTATTTACATTGTCCTTTATTGTGGCTTTGTAAATGATGTTGTTAGCCAAACAATTGCCACTTAATGGGCATTCATTTTTAAGGCGGCAGACCCTAATTGATCCCTGAATTTTCGCTCTCCTTTTTTTTTTTTTTTTTTTTTTTTTTTTATTTATTTATTAAAAAAATAAAATAAAAAAAAAATTCATCTGAACACCGCGTGCATTAACACCAATGCAAGTTTGTTTGATTATAATGTTTTTTAAATACAAATTTAACGTCATGACATCACATCACGTGAATACAATCCACGTCACATAAACGTTAAACAAGCCACAGTTTAAAAAAACAATTTTTAGCTTTGCATTTCCCATCGCGTGAAAAACGCTGCATATAAACGCTACAAAATTTGATTTTTACCATTTCACGACTGGTTTTTTACATCTCAACCACTTCTCATCTGATGATTGGACTACCAAGAAACTTGAAGTTGTGAGTGTGAAATCATAATATCAACATTAATTATAAAACTGCTCTGCTTTATTAGCATTGAGCACCTTTCCATGCAAATACTTTTCTCATTTTTTCATTCACTATTCATTATATATATATATATATATATATATATATATATATATGTAAAATGAAAATGGAAGTGAATCCGACGGTATGTTGAAAAGAGAAATAAAAGAAAGAAAGTATTGAATGGATAAAATCAGATATTTTAATTAATTTTACTTACACGTGTTTCGGTCAGGAGATAGAACAATGTACACGTGGATAAACTCCTGACCGAAACACGTGTAAGTAAAATTAATTAAAATGTCCTATTTTATCCATTCAATACTTTCTTTCCTTTATTTCTCTTTTCAACATATATATATATATATATATATATATATATATATATATATGAAACTAGACTGATGGCTGCTAAAATATAGATCTATATTTAAATAATGTTGAAACACTGTGTCTATGGATGACTATATATATATATATATATATATATATATATATATATATATATATAGTCATCCACAAACACAGTGTTTGAACATTATTTCTCATCAGTGTGGCTCGACTTAAAAGCTACTTCTAGCCGGGAGCAAAACTCGACTGAATTTTCGTCAGTCAAGTTCCTTACCATCTCAGCAAGTCGGCAACTATCAGTTAGAGGCAAATATTTAAATGAAAGAAAGAAAGAATGAAAGAAAGAAAGGGGATCTACATAAAAGCATAATTTTTTTAAAAATTGAAGGAAGGAAAGAAAGAAAGTAAGAAAGAAAGGAAAAAGAAAGAGAAAGAGAAAAAGAAGAAAAAAAGAAATAAAGAAATAAAGAAAGAAACAAAGTAAGGGGATCTACATAAAAAGACATAAAATTAAAAAAATTGAAGGAAGGAAAGAAAGAAAGAAAGAAAGAGAAAAAGAATAAAAGAAAGAAAAAAGAAAGAAAGAAAGAAAGGGGATCTACATAAAAGCATAAAATAAAAAATATTTATGTTTACAATCACCAGAGAACTCAAGTCTGTAAACAACAGACGAGTAATGCCTTACACTAAAAGGTGAAAATTCAATTAATGTATCCTCTAGAGAGCTCTACCAAAAAAAACATTCCAAAAAGGTAAATTTATTATAGATGGTGAAGTTGACATTAAAACTCATAAAAACATAAAAACTTTTCGATTTTTATTTAACTCTTAACGTCCTATACCACCTAATTCCACCCAGCCGGAAGTCACATTCATTTTCCTAATCCACCCCAAACGATAGCCTTTGTTTAAATGTAATATTAAACATACTTAAAAGTCTTTGGTTTAAGGGAAATAACAGGTAACTTTAGATGGAAAAGTCATTTTTAACCATTTTTTAAATATATTCTTATAGGAATGCTCAGAACTTAGAAAATTCTCAACAGGATGTTAAGAGACCTTCATCAGGACATTAGGATGACAAAATTGGTGTCAAAAAGTGATAAGGGTCTTAGTGTCAAGTATATAACATTAAACTCTATCTGATATATATATATATATATATATATATATATATACCTACTGGTTTGATTTCCATTTCTGTTTTTTTTAATTACTTTAGTATTCATCTATCTTTTCACTTAATTTCCTATTTAGTTTGTGGTCCACCCATACAGCAAAATACATTAAATGACAAGTTCTTTTTTTCTTGTTCGCACAAGTTCTGATCTTCTGGTCAGATTAAGGTGATACCAATTTTGGAGCTCTGGGGATTGGGAAGTACCCCTTCATCCCCATTACTCCCAGGCCTCCTTTACATGGGTTAAATAAAAAAAAATGAGGTAAAAAATATTGAATACCCATCAAGAATGGATAGAACAAAAATGTCATTGGCATAAAATAACCCAACAAGAGTTGACATGCCATAAAATACAACCAACTAACCCATAGATAGTACCCTAACAGGTACTACCACTTAAGGTCAGAGTAGACCTGGGAGTAATGGAAATGAAAGGGTGACTACATAACACTAGCCTGCAATGTTTTCATGGTTGAATATATGATAACTGATTTTAAGGCAATTTTTTATGCTGAATGCAAAAATTATGCTCATTTTTTCTAATCAGATCAAATTTTTAAGATATAAGCTTTACTTGAAATGTATAAAACAGTATTATAGCAGTGACAAGTAGAGTCCACAGGCTTTTGAATAAGTGTTATTATTATGTACAACTTGTAAACCAGACCTGACTAAACACAATGAATGGTATTTTTGAATTCAGCATAAAATGCTGATAATATATCACTTGATAAACCTTTGACCTTTCGGAAAAAAATTTGGACCATATGTGCCTAAAGATCATATGGTCCAAATTTTTTTGAGATCTCAATTCATAAGTACATTTTTTCATTTACACCGTCAAAATCCGGTTGTTTGTTAGGGGTTAGGGTTAGGGGTTAGGTTTAGGGTTAGGGGTTAGGGTTAGGGGATAGTTTTATAATTAAAAAAAAAAACTCTAAAAATCTTCTGTTAACAATTAACATTTTGATTCGATGGTGTAAATAAAAAAATGTCCTTATGAATCGAGATCGCAAAAGGGGTGCCTAAAGGTCCTATGGTCCAAAAATTTTAATGCAGGCCAGTGTAATCTGCAGATCTCCAGAACTGGAGCCTCACCAGATGCAGTTTAATGTCACACCCTGAACATGTAAATAACAATAATCAGCCGTGACAAGTATCTTTTGAATAAGTGTTATTATTATATAGAACTTGTTATGAAGTATCTTAAAAACCAGACCTGACTAAACACAATGAATGGTATTTTTGAATTCAGCATAAAATTGCGATCATATATCATTTGATAAACCTTTGTCCTTTGGAAAAAATGTTTAAAGCAGGATGGTGCAATCTGCAGATCTCCAGAACTGGAGCCTCACCAGTTGCAATTTAATGTCACACTCTGAACACTGACCTTATGAATAACAATAATCAACTGTAGAGTTCAAAGTAACAATTGTCGTTTTAAATGGTAAGCGTTATGCGTTCCCATTCTGAAAGAGAAACCATAAAGGCAACAGATAAGACAGCCAACTTTGAGCCATTCGATAATCTAATGTACATTTTTGCAGTTTTGTATTATTCAATTTATCCTGCCTTTTTATTAGGCTTATTATTGAGTCGCTATTTGCCGAACGATCGATAGAGACAAAACAATAACTGAGTTTTATCTTGAAAAGATTGGACTTAAATTTCAGAAGAGTTCCTCTTTAGCCCCCCTTCCACTCCCCCACCCCCACCGAATCCATTTACGTTAAATAGCAAAGTGAATGCAACATTTCATTATTTATAGACTATTGTCTGCGGTACTTTGAAGCATTTGAATTCATAAGTAGCTCATTCATTTCATCTGAGACTGCAGCTCTTATTTAAAATGTTAAATGGGATTCTGAAGTATGGAGAGCTTGTTCTTAAGCAAAACGGAATTATCCCCCCTTGTTTTTTTTCTTCTCTCCTTTGCTTTTCTCTTATTTCTAGAATGGACAATTTCACTTGTCAAGTTATATTCAAATCTCTCTGTTTATTTGTTTGGTAATTTATGAAATTGCTACTCGGTGACTATTAAAATAACGTCCCCAGCTTCGTCCTCTCGGCGATGTTAGTTGAAAGAAAACAATAAGCTTAGGGCGTTAAATATATTTTAGAGGGGGGGGGCTTCTCTTTTTTGCTGTAATTCTTATTTATTTATCGTAATTCTTGTTCATTTATAGAAATTTGTCGTAATTCTTGTTTATTTATCGTAATTTATTGTAATTCTTATTTATTTATCGTAATTTGTTGTAATTCTTGTTTATTGTAATTTGTCGTAATTCTTGTTTAGATATGGAGATGGATATATAGTTTGGAATAGACTGAGATAGATAGATAGATAAACAAACAAAATAATATAGATAGATATGAACAAATGGAGACGACATAGCTGGGGACATTATTTTAATAGTCACCGGGTAGTAATTTCTGAGGCAGGAGACCGGGATGCACTTCCTCATAAATTACCATTTGTTTAATGGCATATCAACTCATTATGGGTTATTTAATGATGAAATTTGATTCATTTCTAAATATTTGATTGTAATCATAACAATTTATATTTGGTTTGCTTTATTTGTTTAATGGCATATCAACTCATTATGGGTTATTTAATGCTGAAATTTGATTCATTTCTAAATATTTGATTGTAATCATAACAATTTATATCAGTTTTGATTAGTTTATTTGTTTAATGACATTCAACTCTGGGTTATTTAATGCCAAAATGTGATTCATTTATAAATGTTAGAAAGTAAACTATAGATTTTGTTTTGTTTATGATACTCTCCTATGGGCACCACCTACACATAATACACCAGACACTATGTTCTTAAGCAAAACTGAATTATCTCCTCTTGTTATTGTTTTTTTAAATCATTTTTTTTCTCATTTGCTTTCCTCTTGTTTCTAGAATGGACAATTTCACTTGTCTAGTTATATTCAAATCTCACTGTTTATTTATCTAATGGCATATCAACTCCCTATGGGTTATCTAATGCTGAAATTTGATTAATTTCTAAATATTTGATTGTAAAAAAGTAAAGTCGTCGGGGTGGCCTAAAGTCAGTATAAGCCAATCAGCGATGGAGTCTATCCCCCTTTCACTAGCACTAGACCAAGGAGATTGTTTTTGCATCTGAGGTGGAGCACCACACCTACCATCAGCTCCTTTCTTTACAGCACATATCCATATGCTACTCATACGCTGAGTTGGCGAGGGCTGGTATCGAATTAGGAACCTTGTGGTTTCTAGTCGAATGCTCTAGCGACTGAGCTAACCCGGCCCTTATTTGATTGTAATCATAACTATCTATAAGGTTGGCTTGGTTTATTTGTTTAATGGCATATCAACTCCTTATGGGTTATTTAATGCCAAAATTTGATTCATTTCTAAATATTTGACTGTAATCATAACTATTTATATTTGGTTTGGTTTATTTGTTTAATGGCATATCAACTCTTTATGGGTTATTCAATGCTGAAATTTGGTTCATTTCTAAATATTTTATTGTAATCAAGACTATGTATATGTTTGTTCTGGTTTATTTTTAATGGCATACTAACTCTTTATGGGCTATTTAATGCCAAAATTTGCTTCATTTCTAAATATTTTATTGTAATCATGACTATTTATATTTGGTTTGGTCTATTTACTTAATGTCATATCAACTCCTTATGGGTTATTTAATGCCAAATTTTAATCTGAGACTGCAGCTCTTATCTAAAATGTTAAATGGAATGCAAAAGACAGGAAAGTATGTTTGTAAGCAACATTGAATTATTTCCCCTTGTTATTTTTTTATTTTTCATTTTTTTTTTCTTGTTTGCTTTCCTCTTGTTTCTAGAATGGTTTGTTTGGTTTGTTTGTTTTACGGCATATCAACCTCAGTAGGTCATTTAATGCCGATAAAGTTTTCAAATAAAACGAAGTCTGGGTGGACATAAGTCCAAAATGACTTATCTTTCCTTGTTGTGGTTTGTTTGGCTGACAGGTGGCATCGGTGTTTGGCCACAAGCGGGAATTCTGAATTTCTAGGTCTTTTCCACTCAGGCCGGCAATGAGTAAACATGGTCTAGGAGCCTGCTGCCTCTAAGTCTTAGGTGTGTGGGGGGGCTTTGCCCCCAAACCAGCTACCAGTAAGTGACATTCCCTATGACGCAAGTCATACACCTATTTCCTCATAATACATTTATGTATCTGTTTTGTATACCTTTGTCTTAAATGTATCTCCGTCACTTATGGAATAAATATGTATCGTTTGCACACCTTTGTTGGAATGTCTTAATGTATACTCATGTACCCACGCTGGGCGGTTACTTTAAGCCTTCCAACTTTCATATAACTTCCCCACATGTTATACCTCAATTATTAGTTTGATCCTTTCTTTCTTTCTTCACATCATTCTCTCTTTCTTGATTTTCTCTTCTCCTGTCTGTTTTTCTATACTACTCTATTTCTTTTTTATTTATTCATTCTTTCTTTCTTTCTTTCTTTCTGTTCTTTTATCTCCTTTTCTTTTTTTCTTGAATTCTTTTGTCCCTCTCTTTCATTCTTCACATCTTTCTTCCTTTGTATTAGTCAATCTATCTTTCTCTTGTATTATCCTTTTTCTTTCCTTCTCTATTTCTTTTTTTTTTTTTCTTTCTTTCTTTCCTGTTTCCTTTTTTCTTTCTGTCAGTTTCTCCATTTTCTTTTAATCCTGCCTAAAGAAAGTAAGAATGAAAGAAGGAATAACAATGGTCTTTTTTCCAGCCCTGATAATTAAGCTAATGAAGTTTCATTGTTTTCTGGGTGTAAGTCTCAGTTTTTAAACTAAAAAAAAAATATTGATATTAGGTTTGAAACTATATCTTGTTTGATTTTTAATATAGATAAATATGAACAAATGAAGATAGATAGGAAGATGGATAGTCTTGAATAGACTAAGCTTGGTCATTATTTTAATAGTCACCGGGTTGCAATTTTTGAGGCAGGAGACCGGGACGCACTTCCTCATAAATTACCAAATTATTTAATGGATTACTGTTAATAATATTAATTAATTACTGCAGATTTCTACCCCAAGAGCCAAATGGATATGTTCAGATGTGACTACATCTGTGACTGCTTCTATGAAATCATGCACGATTACATGAGGTACTACCACTGGAAAAATGGATGCTTCAGGGTAAGTCAGTTATTCTAAATCTACCTAATATTTCATATCTACATCTTTTAATAAACTCTCTATAGAAGTGGATGAACAAAGAGGCTATAATAAACTTATTATTAATTTAAAAAGATATTAGCTAACATGAGTGGGGAAAGCTTTGTAAAGGATAATTGCTTTTAAATAAAATCATTCACGTTTATACATATGAATTACAACTGCTGGACGGATGGAAACTTGAAATTATCATTTAATGTTGAAATTTTATTCATTTGTAAATGATTGATTATAATCATAACTATTTATATTTGGTTTGGTTGGTTTATTTGTTTAATGGCATACCAACTCCTTATGGGCTATTTAATGCCATAATTTCATCTGAGACTGCTACTCTTATTCAAAATGTTAAATGAGATTCTAAAGCATGGAGAGCTTGTTCTTAAGCAAAACTGAATTATTCCCCCTTGTTTTTTTTTTCTTCTCTCCTTTGCTTTTCTCTTATTTCTAGAATGGACAATTTCACTTGTCAAGTTATATTCAAATCTCTCTGTTTATTTGTTTGGTAATTTATGAGGAAGTGCGTCCTGGTCTCCTGCCTCAGAAATTGCTACCCGGTGACTATTAAAATAACGTCCCCAGCTTTGTCCTCTGTTAGTTGCGATGTTAGTTGAAAGAAAACAATCAACTTAGGGCGTTAAATGTATTTTAGAGTGGGGGGCTTCTCTTTTTTGCCGTAATTCTTATTTATTTATCGTAATTTGTCGTAATTCTTGTTCATTTATAGAAATTTGTCGTAATTCTTGTTTATTTATCGTAATTTATTGTAATTCTTGTTTATTTATCGTAATTTGTCGTAATTCTTGTTTATTTATTGTAATTTGTCGTAATTCTTGTTTAGATATGAAGATGGATATATAGTTTGGAATAGACTGAGATAGATAGATAGATAAACAAACAAAATAATATAGATAGATATGAACAAATGGAGACGACATAGCTGGGGACATTATTTTAATAGTCAACGGGTAGTAATTTCTGAAGCAGGAGACCGGGACACACTTCCTCATAAATTACCATTTGTTTAATGGCATATCAACTCATTATGGGTTATTTAATGCTGAAATTTGATTCATTTCTAAATATTTGATTGTAATCATAACAATTTATATTTGGTTTGCTTTATTTGTTTAATGGCATATCAACTCATTATGGGTTATTTAATGCTGAAATTTGATTCATTTCTAAATATTTGATCATAATCATAACAATTTATATCAGTTTTGATTAGTTTATTTGTTTAATGACATTCAACTCTGGGTTATTTAATGCCAAAATTTGATTCATTTATAAATGTTAGAAAGTAAACTATAGATTTTGTTTTGTTTATGATGCTCTCCTATGAGCACCGCCTACACATAATACACCATGCACTATGTTCTTAAGCAAAACTGAATTATCTCCCCTTGTCACTGTTTTTTGTTTTTCTCCTTTTCTTTTCTTCTCTTGTTTCTAGAATGGACAATTTCCCTTGTCTCATTAGATTCAAATCTTTCTGTTTCCATCTTGAAATGCTATCTTTTTTCCAGTCCAGATAATTAAGGTAATAAAGTTGTTTTTTTCTTAGTCAAATCATATATATATATATATATATATATATATATATATATATATATATATATATATATGTGGAGAAAAGTAGACAAACATGGGATGTTATGGAAACTTGATGTTTATTGTCGACGATGCAACGTTTCGGTCTCTAATTAGACCATCTTCAGGACTTGGATATAGTTCTTACTCCAATGATTTTGAGAATTTCCATCATTGGAGTAAGAACTATATCCAAGTCCTGAAGATGGTCTAATTAGAGACCGAAATGTTTCATCATCGACAATAAACATCCAGTTTCCATAACATCCCATGTTTGTCTACTTTTCTCCACATACTGTCGGATTAACCTCCTCACATTTCTACCATATATATATATATATATATATATATATATATATACCAAACTTATTGGTAAACCCTTGCAGTAAAAAAATTCCGGGAAAAATATTTTGAGAGTAAAAATATACTACTAAACTTCACCTGGGGAAAAATGCCTTTAGAAAACAAGCGTTGATTCACTCAGTTTTAGTATAATAATTGATCAAATTGACATTAAGTAACACGGTTATTTCCTATTAGTCTAACATAAACAAAGGGGAACCACTCTTGACTGATAAATTATTTATTTATTTTCTCATTAAAATAACCCTAAACCTAACACTGTCTTCTTTTTTCCTAGTAGATCAATAAATAGATAAATAATTTATCAGTCAAGAGTGGTTCCCCTTTGTTTATGTTAGACTTATAGGAAATAACCAGTAACCCATATAGGTTGATATGCTACTGAACACCAACCAACCAACCAGCCAACCACCAATATATTATTGGTGGTTTCTGCTTTGGGACAACTGTTTAAATCTTTCATCTAGGAATCACAGGGTTCCTGGTTTGATACTGGTCCCCGAAACTCAGCGTATGAGTAGCACTGACTGGGTAAACTGATCTGTGCGGTAAAGTGGGGAGCTGACGGTAGGTGTGGCGTTTCACCTCTGCAAAGACAATCTCTCTGGTCTAGTGCTAATGGAAAGGGGATAGACTCCCTTGCTGTCTGGCTGAGACAGACAATAGGCCACTCTGCCAACTCTAATTTACTTTTACACCTGTGCTTCTAATAGCCAGTCCGCCAGACCGGTGCTAGTTCTTAGAATCATCCTCTTTATTATATAATCAAATCTTATAATTCAATCCTCTGAACACGTGAAGGGGACCAATAAGTCTGTAGCCGGGCGTGAAATTTTAAGCTGAATATTGATCTGAAATTTTCACTGCATAATGCTTGATCTATGGATTAATTCTATATCTTCGTTTTTGTGAATTAAGATTTATGAAGGTGTTCTTTGATTGAAATAGGTTCGTTGGTGACTGATGGAGCGAGATAGTATTTGCAAGGAGAGGTCTAGAAAATTGTTGGTTCTGTTGGAATACAGCGGGTTTTTTTTGTCTTTGGGTGATGGGTGGGTATTTGGTCAATGCCTTTTTTTCTTTAACTCTGAATATTGCCGAACATGTTTGTCTGTTGGTGGTCCACTATGATGAGGTGACAAACTTTTTAAGGGTATATTTGCATCTTTTTTGAGGCTATCTTTTGGCGCTCTTCTGACATTCTTAGTTCCGTTGGTCCGCAGGTGCCATTCATGATTTTTTCTCATTTGTATAGTATTGAAGTACCATATATATATATATATAAAACTAAAATAAGTACCATATATATTATAAACTAAAATTGAAGTACTATATATATATATAAACTAAAATTGAAGTACAATATATATATATATATATATATACTAAAATTGAAGTATATAATATATATATAAACTAAAATTGAAGTACCATATATATATATAAACTAAAATTGAAGTACAATATATATAAACTAAAATTAAAGTACCATATATATTTAAACTAAAATTAATATATATATATATAAACTAAAATTGAAGTACAATATATATATAAACTAAAATTGAAGTACAATATATATATAAACTAAAATTGAAGTACCAATATATATATATAAACTAAAATTGAAGTACCTATATATATATAAACTAAAATTGAAGTACCATATATATATATAACTAAAATTTACCATATATATATATATAATAACTAAATTGAAGTACCATATATATATATAAAACTAAAATTGAAGTACATATATATATATAACTAAAATTGAAGTACAATATATATATATAATATATATAAACTAAAATTGAAGTACCATATATATATAAACTAAAATTGAAGTACCAATATATATTAATATATATATACTAAAATTGAATTATATATATATATAAACTAAAATTAAAGTACCATATATATATAAACTAAAATTGAAGTACCATATATATATAAACTAAAATTGGAAATATATTTCTAAAAATATCAACTGGCTTAAATCGCACTCAATATGCTTCTCCTATTTCCATCAATATAGCAATGTGTGGCAGCTTTTTCAACAATGAGTTGTTCAAAAATGAAGTACAGGAACAATTTGGATATTCGAGAACCATTGCGTGTGGCACTCTTTTCTATCGAGCGAAGACATGACAAATTGATAAATAAAAAGCAGTCTCATTGTTCCCATTGATCGTACACTGGGGGGGGGTGTAGTTTATATTGATGATAGATTTCTGTATTAGATACAGCTAATTTTAACATGTCTACATAAATATTTTTTTATTTGAACTAGCAAAATAAAAAACAGAATAGATTTTTGAAACATATTGCCTGAGAGGTGGGAGTTCAATGTCAGCAAGTTTGTACCCTAAGTAAGTAAAATCATCAAATTCATTAAAGGATTAAAAAATAAAACAATTTGAAATGTAAACTTTAAATATATATTAAAATAAAACAAACTATATATAGATATATAATACCAGTCATGTATTTATTAAAACTTGTTTTAAAAAACAATGAGGACTGTTGAATGCTGCATGTTCAAATTTTCAGTGTATTTATTCTATGTTTTGACGATTTTAGTTAATGTGATGTAAGCAGTGACATAGTTTTTGTTACAGACAAAAACCGGAAGCAAATCTATTATTAATAGATTTTAACAAATTCTTTAATTTTTATACACCAGTCTTTACATCAATAAAAAAAAATGCGACCCTGTCGGCTGGGGCATTAGAATGCGCCAACTGCACCTCTGCAGAAAGGTAAGACTCCTCCAAATAGGGCCACCTGTTGGCTGTGGGTGGTGACCAGTGATGCTTAAGGACGGAGTCTTGGTGAGTGAGCAGTCCATGACCTGCAACACTCCACTTGGACCCTTACTTAGGCTAGAGGGGTGGTCGAATTGGCCGATCAATTGGCTGGTCATGTGAAGCCCTAGCACCTATATGATTGCCCCAACCCTATTGCCCTTATGGCAAGCCCCAACCCTTTTTATCATATGGGTGCTAGAAGGCGGTGGCTGAGGGTCTACATGTCCTAGGAATGATGTTAAACTCTATCTGATGGTGAGGTTCAAGTTTTTGAGGTTTGGGGAATGTGGAGAACCCCTTCATCACCATTAATCACCTTCAGCAGAGATCCTTTGAGTTAAGCAGAGTGCGATCCTTGGTAAAGAATCCTTTGGTTGTTCCTTAGTGCTCCTCAGTCTTGCAAGTCCTTTGTCAATGATTGCAAATGGACGTCTCTCAGTATCAGTGATTAAGTAATCAACCAGCCATGCATTCGGGCTGTTAAACCACACAAGGTATAAACCACGTGACCTTGCTTAGTCTATAAATTTAAGTGGTAGACAGCAGCATGGCTTATATACAACAAAATATTCCAACAACCACAAGGGAGACTATGTTGACAAATAAACCTCATTTGGTCACATTTCATGAGAGTAACTTGATCAGATTATGAACTTTTCAGCCAACACTTGTATATTATGATAACTAGTTAAGTTTAAAGTTAATAGAAAAAAGAATTCTGCCTTAACTAAACTCCCGATAGTCAAACACCCATGGTAAACTGGTTAGCATTCTTTCATAAATAGCAGTGTCCAGGGTATGATATTAAACTGTATCTAATGGTGAAGTTCCAATTCTGAACTCGGGGAGTGTGGAGTACCCCTTCATCACCATTGCTCCTAGGTTCACCCAAACCCAGAATGGTAGTACCTGTTAGGGTCCCATCCATGGGTTAAATAGAAAAAAATGTGTTTTTAAAAAATTGAGTTTAAAAAAAATGTTGAATACCCACCAAGAATGAATAAAACAAAATGTCTTTGGCATAAAATAATTGGACCATATAACCTTTAGGCACCCCTTTTGCTTTTGCTGATTCATAAGTACATTTTTTCATTTACACTGTGAACATCCGGTTGCTTGATGATTTTTAGAGTTTTTTTTTAATTATAAAACTAACCCCTAACCCTAACCCCTAACCCTAACCCCTAACCACTAACAAACAACCGGATGTTGACAGTGTAAATGAAAAAAATTAATTATGAATCAGCAAAGCAATATGGTCCAAATAATCCAGCAAGGGTTGACATGCCACAAAATCTAACCAGACAACTAACCAACCAACCTAAAATAGCAGTGTTAATATCAAAGTTATGGGGAAGTTAGTAGTACAAGGCTCATCACCCACTTACTAACCACTCTAAACTATTTAATTTATGAGAGAATCTTGGAATTCTAATTAACTTAACAATTGTCAGAAAATATATGACAAACAAAACATGAAAATGTTTAAGAATTTCTGGTCAGAAAGAAATAAAATTAAATGGTTGTTAATTATGGGAAAAGTTTAACTCGTGTTTTCTTTTTTTTTTTATTGTTAAATTTTTCCTTTTTTTCCTTTTTTCAAATCTGTTCTTTTTTATTTTCTTTCTTTATTTCATTCATTCTTTCTTTCTCTCTAGGTATATTCTTTTATTTATTTAGACTGTCTTTCTTTCTTTCATTCTTCTTTCTTCCATTCTTTCTTAATCATATTATCATGGATTATATTCTATTTTTCTATCTTTGGAGATATACTTGGAGATTTTTTTTTCTTTCTTTCTTTCTTTCTTCCTTTCTTTCTTTCAAATCTGTTCTTTTTTAATTTTCTTTCTTTCTTTATTTCATTCATTCTTTCTTTCCTGGTCTATTCTTTTATTTTTTAACCTTTCTTTCATTCTTTAGAGAAATTATTCATAAATTCTTTTTTTCTTTCTTTCTTTCTTGGTCTATTCTTTTATTTATTTAGATTTTCTTCCTTTCTTTAAACTTTCTTCCATTCTTTCTTTCTTTCTTAATCATATTACCATGGTTTCTCTACTATTTTTTCCTTTTTCAAGATATACGTATAAATTTCCTTTTTTCCTTCTTCCTTTCTTCTTTTTTTCAATTAACTTCTTTCTCTTATTCCATTTTCTTTTTCTTTCACTTTTTTTTCTTCTTCTTACATAGCCACAGATATTCAATTACCCTATCATTCTTTTTTCTTGTTTTGGAGATATTAATATTTCTTTCTTTCTTTCTTTTCTTCTTTCTTAATCATATCAACATCGTTTCCATCCTATCTCTTTTTCTTTCTTTTATTATCTTTTTTAAAAATTCTTTTCTTTCTTTCTTTAACCCTTCTTTCATGAATTCTTTCTTTTTCATATTACAATTTTCTTTCTTTCTTTGGAGATTTACTTGGAGAATTCTTACTTCTTTCATTCTTTCTTTCTTTCAAATCTATCTTTCTTTTCTTTCTTTCAAATCTATCTTTCTTTTCTTTCTTTCTTTCTTTCTTTCTTTTCTTTTCTTCTTTCTTTCTTTCTTTCTATTCTTTCTTTCTTTCTTTCTTTCTTTCTTTCTTTCTTTCTTTTATTCTTTCTTTCTTTCTTTCTTTAGGTTTATTCTTTCTTTTCTTTTCTTTCTTTCTTTCTTTCTTTCTTTTTCTTTCTTTTCTTTTTTCTTTCTTTCTTTCTTTCTTTCTTTCTTTCTTTCTTTCTTTCAGGTTTATTCTTTCTTCTTTCTTTCTTTATCTTTCTTTCTTTCTTCTTTCTTTCTTTCTTTCTTTCAGGTTTTATTCTTTCTTTCTTTCTTTCTTCAGGTTTATTCTTTCTTTCTTTCTTTCTTCTTTCTTTCTTTTCTTTCTTTCTTTCCAGGTTTATTCTTTCTTTCTTTCTTTCCAGCTTTATTCTTTTATCTATTTAGACTTTCTTCCATTCTTTCTTACTTTCTTAATCATATTATCATGGTTTCCATCTTATTTTTTCTTTTTTCAAGATATACGTACAAATTTTCTTTTTCCTTCCTTTCTTCTTTTTTTCTTTTTTCAATTAACTTCTTTCTCTTATTCCATTTTCTTTTTCTTTCACTTCTTTTTTCTTTCCTTCTTCTTACATAACCACTGACATAGTCAATTACACGACCCTGTTTGTATGAATTGCATAGAAGAACTGTCATTTGCCTTCAGGTCAACAATCCAGAACATTGCTTCAGGGCCTAGTTCAAGTGAGAATTTATGGCATAGGCAGCCTCAGCAGAGCCTTAATTATTTTGGCAAATGCACACATATGTATATGAAAGAAGACACTTGCATTTACATTTCTATACAAATTTTATGGCTGGCTGGTTGGTTGATTTTATGGCATGTCAACCCTTGGTGGGTTATTTCATGCTGAAGACATTTTGTTTTATTCATTCTTGATGGGTATTCAATGTTTTCTTTTTTCAAATACAATTTTTTCAATGTTTTCTCTTCAGCCCATAGATGGGACCGTAACAGCTACTACCACTCAGGGTCAGAGTGGACCAGGAAGTAATGGCGATGAAGGGGTACTGCACACTCCTATACTTAATTGAGTGACCGTTTAAGCAACAGCAGGTACTAGAAGCAACCTGAGTCATTTGTTTATCAAAATGACTTGGTTAAGCATTAAATGACCCGAAACAGTTTGATATGCCATAAAACAAAACAGCCAAATAACCAACATGACTTCAATATGAAATAACCCAATGAGGATTGACAACCAACCAACCAACCAACCAACCAACCAACACACATTCTCTCTCAATCATTCACNACACCCACACACACACACTCTCTCTCCTTCACACACACACACACACACACACTTGTATACACACACACACCACTTGTATACACACACTCATCACACACACACCACTCTTGTATCACACACTTACCACACTTGTATACACACACTCACACACACACACACACACTTGTATACACACACTCACACACACACACATTTGTATACACACACTCACACACATACACACTCTTGTATCACACACTCACACACACACACTTGTATACACACACTTCACACACCACACACACACACACACACACACACACACACACACTCTTGTTATTCACACACCACACACACACACTGTATACACACACTCACACAACACACACACTTGTTATTCACACACTCACACACACTCACACTTGTATAACACACTCACACACCACACACACTTGTATACACACACTCACACACACACAACTTGTATCACACACTCACACACTTGTATACACTCACACACACCACACACACACACACACTTGTATACACACACTCACACACACACATACACTCTGTATTCACACACACTCTATTAAATAAATCAATAAAATATAATGAGAAACAATTACACAACAAATATAAAAGATACAATGAACACAATTCTCTAACCTCTTGGCAAAAATACCGCTGTGTGGGTTGACATGCCATTAAAATCAATCGATCAATGAAAACTCACTAAAGCTGTAATAGTCTGTAGTTTATCTTTACATAACTCTTTCTCATCGCACGTGCAAAATCTCTTTACATTCACTTTCTCCAGTTACACACACACACACACACACACACACACACACTCTCTCTCTCTCTCTCTCTCTCTCTCTCTGTATTCCTCCCCCCCCGCACACACTTTATACTTTAATACATTATACACTGATTCACACTCCACTTTCTCTCATTCACATATACACACTTTCTCTCTCATTCTTACATGCACACTCTCTCTTCATTCACACACATACAAACTCTCTCCCTCTCTCTCTCTCTCTCTCTCTCTCTCTCTCTCTCTCTCTTCTCTCTCCTTCATGCACATGCTCTCTTGTATTCACACACTCACACTCTCTGTACTCCCACTCACTCACACACTTTCTCATTCACATACTCACAGAGTTCATACTCTAATACATATACACTGATTCACACAAAAGATTTATTTTTCTATAGAAAGTGTTCATCATCTTTCAATTTTTTAAAACTTGACACCAATTCTCAGGGTTTTTTTGTTCAATTTCTTGAATTTAGTTTGAGAAAAGTATTAAAGTATCAACTTATTTACTGTATTTACTCAGGCTGTAAGCCTGATCTTATAGTTTTCTTACATATATATTATATATATAATATATATATATATATATAATAACCCAACTAGAAAGAAATATAAGATGCCACTTACTGAACATCAACGTAAATTCTGTTGCAATGGTTCAACATCTCTTTTTTCTATAACCTTTATTTTATTTCTTTGAGCACAAAGTAACAATATGAATCCATTATAAATTCTCCCCCATGAAAAATTGCTTGTCACCACGTGTGTGTTATAACAAGGTACTGTGAACACCATTATATATATATATATATATATATATATATATATATATAATATGTTGTCAATCTCTTTCAACACCTCTTTTTTGCATATATCGAAAAAGAAGAGAAAGATTATGCATAAACATACAGACGGATATTGTGAAGAGAAAGTGGAAGTGAATGTGACAGTATGTAATATAGTGAAAAATTTCATAAAACGAGGATGTTTATTTCGCCAACGCTGCAGTGTTTCAATCTGTTTCAATAGATCTTCATCAGGGCTTTTGTTAATTGAGGAAAAATAAATTTATCACAGAGAATAAAGAGACTGTGAAAGTCTTTTGCTTGTCGGTCAATCTAGTTTTTCATTCAACAATTTCTTTTTCTTTTTTTAAATAGTATGACCAACAAAGCAAAAGACTCGCACAGTCTTCTTTTTTCTATAACCTTTATTTCTTTCTTTGAGCACAAGTAACAATATGAATCCATTATAAATTCTCCCCATGAAAAATTGCTTGTCACTACGTGTTATAACAAGGTACTGTGAACACCATTATATATATATATATATATATAATATATATATATATATATATATATATATGTTCAATCTCAACCCCTTGTTAGGTTATTTTTATGCCTAAGAAATTTTGTTTTATTTATTTTGATGGGTATTGAAATCTTTTTTTATCAATCATTTGTAAACTTTATCTTAATTAAAATGATGGGTTAGTCACCCGAGTTCAAATTCTGTTTGCTTGGCTGGTTGGTTGCATATCAACCCTGTTGGGTTATTGTATGCCCGACGACCTTTTAGATTTATTTTTGATGGGTAATGAAATTTCTTCTTTTTTTTATCAATCATTTGTAGACTTTATTTTAATAGAATGATGGGTTAGTGACCTGAGTTCAAATTCTGGTTGGTTGGTTGGTTGGATTTTATGGCATATCACCCTTACTGGGTTATTTTATGCTGAAGATGTTTTGTCTTATTCATTCTTGTGGGTTCACAATTTTTTTTAAACTCATTTTTTTAAAACACTATTTTTAAACTCATTTTTCGATTTAACCCATAGATGGGACCTTAACAGGTACTACCACTCAGTTCAGATGTATATGAAGGAAGACACTTGCAGTTACACATGTATTACAAATACTATGGTTGGTTGGTTTTATAAATGTTTAGGGTTAGTTTAATGAAAATAAATAAATAATTTGAGTGACCCAGGAAAAACAGAACCACAAATTTTGTTATAAAGCTTAATTTTAACTAGAGGGGGTTGGGGTTGGGTTTCAGGAAAAATGCCCTAAGTTGTTTTTTTCTTTTTTTTCAAGTGATACCACTTCGGCTACGGACTTCAATCATAACTGCGTGTTGTTTTTTTAACAGTCTGCGGCTAGCAGTTTTTGAGGCAGGAGGACAAAGATTACCATTATTTGTATTATTCAGTCCTATGTCCTCATCTTCATTGTTATCTATACAACGTTTCGGCCGATGTGCCCTCCGGCCTTCTTCAGGTATTTCTTGTTGGACCAGGAACCTTCTGTAATAGGGAGCCATCACAGAACTTTGAACTTAACTCTTTATTCAGCCCACAGGGTATCATGTTCTCATTCACTAAACAATAACTGAGGTACAGGTGTTTAAGCTATGTTAATAATTATTCTATGTTACTTGCTGCCCCTGACCAGAGAGATGTATATGAAGGAAGACACTTGCAGTTACACATGTATACAAATACTATGGTTAGTTGGTTGGTGGTTTGGTGTGGTTGGTTTTACCATGAATCTCTTCAACACCTCTTTTTTGGCAATATAATCGAAAAGAAGAGAAAGATTATGCATAAAAAACAGACAGATATGTGAAGAGAAAGTGAAGTGAATGTGACAGTATGTAATATAGTGAAAAATTCATAAAACAAGGGATGTTTATTTCACCAACGCGGCATGTTTCAATCTGTTTCAATAGATCTTCATCAGGGCTTTTGTTAATTTGAGGAAAAATAAATTTATCACAGAGAATAAGAAGACTGTGAAAGTCTTTTGCTTTGTCGGTCAATCTAGTTTTTCATTCAACAATTTTTTTTTCTTTTTTAAATAGATTGACCGACAAAGCAAAAGACTTTCACAGTCTTCTTATTCTCTGTGATAGATTTATTTTTCCTCAAATTAACAAAAGCCCTGATGAAGATCTATTGAAAACAGATCGAAAACACCGCAGCATTGGCGAAAATAAACATCACTCATTTTTATGAACTTGTGTTTTGTTTCAATTTTTCACGGATTTGAACTCGGGGCGACAAGTCCATTTCCTATGACTTTAACCATTACACCACGTGCTTCCTACATATATATATATATGAATAATAATATTATGTAGGGGAAAAGAGTTAAGGGTCTACCATGGTTCAATCTAAATGATTTCATCAGGACCCTTTTGGATTATTTACTGATGCCACTGCAATGAAAGATTAAAGCGGCATTGGATACTATATACACATATATATATATATATATATATATATATATATATAAGATTTTTGGATGTTTGTTTTTTTTTATAGAAGCAAGTTGAATAAAATTATTATTTATATTTCTGCTGAAGGCAACCATAAATGCATGTATCGAATAAGATTCGATAATTATAGAAAATAATCTTTGACAAGTAAATCCCGCAAAGGATGGCCCGCCATGTAGAACACCGTACGACTGTTTCGACCTTATTAAGTCTTCAGCGATGTATTCTACCAACGACTCCCCTCGCGACACGAATCGAAACCGGGACCCCACAGCACAAGCAGAGACCATACTCCGTTCCGCGCCGCCGGTACATAGCGAACAAATCCCTGCGAAATCAACCTCCTGTCCAATGATGATACTACTATTACACGCCCCTGCCACATGGTTGCCTTCAAGCAGAAATATAAATAATAATTTATTCAACTTGCTTCTATAAAAAAAAAAAACATCCAAAAATCTTATTCACTTCGCCGAAGAGCTAACGCCGGGTTTGTTTATAAATAAAAAACATCCGCTGCCTGCTGTGTCGTTGCGTATACATCGCTGAAGAGACTTAATTAGGTCGAAACAGTCTGTACGGTGTTCTACATGGCGGGCCATTCTTTGCGGGATTTACTTGTTCCAAAAGATTATTTTCTATAATTATCGAATCTTATTGCGATACATGCATTTATGGTTTGCCTTCAAGCAGAAATATAAATAATAATAATATATATATATATATTATATTATATATATATATAATATTTGGAGGGATATGTGCTTAATTGAAGTCATACCTAATTTTCATACATTTCGACCTATTAGGTCTCATCCTTTGTCTATAACCTTGCTGATGAGACCTAATAGGTCGAAATGTACATTCAGGGATTGACATTTTCTCAATCTGTTTAGCTATACATTTGCAACATATATGCCCGCCTAAATTCATTTCTTATTAACTATTTAATTTACAGAAAATTAGGTATGACTTCAATTAAGCACATATCCTACAAAAATGTCGGCTAAAAGCCATATCAAATAAACACTGTTTATTTTACGTACTCTCATATTATATATATATATATATATATATATATATATATTATATAATATATATATAAGATTTTGGGATGTCTTTGTTTTTTATAGAAGCATTGTTGAATAAATTATTATTTCTATATTTGCTTGAAAGCAATTATAATGCATGTATCGCCATAAAATTCGATAATTATAGAAAATAAGATTATTTTCTATAATTATCAAATTTTATGCGATACATGCATTATAATGCCTTCAAGCAAAATATAAATAATAATAATAATATATATATATATATATATAGTATATATATATATATATATTATATTCATGTGGTGTAAGTATGTGTATGTGTACATATGTAGATCTTAATATAATAATAATGTCAACTAAATTAGCCAACCACAACGTCTGAATCAATATAAGATTTTTTTCTTTCCTGTCTCCTGATGATATTTCCTTAAAAAAAATCAGAGGGGGTCAACCTGTGCTGAAGATCTATCATATGCCTTACCGATTTATTGAATAAAATCCTTAAGACTTCTATTCACGTTCTTAGAGTTATTATCATCAACCTTCCAGCCAAATTCTACTGAATGCTAATACCATAACATATCAATAAAATGCATTAAGTCTATATGAAAAACCATTTTCTTTTTTTATGAAAGAAAAATATGTTGAGGAATTTGAGGAAGGTCTGAGATGAACTATTTGTCCCCCTTTTTTTTTTTATCTCTCGTTCCTCTTCTTTTCAAAAAAAAGGAATTATTTTCACTGATACATTTTTTTTCAGTTTATATTTTTCTTTTACGTTTCTTTCATTTTTCTTCTTGCAATTTCTGTTTTTGTAATTTTTTAATCTATTTTTTTATAGTTTTTATTTATTATTTTTTATTATTCATGTTATTGTGTTATATGATTTTCTCCAATCCTTTTCCTGGCGTCATGGGCAAATTGAAAAAATCTGTCAAGATTTTGCTGAAAAGAAATGGATATTGTTGCCATTCCAGGATTTGAATGAACTTAGCAAAAGAAAAAAAAAAATGAAGCATTATATTAATGACCGTAAAAGAAATTGTTTTTCTTTTTAATTTATTTAATTGAATATTGAATTTTGAATCCATCCATCTCCATATCTTAAAACTATCCGTCTGCCTCTCTGTCTGTCTGTCTGTCTATCTATCTGTATGCCTTGTATATCTAGTCTATCTGCCTGTGTGTATATCTATCTATCTAGCTGCCTTGTTGTATATATATCAATCTAGCTTGTCTGTCTGTCTATCTATCTATTTTCTGTCTGTTTGTCTATCAGTCTATCATTTTCTGTCTGTTTGTCTATCAGTCTATCTATTTATCACAGTATGTTCATTTTTACTTATCTACCCTTCGCTTCTTTCTTTTTTAAATATATACAATATATATATATTGCCCTTTTCCAGCTGGGAAAATTTGGCCCAGGACTGCCCCTCGGTGGCGGCAGGCTCTCTGTAGCTGACTGTTCATGTCTGAAGCCACCCTAGCACAACACCATTGAAGCCAAGAGGTCCAGAAGAAAGCAGCAGCAACAAAGCACTGGCACATCAACATCTTCAGGGACAGCCTTCACATGCGACATCTCTGATCGAGAATGTTTTTCGAACATTGGACTTCACAGTCACAGGAGGCGCTGGTAACCTTATAGTACTTCCGAGACTGAACTGCCACATGATATGTATATATATATATGGAGGGAAAGGAGGAGTTTCTCAAAATAGTTTTGACTAACGAGAAGAGAGCCCATTTGGGTTGAATTCAGAGCTCTGGGAAGTGTGGAGTAGCCCTTTGTTGTGCATTACTCCCAGTTCCACTTCTGACCTAGAGTGGTTGTACCTTTTAAAGTCCCATTTATGGGTTAAATATGATTAAGAAATGATTTAAAAAAAACCCATTAGAATATCCATTACAAATGAATAAAGGTCTTCAGCATAAAATAGCCCAACAAGGGTTGACCATGCCATAAAAAACCACCAACAAATCAACCAAACTGACCCATATTATCTATTTATCTACTCTATCTATCATCTACTCTATATATGAAAAATGTTGTTTCTGGTTCCAACGGAGAAAATTCAATATTCATAAAAAAAGGAAGGTCCGCAAATGTTATTTTTGTTCTCAGAAAAAAATTTTTTAAAATTCTTTTTGTTTTACATGTGCAACACGTGTTTCAGATCTTCTGGTAGTCTTCTTCGGGCTTTTGATCAATAATATGAAAATGAATTTCTACATGTGTAATATATATATATATATATACATGCAGTATTTCACTCCCTCTTCCTGTTGGATGGGAGTGGAGTATAAAAGGAATTTCGTTTTTTACATTAGTCTTTTTAAAACAGGTGTTTTTGTGTTTTTTGGGTGGCTTATATATATATATATATATATATATTATTATATATACTAATATATATATATTAAGTGGAAATGAAAAATAAAGGAAAGAAAATGCTGAACTGGATAAATAAGATTTTATTTTTATTTTTATCCTACTGACAGTTGTTCTGGCCCAGAGTTTATCCATGTATATATGAATTCTAATCTATTATATTATAAAATTTGAAGTTTTCTTATTATTGTTATTTATTTTTTTTTGTTTTATTTGAAATAATAAATAGATAAGAATAACACTCAGTCAGTAAGAGCGTTCGCGCATAGCACACGGTTCCTAGTTCGATACCAGTCCTCGCCAACTCAGCGTATTGAGTTAGCACAGAGGGAATATGTGCAGTAAAGTAAGGAGCTGATGGTAAGGTGTGGCGCTCCCCTCAGATGCCAAACAATCTCCTTAGTCTAGCGCTATTGAAAGGGGATAGACTCCTCGCTGAACTGGCTTTGATTACCAACGTATACGGCCGCCCCGACGACTTACTTAACTACATATATACATGGATAAACTCCTGGCTGAAATATACTATATATATATATATATATATATATATATATATATTATAAATAATGTTGGCATACCCTTTTCATTACTCTTACTTACTCTATTCTTCTGCTGTCTTTGGAAGTCTTATAACATCTTGTCTTGGTCTGGAATCTTCTAAGGTCTGGACTTTCTTCTAAGGCCTAGCGTCTGGAGTTGACCTTGCGGGACTTCGTTCTGGTTTTTCTGTTAGGGATTTCTCTCTATCAGAAGCCCTGTGTCATTTGTTAGTTTTTTAGATAATAAACACAAGACTTCGGTTTATTTTGATATTACTTTATTTTCAATCCCCCAACCAGACATCTGCCAAACTAACATGCGCACGTGAGTTCCAGTTTAGACAGAGCATAAAATGGCCGACCGCTCTGCCTGACGTCCAACTGCAACTGGGGACCAAAAGGTCCCACGTGACTTCACATATTTGGCGGGCTTCTGTAATTTTCCATGAAGGACCCGCCATCGGATATTGAAAAGGGTCATCCCCTCAGAATTACAGGGATTGACAAAAATCTTATGCAACTGCATAGATTATTGTAACATACACCACACACAACCCACCTTAGTCGCGCTGGTGGGCGTTTAGAATGCACACCGACTGCATCGTCTGCAGAGGAGTAAGACTCCCCCAATGGGGCACCTGTTGCGCGATGGGTGGCGACCCGTGATGCTTAAGGATAGAACCACAGGTGGAATGAGCAGTTTATGACATGCCAATACTCCACTTTGGCCCTATCTTTGGCTAGACGGGCGCGTCGGAGAGACCCCCTCAAGTCAATCGGACCTGCGTCACATCAAGCCCTAGCACCTATATGACTTTTCCCACTCAACCTATTGCCCTGCTATGGCAAGCCCCAACCCCTTTTTATCAATTGGGCAAGTGCTAGAAGGCGGTGGCTGCGGGTCTAATGTCCTGGAATGATGTTAAATTCTATGATGGGTAGGTTCCAGTTTTGGAGGTTTGGGGAAATATGGAGCACCCCTTCATCACCATTGCTTCCCTGTCCCACTCTGACCTGTAGTGGTAGTACCTATTAGGGTCCCATCTATGGGCTACGAATAGGAAAAAATGTATTTATAAAAAAAATTGTATTATCCATTAAGAATTGCATTTATTTCAAAACTTTATCGGCATTAAATATGACCCACTGAGGTTGATATGCCGTAGAAACAAAACCAAACCAAACCAAACACACGCACACCACACACACACACACACACACACACACACACACAATAATTAAAATGACTGCGACGCTCAATTAAAAAGTGAAATTGATGAGTTGTAAAAAACAAGGGAGAGTCTACAATATCCAATTAATTGATTCAATAATAGGATCATACATTAATGAAAAGCTAAAACACAAACTTGTTTTTTCTCCAATACTTGAAGATTTCACACTGAGTTACGATCATCAGACACTTTAAGTAAAAAGAAATGTCCTTTTTTTTTTTTATTCAACTGATGATTGAATAACTCAGGTGTGAATCTTTAGTGTGAGAAAAAATTGAGGATTTTATTGATAATGATCACATCACAAATATGAATTATATATATATATACTTTACTTAGCAAAACGTCAGACTAAAAAAAAACAAAAGAACGCAGAGAGTGAGGTGAAGAAAATGAAGTATTTAAATAATTTTTTAAAAGTGAGTTATTATTAATCGTTAAATGTTTCATTTTATTATTGTTATGTTAACTTCGCTGTAAAAAATTAATTAAACCAATAAACACATACCAAATGACATATTTAGAAAAGATATTTTATTTTATTTCTAACCAAATAAATATTTTTAAGATGGACAGGGTAATAACCGTAGAAATTCTGAGTTGAAACGATTAGGGCACGAATTTGTCTATTTCAATTATCAGCCAGGTGAGCGCTGTGCAGCCATTTTGAATCACTGCTGATATAGCAAGCAGCCAGCGATGTTTTTAATATTAGCAGCAGGCAGCCATGCCCGAATTATCACAATCATTTGATTTTTTGTTTAATTAATTTAATTAATATTCCTTAATCAGTAGAAAATCAATAACAAAATTTAGTGTGTTTTTAGTTAATGGGATTAAGGATTTTAGCAAGATTTTTAATCTGAGTGACAGTCTCTTTTCTGAATTATATGTGGACACAGACATACCAAACTTTCTTATATATATATAAGATATATATGATGTGTGTGTGTGTGTGTGTGTGGTGTGTTGCATGATATAATATGTATCTATAGGAAAATGGTCTGGCGACTTGAGCTTCAAATCATTGGAGAGGTAGTTACCTTAAAAATTAAACATGAGTCACATCCTGCTTGTCGCATAAGGGTTGGTAAATAATATATATAATATATATAAAATATATATATATTATTATATATATTTTGTGTAATGCTTTATCATCATAGAAAAATGGACTTGAAAACTAGAACAAGAGTATTAATTGAAAAAACTGAAACTTACTCATTTTCAACTTTCTGTCTTTCATTAGCTAATTTTCCTTTATTTAATTATGATAAAAGTATAGAAGTAAAGAATAAAAATGATAATATTATTTTCTTCTTAATCGGATTTCTTTTAGATCTATCCGAGATAAAATCATACCACAAAGCACATGTTTATCTAAAAATCAAAATTTTCAATACCAATATGCAAATTAGCCTTCCTGTTCACACTGTAACACCATTATTTTTTGTATATATAAATAACAATTTTCATGTTATTAGTAGTAGGGTATGGTCAACAGTTTTAATAATGGTAAACAATTTTATTGATATTTTGAGGTTTATAAAATAAAATAAAATCATGGAAAATGTGAGTTGTAATAACTAGGCGAATTGTGACGTTGAGTAGTAATATATTTTGGGCTTACAGACAACAACACACCATTATTTTATTTTGATATTTGGAACTATTGTCCTCATCTATTGTTATCTGTACAACGTTTCGGCAATGTTGCCGCCTCTGGCCTTCTCAGTATTTGCTTCTTGACCGAGAAACCTTCTTGTCATATCGAGGAGGCCATCACGAATTGAAAACTTTATCAGATCCACGGGGGTATCCTGTTCTCATTCCGCTAACATGCTGTGGTACAGGTATTAAGCTGTGGTTAATTATTATTCATATGTACTGCTGCCGCTTGATCAGGATTGACCTTGGTCTAGAGATTAACTATCACTTAGAACTGTCTTTAAGCGAATTCTTTTATCCACGTAGGCTATCCTGCCGCTGTTGGCTGGGGGCGTTAGTAATGACCGACTGCACCTCTGCAGAGGGGTAAGACTAACTCCTAACCCTGCCACCTGTGGCCTGTGGGTTGGTGATAGTGCTGCTTACAGGATATGAACCCTGTGGGATGAGCAGTCCAATGACTTGCATATTCGCAGCTTTGGGACCCGTTCTTGCGGCTAGACGGGCGAGATCGGAGAGGCCCTTCTGATCAATCAGCTGGATCACGGTCAAGCTAGCACCTTGTTTCCCACTATTGCTTTGGCAGCCACCTTTTATCTGGCCAAAGGTGGTGATGAGGTCTCATGTCCATGGGAATGACGTTTTAAACTCTATTGATGGGGGTTTCCAGTTTTTGGGAGTGTTTAGGGTAATGTGGAAACCACCCGTCATAACCATTGCTCCTGGTCACTCTGGACCCACGAGTGGTAGCTACCTTTAGCGGTCCAATTTATGGGTTAAATAAAAAACACATGGTTGATAAACCAAAATTGGTATATTATGCATTGAAGAATGAATTTTTCACAACTTATCGGCATTAAATGACCCACTGAGGTTGATATGCCGTGAAAACGAAAAAACAAAAAACAGTAGGCTAGTCATCCGAGAAATCTCCCATTATAATAGATAAATATATCTTATCTAAGTAATTGGTCTTATGATGAAACTAATTGCTTTTCTGTAAGTTATAAGAAGTACATTTTCTGAAGAGAAGTGTCATTTAAAATATCATGGAATGAAATGCGAAATTTTGAATCTACAGCTCGGAAGCGCGCAAATTTCTAAGCTTGCAAGCAAATCTTGTGAATTTCTAAGCTTTAGAGACACTATCATCTATTTATTCATAATGGGAGATTATTGAAGGTTATATCAAGTTCATTGGGCCATATGCGGTAAAAGGGGGTGTAGTGCTTCACATTTGCCAATTAAATCTATGTCTACGCGAGGTCAACTGCTTTGAATGACGACAGAGAAAATGTTTGTGACCTGGTATGATGAATATACTCGATCTAAGGTGAGGTTCCTTCTGGAGTTCTAACCGATATTCATCGAGAGAGTTGGAGATTTTTTGAAAAAACTCAAAAAGTTGAAAAACTATGTTTAAATTTTTGTTTCGTTGAGATGTTGAAATTGGCGTTTCCAGTGGCATGAGGCATGTGGGTTTATTCATATGTAAATACAGCTGTGTGATATATTGTTACATAAATCTATGCGGTTGCAATAAGATTATGTTGTCAATCCCTGTCTTTCTAAGGGCTGGCCTTTTCATATCATGGGCGGGACTTTTCCATGGAATATTACAGAAACAGCCGCAGAAAATACGTGAGTCACGTTGGACCTGGTTGGCGTCTCAGTTTCAGTTGGACGTAGGCAGAGAAATGTACTGCCCTTAACTGGAACTACAAGCCTGAAGTATACGCGATGAAAATGTTTTAGTTAAGTAATAAAAGCTTACGAAAAATAAAACTACGGTTTTTGTTGGTGAATGTCTTTGGTAAACAAGACTGATCTAGAAGAAGAAATGAGTTAAGTCGATCCCAGCAAGAGACGCTAGAAGAAGAACCTAGATAGAAAGTATGAACAAGAATGAAAGAAAGTAAGAAGGGTATAAAACTATCACTTGCCATACATATATACGGTGATCTATGGACACATAGGTACGCTACTCCATATATATTATATAATATAGTTATTATATATACTAACTATATATATATAGATATAGTATATATATAACTGACTAAGCCTACTTTCACTGAACAATATAAACCCTACAAAACGACCCCACAACAAAGTCCATCTTCAAAACCCGCCATTCAACGCAAAAAACAACCACCCAACCTACGTAACATCCTCACTGCACGCCAGGAAACAATTTACATACACCTACGGAAAGTAATAAATGATGCAACAAGCCTAGATGCCCAAGTTGCAGCCACATAATACGGAAACGCAGATAAAAATTACGCCTACACAAACATAACAATCCATCGCCACACCTAAACATGGCATAGGTACATTATATACTATATATCAACTGCACACAAGTTTAGAAAATAGTGGATATGTGGGAGCAAACATCAACACCCTTAAAGTATAGAGACTATAGACTAAATAAACCACACAATCCACTAGTAAATTTCAAATCCCCGCATAGTACAATAGCACTTCATTTTAACACCTATCACAACCTACAACACCTTCAAATGCATCTTATTGTCAACACCGCATATTCCTAACAACGCAATCTAGAACACAATCAGAAAACTAAATGGATTCTAAAATTAAAACGCACGTGAAGGGATTAAACAACGGCAGATATCGGCAATTATCTCCGTTATTACATATTTTCAAGACGCCGCGCCATGTCGATAAACACAGAGAGAAAGAAGCCGTTAAACAGTAATAACATTTTGACACAAGGAGTATCTAACGAAACCTGAAATTTATGACAAAAATAATTAAAAATAAGTGAATTCCAATACACCATAATATCTGAGTTCATTCATTTATAGCAACATTTTTAAGTGCTCATCAAATAA
This sequence comes from Doryteuthis pealeii, assembly GCA_023376005.1. Taxonomy (NCBI): domain Eukaryota; kingdom Metazoa; phylum Mollusca; class Cephalopoda; order Myopsida; family Loliginidae; genus Doryteuthis; species Doryteuthis pealeii. The sequence goes on along the minus strand of CM042170.1, from coordinate 59,573,966 downwards.
CGCCCCAAAACTCTAAAAAAATTTTCAAATATATATATATATATAATTTATATATATATATATATATTCATCCTTAGACACTGTATATCGATCATATCATGTCTCTTCAGTGTGGGCTAGCATTAGCAGGCTACTCCCACCAGAATGGCCTACAATAAAAATTATTTATAAACCTCAGCTTTTGTATAGTATATTTAGATTTGTTAACGTCATTAAGGTTTTTAAAAAAGATTGTGATTTGGAAGTCAACATTTTCCTTGATTGTTAGCGAATTAGTAAAGTTCTGGTGAGGATTTTGTTATTAACTATTGTACAAATTTTGAATGGTGAAAAATATGCAGAGTAATAGGAAACAGGCGCCAGTAACTACTGTCAACGTTACCATGATATTTGTATATATAATATATATATTATGATAGATATATATATGCATGATTGATATGTATATGTGATATATATATATATATATATATATATATATATATATATTTAATACAGATCTTTTCAGGCAATTACATAAACAAACATTCATATGT
>CM042170.1:59525930-59570930 GCA_023376005.1 Doryteuthis pealeii | reverse complement strand
CTAAATTTCATTGGCCCTTAAAACATTAATCTGCTATGAAGTCTTTATTTAAAATTACTGTGAATATTTGTTAATTCATTAGCTCTCAAAACATTAATTAAATATGTCAACTAAGTGTTTACCTGTTTAAAATGATTGTGAACTTTATTAATACACAGTATGATAATTTAATTATTACAGAATCGGAGAGTAAGGAGGAAGAATTGGAGAGTAACATGAAATAATCGGTGTGTAAGGAGGAAGAATCGGAGAGTAATGTGGAATAATCGGAGAGTAATGAGGAAGAATCGGAGAGTAAGGAGGAAGAATAGGAGAGTAATGAGGAAGAATACGAGAGTAAGGAGGAATAATCGGAGAGTTAAGAGGAAGAATAGGAGAGTAAGGAGGAAGAATAGGAGAGTAAGGAGGAAGAATCGGAGAGTAAGGAGAAGAATCGGAGTAAGGAGGAAGAATAGGAGAGTAAAGAGGAAGAATAGAAGAGTAAGAGGAAGAATCAGAGAGTAAGGAGGGGAGATAGAAGCGTAAGAAGAAAGAATATGAGAGTAAGAGGAAGAATAGGAGAGTAATGAGAAGAATCGGAGAGTAATGAGGAAGAATCGGAGAGTAAGGAGGGATCGAGAGTAAGGAGAAGAATAGGAGAGTAAAGAGGAAGAATAGAAGAGTAAGGAGGAAGAATCAGAGAGTAAGGAGGGAGAATAGAAGCGTAAGAAGAAAGAATATGAGAGTAAGGAGGAAGAATCGGAGAGTAAGGAGGAAGAATCGGAGAGTAAGGAGGGAGAATCGGAGAGAGTAAAGAGGAAAGAATAGTAGAGTAAGGATGAAGAATCGGAGAGTAAGGAGGGAGAATAGGAGAGTAAGAAGAAAGAATAGGAGAGTAAGGAGGAAGAATCGGCGAGTAAGGAGGAAGAATCGGCGAGTATGAAAATAGGTTAGTAGATTAAAGGGACAGATTAGGAAGAATCAGAACGAGAGTAGGAGAGTAAAATGAAGATTCGGAGAGTAAGGAGACTGATTAGGAAAGTAAGGAAAATATTCAAAGAGTAAGGGGAAAGATGTGGAGAGCAAGGAGAGAGAATTGGTGAGTAAGGAGAACAAATTGGAGTACCTTCCCTCAAATTTTCTCATTGGGTTAAGCAAAAGAACAACGAGAGAAGGAAAAAAATACTAAGGAAAACTTAGCCGCTGCAAAAAATATCTACAATTTATGTGTATGTAACGGATTTATACAATGAAGAATAAAAATGAAATAAAATAAGATAGAATTAAAAAAAGGTTGTATATAATTTATGGATAAAATGTCTGACAAAACGAAAGAAAAATATAATTTGATGGAATATTTATTTATATATTATCCCACTTACCAAGGTCCAATATTATCATATCTGTGATACACTAACATTGAATAAATGGAAGGAAAAACAAGATTAGGTAAGTTTGTCATCATCATCATGTCACACTAGTAGCATGAATATCTATGACAATCTCTTGCCAACTGCCCCTATCATTCATTATCCTTGGGAGATCCTCTGCGCGGCATCCAGTATCCGCGCAGAGCTGGTCAATGTTATGCATTTATACAATGAAGAATAAAAATGAAATAAATAAGATAGAATTAAAAAGAAAGATTGTACATAATTTATGGATAAAATGTCTGACAGAATGAAAGAAAAATATAATTTGGTGGAATATTTATTTATTGATTATAATGTCTTGTCATCAAATTGGCTTCATTAGATAATGATTTGGAAAGTTTTTTTTAGATTTTAGGAAAGAATATTGCAGGATTCTAAACTGTCTACAATTTTGTTATGGCAATATTGAAGAATAATTAAAGTTCCAATTACCGTCGAACTGGGAAGACAAGGCAACAAACGGTTGTAAATTAAATACAAACCCGAATAGTTACAAAGTCTACTGCAGAATGACAGGATATATATAAACTCCACAATGTCATTCAAATCAAGCAGTCAAGCAGCCAATCAGAACTAAAGGAATGGAATGACCCAAATCACCCAAATTCATGAATGGGTCATTCTTGATTTCTATATATACCAACTGTCTTTGATACTGCTTAAGTTGTACTTAGTTAGCTGCTGTTATTCAAACAGTCAGTAGACTTACTGACTTCATTATTGGGTGAGTTGGGGTATGGAAGATTTTTAGCCAAGTACCCACTCACCAAGGTCAAATATTAGTATTAATATATCTATGATACACTAACACTGAATAAAAAGAAGGAAAGAGAAGATAAACCCAGAAACATAGATTTGTTATGGCAACATGATATTCGATAAATTGGATGTAGGGAAGAGATTTAGCTGGGTCCAATATTTAAGCTGCTCACAGCGACTCCCTCACCACCACGATCCCACCGTAAACAAAAGCTGATGGTTAGTTCATTATAATTGAGCAGAATGTAATAATAATAATGGCTGTCTACTCGTATTCGAATGAGACCATTTCCTTTTTTTATCATCATAGTTGGGTGCCAGTAGCATTTGACACTCTATCTTTGTGTTTTCTCAGATGACTCACCAGGCCAGCCCTGGAGAGACATACTCTTCCACATAAACTACATGTTGGAACTTCTCCACTTTGAATGTTGCTGGGCTGAAAATTACAATTTCTAATAGCCCACTTCAATTTTCGGTGTTTAATTCGGTTGGACTCAAATTCTTCCACAGACAGGTCTATTACAAGCTAGCTTCTTCCAGTCCTCCACAGCAATTTTATCTGTATAACTGGGATATTTCAAAGTTCACTATCTATTCATTTACATCGTCAAAATCCGGTTGTTAGAGGTTAGGGGTTAGGGTTAGAGTTAGAGGTTAGTTTTATAATTTAAAAAACTCTAAAAATCGTCTGTTAACAAACAACCGGATTTTGACGGTTTAAATGAAAAAGTGTTCTTATGAATCGAGATCTCAAAAGGGGTGCTTAAAGGTTATATGGTCTCTAAGATTTATGTCTAAAGATCAATAACTGGTAGTGATTTGCCACTGATGAAGATTTGCAGTCTTAAATATTTAAAAAGTAAAGAACAAGAGCATGCATTATTTATATCATTCATCAACAAAGATTAAAAAAAAACCAAAAGACAAAGAATATTTACCTTCTGACGTCAAACATGGCCTATAGACAAAGGACTCTGAAATAATAATAATAATAATTGTTTTTAACAGACATGAAAAAAAAGTATTCAAAACAATATAGAATCACAGAAAAAATACAGTAGACTTTTTTATTACAATACCCCTCGGTAATCTGACTAGGTAAACATTTTCATATCAGATCCTCAATTTTATATATATAAGGGGCTGTTCAAAAAGTATTGAGACTGAGGCTAAATGTTATCTGGCAGTAGAACCGACAGGCCAGAATGTCAGTATGATATACGAATTGAATGTAGCTTCTTATAATACGTTAGAAGGCTTAAAGTAACCTTCCAACGTAGGTACACATATGTACATAAAATAAACCGGACAAAGAAGTTATATATAATAACAAATACAGACTTTATTGTCTGAGCACTTGTACGAATGAACGAATACAATGAAATACATAAAATGGACACAGAAACAGTTACACAAAGTATAGAACTAAGGTCATGAAGAAGTGATAAAGAGTTCATGAAGAAATATGTCACTTACTGCTGGTTGGGGGGTGGACAAAGCCCCCCCCCTAATTAATGAACATGGACACCATGTGCCTAGCCTATGTTTAGTGGTTGCCGGACCGAGGGAAAGGAATTTTTCCGGGCTACTGTTTAAATACCCCAGCCACCTTTTGGCGAAAACCTGGCGACAAGGGATGATAACTCTTTTGGACTCATGTCCATCCCAACAGGGGCAGACAATCGCTACAATAACAACAAAAGTAACACAAATAATTATTTAGGGGGTGGAGGTGTCCCCGTGGCATAATGGCTAAAATGCTGGACTTTGCCATTGTAGTAAACGAGTTCTAACGTTGAAAAACTCCGACACATTTTTGGGTTATTTCCTAGTTGAGTAACATGAGTGACCCAGAAAAAAAACAGAACCCAAATTATTTGTTTGTTTTCCCATTAAACTAACCCTAAACCCCAACCCCCAACCCCAACTCTAACCCTTGTTAGACTTAAACTTTTAAAAAAATTAACAGTTTTATTATAAAATTTGTGGGTTCTGTTTTTTCTGCGTGCCCTAGTAAAATTATTATACTCAACTAGGGTGGTTTAGAGTTTAGGGTTTAGGGTTAGTTTAATGAGAAAATAAATAATTTGGGTAGGGTTAGGGTTTAGGGCTAGTTTAATGGGAAAATAAATAATTTAGGTTCTGTTTTTTCTGGGTCACCCTATAATATCATGTTACTCAACTAGTGGGTTAGGGTTAGGGTTTAGGGTTAGTTTAATGAGAAAATAAATAATTTAGGTTCTGTTTTTTCTGGGTCACCCTGTAATATCATGTTACTCAACTAGGGGGTTAGGGTTAGGGTTTAGGGTTAGTTTAATGGAAAATAAATAATTTAGGTTCTGTTTTTTCTGGGTCACCCTATAATATCATGTTACTCAACTAGTGGGTTAGGGTTAGGGTTTAGGGTTAGTTTAATGAGAAAATAAATAATTTAGGTTCTGTTTTTTCTGGGTCACCCTGTAATATCATGTTACTCAACTAGGGGGTTAGGGTTAGGGTTTAGGGTTAGTTTAATGGGAAAATAAATAATTTAGGTTCTGTTTTTTCTGGGTCACCCTATAATATCATGTTACTCAACTAGTGGGTTAGGGTTAGGGTTTAGGGTTAGTTTAATGAGAAATAAATAATTTAGGTTCTGTTTTTTCTGGGTCACCCTATAATATCATGTTACTCAACTAGTGGGTTAGGGTTAGGGTTTAGGGTTAGTTTAATGAGAAAATAAATAATTTAGGTTCTGTTTTTCTGGGTCACCCTGTAATATCATGTTACTCAACTAGGGGGTTAGGGTTAGGGTTTAGGGTTAGTTTAATGGGAAAATAAAATTAGGTTCTGTTTTTCTGGGTCACCCTATAATATCATGTTACTCAACTAGTGGGTTAGGGTTAGGGTTTAGGGTTAGTTTAATGAGAAAATAAATAATTTAGGTTCTGTTTTTTCTGGGTCACCCTGTAATATCATGTTACTCAACTAGGGGGTTAGGGTTAGGGTTTAGGGTTAGTTTAATGGGAAAATAAATAATTTAGGTTCTGTTTTTTCTGGGTCACCCTATAATATCATGTTACTCAACTAGTGGGTTAGGGTTAGGGTTTAGGGTTAGTTTAATGAGAAAATAAATAATTTAGGTTCTGTTTTTGGGTCACCCTATAATATCATGTTACTCAACTAGTGGGTTAGGGTTAGGGTTTAGGGTTAGTTTAATGAGAAAATAAATAATTTAGGTTCTGTTTTTTCTGGGTCACCCTGTAATATCATGTTACTCAACTAGGGGGTTAGGGTTAGGGTTTAGGGTTAGTTTAATGGGAAATGAATAATTTGGGTTCTGTTTTTTCTGGGTCACCCTATAATATCATGTTACTCAACTAGGGGGTTAGGGTTAGGGTTTAGGGTTAGTTTAATGGGAAAATGAATAATTTGCGTTCTGTTTTTTCTGGGTCACCCTGTAATATCATGTTACTCAATTAGGAAATGACCCACTTTTATGTGCACATATTTTATTCCCATTGATACTTTCTTCGCACCCGTTGTGTCCAAGGAGAAACAATGGATTAGAGTTGGAATTCTCAACCAACCGCATCAATGATTGTTAACTGACCCAGCCAATACTGTTCTTCTTCAAATCTGTAGGGTTGCTTTGGCACTAAATAACTCATGAAGTTTGATGTGCCATTAAACAAAGAAACCAGTTCAGATCCGATTTATTAATGTAGTTCAAAATCATTTTAAATATCTTAAGCATATCTATTCAAGGTTATTTCCTATAAGTTTAACATGATCAAAGGGGAACCACTCTTGACTGATAAATTATTTATTTTCCCATTAAACTAACCCTAACCCAGTCTTTTATTTCGTAGTAGATCAATAAATAAATGAATAATTTATCAGTAAAGAGTGGTCCCCTATGATCATGTTAACTTAGAGGAAATAACCCTATTCTACCTATTGGGACTTTAACATGTTCTAACACTCCGTATCAGAGCCGACCTGGGAGTAATGGCAAGGAAAGGGGAGACTCCACACTACCCAGAGCTCCACAACTGGAGTCTCATCACTGGATGCATTTTTATGTAATATCCAGAATGCTCAATGCCTTGTGGAAAGCTATACATCGATTAATCAAAATTGATTAAAATGTTAATATTTAAAAGATACGCAGACCCCAAATCCCATTCAAAATTTCGGGTTCTTTTTGCTGAAGACTGAGGAATGGAGGATATCTATATTTACCAACCCCTCGCACGAGCAGATGAGACACAAGGTCAATTTTAAGCAGAGTTTAAAAGGTTTGAATTCGGAGTTTTCATTCTCCTAGACTGGTTACCTAGCCAAGATTAAAGAGCCCAGTCTGTCCTGCTATTTAACCATAGCTGGAGGGAGAATTTGATTCATACCTTTACCACGGGTATTAGCGCTATGTGAAATTCAAACAGCTTCGTCCAGGGATTGAACTCGGGTCGACAACAGGTTTGAATTCAGAGTTTTCCTTCTCCTAGACTTGTTACCTAGCCAAGATTAAAGAGCCCAGTCTGCACTGCTATTTACCCATAGCTGGAAGGAGAATTGGATTCATACCTTTCCCAAGGGTATTAGCGCTATGTGAAATTCAAACAGCTTCGTCCAGGAATTGAACTCGAGTCGACAAGTCCATTTCCCATGACTTTAACCATTACACCTCGCACTTGGAGGATATCGGTTTTTACGTTGAGGGCAATGAAATGCAGCTGCGTTATAATAACTCTTTGTTCAATATTAACACTATTTTTATCGAAGGATGATTATGGAGTAAAAAAAAAGATGAAAAGATGGAAAGACCAAGTAAATAAATTGATATTGAATTAATAATAGAAACATGTACACAGTGTTTGATTATCGTTATAACAACCTTTATTTGGAACCTGTACATATATTGATCTGCATATGCATTACAGATACTCTCCATAGATTTATCTTTCGAAGCTTTATGGTCAAGTCACATTGAAAGCACCGGTTCTTGCAAGTGTTACATGAAACACATAATAAAAAAAAAACACTACATTATCTGCCCCAAGAACAGTAAGGGTTGTTCATAGAAGAGCTATGGTCTCCCAAGTTTCAAAAAGGACAGGTCACGTATAGTTCCATTCTGTATTGAAAAGGTAAGATATGAAATATCTTATTGGCTGTTTTAATTACTTTGAAAATAAGTTATTTTGTGATTTTGGGAGTCGTTCTTCCAGTGGATTTGTTTTAGTGTTGAGAATTCTGGGGTATGGGGGTTATCGTCCTTTGTCTGCGAGCCTCTGTTTCAAACCAACCAATCATGAGCCAGCATACTTTGGCGGCAAAGCCGAATAAGCAAACTCATGCCACCTCTTCTGATCCAGCCCTCACCGGAGACAAACCTAAAATAGGGTCGCTCCTCTTCTTGAACAGACAACCAGAATCGGAGTCGGACGCAATAGCAGAAGTCCATCATATCCGAACTATCAGAAGGCCGTAGCAAGGGGCTCCGTTAATAGCCCATATCTCAGGATACACCAGTTAAGTGACAAATATTATTATTTGCGCGAACGAACTAAAGTTTGCAATTATTTATATGTAATACAGTCTTTTATTCATATTTCTGTTGTTCGTTGTATTCTTTAACTCTCAACCTGTCTGCCACACTCGTGGTTAACTCCATTACAGCCTTGGAGTATTGCCGCTTGTGTCTTCTTATTTCTTTATATTAGGTTCATTCATGTTTATTTTATGAGTTGAACAGAAATGAGATATATCATTTGTGGATGTGTTTTATATTTAGACGATATTTGAAGAGGATAAATTTCTTTTTAATTTAAAAAAAATTGAAATAGATTTATCTTTCGAAGCTTCACGCTCAAGTCGCATTGAAAGAACCGGTTCTTGCAAGTGTTACATGATAGCTAAAAAAAAAAATGAAACACATTGTTGGGTTCAAAGTTATAATATCAATTATAATTGGTTGAACAAACAACTCCGACCAAGGGTGTTACATACACAAAGGACTTTACTACGAGCACATGGAAATGATACACATAACAGAAATACAAAGAAGATATAATAAAGAACACATTCATGAATAGAGATACAATAAGGAGGTATACAAGAGATACCTAAATGTACATATAGAAGTAATGGAGAGTCCATAAAGCAATGTCACTTACTAACGTTGTGTTAGGGGCTGAAGCTCCCACACAAGAAGGGTGTAGACAAATGTCTAACCCATGGTTGTTAAGTCCCGAAGAAGAAAGAGGAAAGAGGATTCAAAACTGACTCTTGCCTGTTTAAATAACAAAAAAACCCTGGTGGTGAGAAACAAGAGGGAAGATAACTCTTCCAATCAAAGGGAAGAGAATCCAACAACATAATAAAAAAAACACTACATTATCTGTCCCAAGAACAGTAAGGGTTGTTTATAGAAGAGCTATGGTCTCCCAAGTTTCAAAAGGACAGGTCATGTTTAGTTCCATTCTGTATTGAAAAGGTAAGATATGAAATATCTTATTGACTGTTTTAATTACTTTGAAAATAATTTATTTTAGGATTTTGGAGTCGTTCTTCCGTGGATTAGTTCATTCATGTTTATTTTATGCGTTGAACAGAAATGGGATCTGTCATTTGTGGATGTGTTTTATATTTAGAGGATATTTGAAGAGGATAGATTTCTTAGTATCATCTGCATTATTCGGACTATTGTCCCATCTTCATTGTTATTTGTACAACGTTTCGGCCGATATGCCCCCCGGCCTTCTTCAGGTATTTCTTGTCGGACTCGGGAACCTTCTTTTCGGACTCGGGAACTTTCAGTCCAATTGGACACATGGCCTAGTGGATAAGGTAGTTAGGTTAAGACAGTTCTAAGTGAGAGTTATCTCTGGATTCCGGGTTCAATCCTGAGTAGAGGCAGTAACATAGAAAAATAATTAACACAACTCCTACCCAGCTTGTGGTTCCTGCTCTACTGACTGAGCTAAACCAGCTCTATAAATAAAAAGGAGTAAAAATAGTAGTAAAATAAAAGTAATAATGAAAAGTTTATTGATTTAGTGTAATAAAAAGGCAATAGTAAAAGATGATGTAAAACCAATAGTAATAATGAAGATGTATTGAGCTGGAAAAGTGTTGTTGCAATAACGCAGTGTAATTTAGTTTCCATTTTCACCTTGGAAATCAAACTAATTGGCAATGTTTAATTAATTGCAAATAATTATTTCGTTGACACAAAAAATATCTTGTTTTAAATTTTGTCTTTTAGAATTTGGTCATTTAAATTCTGAACAATTATTTATGACTTGTTGTTCTTTTGGGTGATTAATGTTTTTGTTTTGGTAATTGTTTATTTGTAATGGTAGAATATTGTGGTGTGTGCGCGCGTGTGTGTGTGTGTGAGAGAGAGAGAGAGAGAGAGAGAGAGAGAGAGAGAGAGAGAGAAAGTGTGTGTGTGTGTGTGTGTGTGTGTGCGTATGCGTGTGTGTGTGAGATAGTGAGAAAGAGACACACACAAAGAGAGAGAGAGAGAGAGAGAGAGAGAGAGAGAGAGAGAGAGGGGGGATTTTTGATGTTAGACTTAGAGAGGTAGAGAAAAAAAGAGATAGAGAAACTATTTTCATTTTATACTAAGAGACACAGAGAGATAGAACACATTTTGGCGAGAGAGAGAGAGAGAGAGAGAGAGAGAGAGAGAGAGAGAGAGAGAGAGAGAGAGAGGGAGGATAGTTTTGATGTTAGATTTAGAGAGGTAGAGAGAAAAAGAGATAGAGAAACTATTTTCATTTTATGCTAAGAGATAGAGAGAGAGAGAAAACATTTTGGCATGAGAGAGAGAGAGAGAGAGAGAGAGAGAGAGAGAGAGAGAGAGAGAGAGAGAGAGAGAGAGATCTTGGTATTAGAGTGAAATACACACACATTATATATATATATATATATATATATAGATAGATATGAGAGAGAGAGAGAGAGAGAGAGAGAGAGAGAGAGAGAGAGAGAGAGAGAGAGAGAGAGAGAGAATATTTTTGGTCTTAGATTGTGATAGACAGAAAGTGCTAGAGAAAATATTTTGATTTTATGTTGACAGGAGAAACAGACAGACAGACAATATCCTGGTATTAAATTACACAGAGATAGATAGATAGAGATAAATATCTTGGTATTACAGTGGCATAAAGATAGATAGATAGAGAGATAGATAGATAGAGAGAGAGAGAGAGATAGATAGAGAGAGAGAGAGAGAGAGAGAGAGAGAGAGAGAGAGAGAGAGCTTGGTATTACAGTTTGCATAGATTACACACACACACACACACACACATATATATATATATGGTTATTTTCTATAACTCCAACACAAACAAAGGGGAACCACTCTTGACTCATAAATTATTTATTTATTTTCCCATTAAACTAACCCTAAACCCAACTCCGTCTTCTTTTTTCCTTGTAGATCAATAAATAAATAAATAATTTATCAGTCAAGAGTGGTTCCCCTTTGTTTATGTTGGAGTTACAGGAATAACTATATATATATATATATATATATATATATATATATATATATATATATAGAGAGAGAGAGAGAGAGAGAGAGGGGGGGAGAGAATGAAAGAAAATACATTTTTATTACAGAGGTACGTGAGAGAGAGAGACAGACAGACAGAAAATATATTGGTATTACAATATCTCAAAGATTGATAGATAGAGGGAGACGCAGAGGAAGATAGAGAGAATCTCTTGGTATTACATAGATAGATAGATAGATAGATAGACCGAGACAGAGAGAAAGGGAGAGAGAATATCTTTGTATTACAGTTGGCTCAGACAGAGATAGATATAGAGAGTGAGAAAGAAAAATATCTTGGTATTACAGCGTCAGATAGATAGAGTGAGAGAGGGGGGATGGAGAGAGAGAGAGAGAGAGAGAGAGAGAGAGAGAGAGAGAGAGAGAGAGAGAGAGAGAGAGAGAGAGAGAGAGTAAAAAGCAAGTTTCTTTTTAGTGTCTATATTCCAATTCTTAGTTTCGTTTCTTGCACCAGCTCACTGAGTAATCACTGCATTTTCTTCATTTCTTTTTCCTCAATGAGATTGATAAAATGAGCAAAACTAAACAAAACAAAACAAAATGTCTTTAAAAGGTGATTTAACAATGAACAATACTGAACATTATGGATGATAATGTCAAGATGGAAGATGTTGAAAAAAAAAACCAAAAAACGAAAAGAACAAAAAAGAAAATAAATAACATTTCTAGCAATTTTACGACAGAAAAAAAATACAAAAAAAATAAACTACACAAAACAAAAATGAAAAACAAAAAATGGTTTTCATACATTTTCTTCCTTCCTTTGTTTTCTCTTTCATATTTCTTTCTTCCTTCCTTTTCTCTTTCATACTTCTTCCTTCCTTACTTACTTTTCTTTTTCATACTTCTTCCTTTTCTCTTCATACTCCTTCTCCTTTTCTCTTTCACACTTCTTCTTCTTTTCTCTTTCATACTCCTTCCTTCCTTTTTCTCTTTCATACTCTTCCTTCCCCTTTTCTTTTATACTTCTTCCTTCCTTTTCTCTTTTATACTCCTTCTTCCTTTTCTCTTTCATACTCCTTCTTCCTTTCTCTTTTCTTCTTCTCCTTTTCTCTTTCATACTCTTCCTTCCCTTTCTCTTTATACTTCTTCTTCCTTTTCTCTTTTATACTCCTTCTTCCTTTTCTCTTTCACACTTCTTCTTCCTTTTCTCTTTCATACTCCTTCTTCCTTTTCTCTTTCACACTTCTTCTTCCTTTTCTCTTTCATACTCCTTCCTTCCCTTTTCTCTTTCATACTTCTTCCTTCCTTTTCTCTTCACACTTCTTCCTTCCTTTTTCTCTTTCATACTTCTTCCTTCCTTTTCTCTTTCATACTTCTTCCTTCCTTTTTCTCTTTCTACTTCTTCCTTCCTTTTTCTTTTACTCTTCTCCTTTTTCTTTTCACACTTTCTTCCTTTTCTCTTTCACACTTCCTCCTTTCTCTTTCACACTTTTCCTTCCTTTTCTCTTTCATACTTCCTTCTTTTCCTTTTCTCCTTTTTCTTTCACACTTCTTCCTTTTCTTTTTCTCTTTCACACTTCTTCCTTCCTTTTCTCTTTACACACACTTCTTCCTTTTCTCTTTCACACTTCTTCCTTCCTCTTCACACTTCTTCCTTCCTTCTCTTTCACACTTCTTCCTTCCTTTTCTCTTTCATACTCCTTCCTTCCTTTTCTCTTTCATACTCCTTCCTCCCTTTTCTCTTCATGCTCCTTCCTTCCTTTTCTCTTTCATACTTCTTCCTTCCTTCCTTTCTTTCTTTCATCTTTCCTACAATTTACCTCCTTCCTTCCAGAACCTAACATTACCAGGATAAACGAAAAAGAACAGAACAGAAAAGAAAATAGATAACATTTCCAGTAATTTTACGACAGAAAACAAAAACACAAAAAACAAAAAAATAAAAAGAAGAAAAACCAAAAGTGAAAGAAGAACCTAACATTACCAGGATAAAAGTCTTCGAGACAGCAATCATGGAATCAACTAAATGTCAAGGAATCCTCAGCTTTGTGGGTAATCCATCCAGAACCAAAACAACAATGGAGTCATTAGATTGTGCTAATCTAAAAATAAATCATTCGATATGGCCAATTTAGGGCAATAAAGTTAAGTGGGCGAGAAAATCTTCAGTTTTCATCAAAGAGTTGTAAGATGCTAATCGAAAGGGAAATGAGACAAAAACCTGCATTTCCCTTGCAGAAGAAAAAAAAGTTTATTTTGCATGCACATTGTTAAAATTCCATGAATGTTTGAATAGAAGCATATACATGTATATCAGGACCGGGTTAGCTCAGTCGGTAGAGCGTTCGGCTAGAAACCAAGGGGTTCCTAGTTCGATAGATCGCCAAATCGATAAGACAAAAATAACATCTTTTTATTTTTATTTTTATACACTTTGTAATTGCCTTCAAATTATTAATATATTATAACATACTTAACAATGCTTCAAGCAAATTACCAATTACTTATATATATATATATATATACACACACACACACATATATATATGTGTGTGTGTGTGTGTGTATGTGTGTGTGCATGTCTCAGTCGGTAGAGCATTCGGATAGAAACTACAAAGTTATATCGGCCCTTACCAACTTAGCCACAGGTATCTGTGTGGTAAAGTAAGGAGCTGATGGTAGGTGTGGCGCTCCACCTCAGACGCTAAAAATAATCTCCTTGGTCTAGTGCTAGTGAAAAGGGGTTAGACTCCTCGCTGATTGGCTGATACCGACATTAGGGCGCCCGGACGACTTTACTACTACTACTACATGTGTATATGAGAAGTAAACGAACAGACGATGTGTTTTGATATGGCTCTTTTAGCCGACAATTTTTGGGAGAATATGTGCTTAATTGAAGTCGTACCTAATTTTAAAAAATTAATTAATTAATAATTAATGAATTAGGCGGGAATACCTATTCAAATATAAGGCTAAACAAATCGAGAAAAATCAATCTCTGTATGTACATTTCAGCCTATTAGGCCTCATCGGGAGAGCTATAGACAGGAAGACCGCTTTGTGTGTGATTCGAACCCAGAATGTCAAGCTGACAGGCAGAGACTCTAACCATTACACCAGCAGGCCCTTTCCAGATTTTTCGTTTTTGTTTAGAAGTAGGTTATATTTCACTTTATGGTCACTTTTACTACACGACAGTATGAGAAGTAAACATGTGTATATGTTTGAGATACGCTTGTAATATTAAACAGTGCTGGGTGGCGTCGTCAGTTATGTTATTACAGGTTCATTGTGGGGGAGGGGTCTTTCAACATAATACCCCTTACCAAGTTTGGCCCCACTAGGGACGATCAAGCCCTAGTGCGTCACCCATCTTATTCACGCTAGTAGATAAACTGGCTTTAGATATAGTTTATGAAAAATATGGGCTATCCTCTCCTATTAATCAGTGCTGGGGGGCGGCGCCAGTTAAGTTATTACGTTCATGGGAGGGGGGTTCGGGTCTTTCAACATAATACCCCTCGCCAGTTAGACCCCACTAGAGACGATCAAGCCCTAGTGCGTCACCCATCATGTTCAACGCTAGCAGATAAATCAACACAGACCTCAGCTTCTTTACAACTGATTGACTATTATCATACTAAAGCTGAGCGAATCAATTATTGTTTCTTTAAGCCCTTTTTCCTGTTTAGTTTAATGACTAATTAAACACTAAAATATTCCTTACTTTTGGGATTGAATTATATTTGAAAAACATTAAATTTCATCGTTTTAATTAACTGTAATTTGCAATTGAGTAACCAATCTCTTACTAACCATCTGCCTATCAATTTCACCCCCCTCTATTATATATATTAGTCTATCTGTGGGAGCAATTTGGAGAGTCGCACTCAAAGCCAGGTTGACAGCTGGCTGTTTTGATGTGTATGTTAAACAGTGCTGGGTGGCGGCGTCGGTTAAGTTATTGCAGGTTCATTGGGGAGGGGTTCGGGTCTTTCAACTCTCGCCAGTTAGACTCCACTAGAGACGATCAAGCTATAGTGCGTCACCCATCTTATTCAACGCTAACATATAAACTGGCTTTAGACAGAGTTTACGAAAAATATGAGTTACCCTCCCCTAACACTAAACCCAGAAGTAAAAACTAGCAGAGGGCAGTGCCTTAGAAATTTTGACAAAACACAAAACGCAGTCTATTGCTTTTAGACTATTTTTTTCTGTTCTGTTGCATTTCGGCCCTCAGCTAGTTCCTTACTTCCGGGTTCTGTCAGGGGAAGATAACACATATTTTCAATAATATATATATATATATATATATATATATATATATATATTATTTAACGTCAGAAAATTTGAAAAGACATACATATTTTAACATATGAAATTGATTAAAATAATCACAATTAAAAACAAATTTTCAAAGGGTTAAAGGGAGATAACTTTATGAGTTTTTTTTATAAAATACAGGAAATTAAAAATTCAAATATATATTCGAATACATATAGAGCGTCCGCAATAATCAACCGACGTAATTTGCGGTCCATAAACATAACAACACAAAATCTCTTCAAATAAACACCAGGAGATTGAGCAACCTGACGATGGTGAAATAACCTGAAACCTGGGTAGTTGCTTATGAAGAACTTTTATATTTAAAAAATTCAACAAATATATATATATATATATATATATATATGTGTGTGTGTGTGTGTGTATGTGTGTGTGTGAGTGTGTGTTATATACACAAATAAAGATATCTCCCAATTCACAAGATTCACTAAACCCAATACACCCACTCACCAACAATACAAAATGTTATCAAGTTCATCTATCAGACTAGGCGAACATCAACCGGATGTTCCAAGTGCCATGACTTTTGGTTAAAAGAAAAAATACTCATCTCTGCGCATACGGATCAGCGCATGCGAGAATCTTGAAAAGAAATTATCAAGATAAAATCAGATATTTTCCTTTTTCGACCAATCCGTGACCTCCGTGGTAAAAGTAAAAAAAAGCCAAAAGCTGATCCATTTCCTCGTCCCGAAAAAGTATAAATTCCCCGACTTTGAAAGACTGACTCAGAGTTTAGCGGTGACACAGAGCCGACAACACGGGAGGTGAGCGCTCGGACGCTAACCGCTACAAAACAGAGATATCACTCGCCGCCCCTTTACCCTCTTTCATCCCGACCAAGCCAAGGGGCGAACAACTACCAACGTTACGAACCGTTTAACGCGAAGGACACACACGTGTAATCGACTGCAATTAATCGATATCTCGATTAATTCATTGGATTTAACCCTGATGATCCTTATGGTGAAACTCGAGTAGGTTATCACTTGTACCTATATTGTAATATATATATATATATATATATATATATACATATGTTTGTATGTGTGTGTGTATGTGTGTGTGTGTGTGTGTGTGTGTGTGTGTGTGTTGGGGGTGAAATAGATCGGTTTGCAAGTTAATGAGAATTATTTCTACCAGTTTATAAAACCAAACAAAAATATTTACCTGCAAATCATATGAAATTTGGCATTAGATAGCCCACAAAGGTTGATATGGCATTAAAAAAAATAACCAATTAGCCAACCTTGTTGTTGTGTTAATTTAATCTGGTAGATATGTTTGTAATACATAGAAGACATAACTAAGAGAATATCAAGAAATAAAGAAAGACATAACTAAGAGAATATCAAGAAAGAAAGAAAGACATAACTAAGAGAAAGAAAGAAAGAAAGTAACTAGAGGACAAGAAAGACATAACTAAGAGAATATCAAGAAAGAAAGAAAGACATAACTAGAGAATATCAAGAAGAAAGAAAGACATAACTAAGAGAAAGAAAGAAAGAAAGACATAACTAAGAGAATCAAGAAAGAAAGAAAGACATAACTAAGAGAAAGAAAGAAAGAAAGACATAACTAGAGATATCAAGAAAGAAAGAAAGACATAACTAAGAGAATATCAAGAAAGAAGACATAACTAAGAGAAAGAAAGAAGAAGACATAGAAAGAAAGACATAACTAAGAGAAAGAAAGAAAGAAAGAAAGAAAAAAGACATAACTAAGAGAAGAAAGAAGAAGAAAGAAAGAAAGAAAGACATAACTAAGAGAAGAAAGAAGAAGAAGAAAGAAAGAAAGAAAGAAAGAAAGAATATGAAAGAAAGAATGAAAGACTCTGCTTTAAAAAGAATGAAAGACATTTTTTAGATGTTTTAAATAATGAAGGAGGAAAGGAAACAGCAAGAAAGATTGAATAATAAAGATAGAAAGAAGAAAGAAAGAAAGGACTGCGTGAAAAGAAAGAAGGAAAGAAAGAAAAAAGTACAAAAAAAAAGAAAGAGGTATGAAAGAAAGAAAGAAACTTTAAATAAGAAAAGAAAGAAGTACGAAAGAAAGAAAGGAAAAGGTAGGAAAAAAGAAAGAAAGAAACATTAGATAAGAAGGAAAGAAAGAAGAAAAAAAGGAAGAAAGAAAAAGAGGTATGAAAAGAAAGAAACATTAGATAAGAAGGAAAGAAAGAAGAAAGAAGTACGAAAAAAAGAAGTATTAAAGAAAGAAACATTGAGAAAGGAAGAAGGAAGGAAAGAAATAAATAAAGAAAGAAAGGAAAGATTAAATAGGAAAGAAAATAAAAGATAAAATTCATAGAAATGAAGCCGAAAACGTGTATCCAATATTCTATTAATCAGGACGATATCCGAAAACAGTTTTTTCTATCCAGTATCAATGTCTGTCCTTGGCTCAGAATAATGGCGACACATGTAAGTTGGATTCAAATTTTTCATTATTTTATGTAACAGTAAATATCTGATAAGATTGCAATATACAGAGTGTTCATAAAGTCCTGTGGCAGGTTTTAAATTTAATTACCGTATATACTCACAGATAGGTCGTACCAATGGATAGATTGCACCCCTAATTTGTGGTTGTCAAAGTTGGTATTTCCAGTTGACCTTCAGATAGGTCGCATTATAATCTGACTAGTTACACTACCTATTATAATATAAAACTTATCCGCCCTGTCGGCTGGGGTGTTAGAATGCAGGTCAAAACCTGGGAACAAGGGAAGATAACTCTTCCAGCCCAAACAGGGGCAGACAATCGCTGTAATGGTATCTTTTGATGATTTTAACTCTTGTGAATATTTTTAGAGCATATATAAAGTTCTACTCAATCTCTCAATGATCCTAGCCCTTCTGAAAGGTTGTAATATGGTATATTTTGATGATCCTGTCTCTTCTAAATATATTTGAAGCTTATGGGGCCACCCACAGCCAACACTGCCCTGTCGGCTGGGGCGTTAGAATTCACTGACTGCACCTCTGCAGAGGGGTAAGACTCCCCCAATGGGGCCACCTGTTGGCCGTAGGTGGCGACCCGTGATGCTTAAGGATAGAGCCCAGGTGGATGAGCAGTACATGACATGCAATACTCCACTTTAGCCCTATCTTGGGCTAGATGGGCGGACGGAGAGGCCCCCTCCGATCAATCGGCTGGTCACATCAAGCCCTAGCACCTATATGATTTTTATGCTATATACACCCAAAATTTGAGTAAGCTATTTTAAAAATTGTTTTTTTACTCTCGTCCCTTTTTTTTACAGTAACAAGAAGTAAAAAGTTTACAAATAAATAAATACCTGCGATTTTGTGTAAAATTGATGTGGAAAATATTCAAAATAATTGTTTGATTATGACATGCATGCAACATTTTATTTGAGAGGGACGGGGCTCAGTTTTCATTTTAAATTGTTTTTTTTTTTTTTTTTACTCCTTTAATAAATTTTATGATTTGTCTTACTTATGATACAAACTCTCTGACATTGAATTTTTAACTCCCACACTCTCAGGCAATGTCTTTCAAAAATTATTTTTTTACGACGCCCGGAGGGTTTTCTGTTGCTAGTTCAACATAATCCACCATATTCAACCATGCAGCAGTCATGTTGTACAAATGATAGAATCATTTAATAAAAATCATATGAAAGTTAAACTCTTCAAGTTTTATCTTAAATTACTTTTTAATTATCACACGTCAACATGACCACCATCTTTATTGATAAATTGTTCTAGCTGATTCTCAAACTCTTCAAATGCATTTAATAATTAATGAATTGATATTGCTTGAATTACAAAAGAAACATAATTTTCCAGGTTTTCTTTTTAATTAAAAGGAGTTTATTAGAAATATATTTTCCAGTGTTGAACCTTCATATGGTGTTTACTAAAGGATTCTATCATCTTATTATAATGGAGATTGTGTGCTTTTCTGTCTGTAACCGAAACTATATTACTACTCATATCACTATTCCCTTAGTTATTGACATCACATTTTCCATGATTGCATTTTTATTTAAACCTCAATTATTAATAAAATTGTTTTACATTATTAATAGTGTTAACCATGTCTACATACTGACAACATGTAATTATATTTATATACAACAAAATAGCGGTTACAGTGTGAATGGGAAGGCTAATTTGCATATTGATATTAAAAATGTGATTTTATTAAATATGTGCTTAGTATTATTGATTTCTAATTGTTTGGTTTTATATTAATGAATATGAGCAAAAATCTCGGGGATAAATCTTAAAAGAATTCCATTAACAAGAAGAAATAACTGTAATATTATTCTTTACTTCCTATTTTAACTAAATAGTTAAATTAGGAAAATTTACCAATGAAAGACGGGAGTAAGGGAAAATGATAGAAGAGTTAGTTTCAAAGTTGTTCTATTTTTCAATCATACCCCCTCTGTTTCAAATCTTTTTATCTGAATTCTTATTCAGTTTCATTAGCCTTTCTAATTTAACATGATATTTTATTATATTAAAACTTAAATACTTGCACCCGGAGGGTGCATATATTTGCTAGTTTGTATAATGTAAGTACCGTATACCAATACCGATAGGTCACACATTTAAACAAAAAAATTCTGCCAAAATTTGTGATGAGACATCCATTCAACATATATGTAAAACAACACTAGTTTAATTTTATATGAATATTGGCAACTCCGCTGACATATATATATATATAATATATATATATATATATATATATGGGTAATTCCATGTCAAATCATCAGGAAAAAAAAAAATTATCCCCCACCCCCTTCAATTTTTCTGAAATTTCGTACAGGTGTAGACTAGATTAAAGTTAAACAATACCCCAAATTTGAGCTTCCAATTCGAAAAATTCGCCGTCATGTCGATTTTAAACTCGAAAAAATGAGGGTGGGTAAGAAAAATGGCGACATTTTGTAATCTATTATTGTCTATAAAATCTGTTCTAGAGCTTCCCTACTCCTAAAAATTGGTTTCTAGAACTTTTTAGGGCTGAGGAATCCAAAAATGTTATCAAAATAGGCATGAATTTAACCCTTTTCTCGTTATTAATGATTTATGATGTTTTCAATGCAAGATCAATAAGTGAAAAAATCACAATGTGGCACTACATATATTTTTTCTTTTCCTTTAAATTATTATTTGTACAAAAAATTGAGTTTGGTTTTTGCTCACAAGCGAAGTTACAACATCAAAATTTGGCACTTTTACGTACAGCCATTGAATAAGCACCATATGGAGCAAAATAACTGTCAGAGTTCGATAGAAATTATCAGGATTATGTTGGTGGTTGGATATATATAAAACAATGTACAAACAGTATATTTCCCATGTATCAATCACATCGCCAGCAAAATTCTGACAATATACAAAGTATTGAAAATTGGAAGGTAACAAAAATGATAAACCAATTTTTATAATTCTAAGAAACACAAACTTTATTTCTATATGTTTGCATTATACATCACAGTCTATGGCGAAGTGTTCTAGATTTAATATTTGTAAACAAAGTATTGAAACAAAGGTGAATATTTGATAAGTTTTATTTGGTTTCGTTTGTTTTGTTTTACGGCATATCAACCTCAGTGGGTCATTTAATGCCAATAAAGTTTTGAAATAAATCAATTCTTAATGGATAATACAATTTTTTTATAAATACATTTTTCTATTTAATCCATAGATGGGACCCTAACAGGTACTACCACTCCGGGTCAGAGTGGACCAGGGAGCAATGGTGATGAAGGGGTGCTCCACATTCCCCAAACCTCCAAAACTGGAACCTCACCATCAGATAGAGTTTAACGTCATTCCCAGGACATAACCCAATTATATACATTATAACTGCCTTGTCCCCTTCCCTTTACTACAGAATTATTATTTCTCCCCAATATTTCTGTTAACTTTTCCTACGATAAACTCCCTAAACTATTATTTCTCCCCAATATTGGTAGATAGTTCACCTAAAGTTCTCCGAGTGCTCAAAACAGCAGTACATAAGTAATCTTTGAATAAATGCTATACAATATGATATAATTATTTTATCCCGAACTCCGTTTAATAATTATGGTCTTCGATTTAATATGGTTCGAGCAGGCCATCGGAATTGTTTTAAACTTTCTATCTTTCCCTTACTCTTTCTTTCTTTCTTTCTCTCTTTCTTTCCCCTACTCTTTCTTTCTCTCTCTCTCTTCTTTCTTTCCCTTTTTCTTTCTTTCTTTCTCTCTTTCTTCCCCTACTCTTTCTTTCTCTCTCTCTTTTCTTCTTCCCCTTTTTTCTTTCTTTCTTTCTCTCTTTCTTCCCCTACTCTTTCTTTCTCTCTTTCCTTTTCCCCTACTCTTTCTTTCTCCTGCCATCTCTTTCTTTCTTTCTCTCTCTCCCCATTTATTTCTCTCTTTCTCTTTCTTTCCCTACTCTTTCTTTCTTTTCTTTCTCTCTTTCTTCTTTCCCTCCTTCTTTCCACTACTCTTTCTTCTCTCTCTTTCTTTCTTCTCTCTCTCTCCCCTACTCTTTCTTTCTCTCTTCTTTCTCTTTCTCTTTCCCTACTCTTTTTTTTTCTCTCTCTTTCTTTCTCTTCTCTCTCTTTGTCCCCTCTCTCTTTCCCCTCTCTCTGTCCCCTCTCTCTTTCTTTCTCCTACTCTTTCTTTCTCTCTCTCTTCTTTCCTCTCTTTTCTTTCCACTACTTTCTTTCTCTCTCTTTCTTCTTTCCCTCACTTTCTTTCCACTACTTTCTTTCTCTCTTTTCTTTTCTCTCTCTCTCTCTCTCTCTTTCTCTTTCTTTCTCGCTTTCTTTCCCCTACTCTTTCTTTCTCTTTCTCTTTCCCCTACTCTTCTTTCTCTCTCTCTTTCTTTCCTCTCCTCTTTCTCCCCCTCTCTCTTTCTCCCCCTCTCTCTTTCTTTCCCCTACTCTTTCTTTCTCTCTCTTTTTCTTTCTTTCTTTCCCATTATATTTTTTCGATGTAGCATTTTTCCTCCCTTTTTTATGATAAAAACGGAATGGTCCATTATTTAGCTGAATTAAAACATTATTAAGCATTATTAAACAGCAGTGCATCTAATCAGTGCATCAATAATCTTTGAATAAATGCTATACCAATATGATATATCATTTTATCCTAAACTCCATTTAATAATTATGGTCTTCAAGTAAATATGGTTCAAGCAGGCCATCCCATTGATATGGCAAGTATCTGAGCAATGTTATAGAAAGAAAGTGCCGATCCCACATATGATGCTCAAATAGGAAAAGTTCCTTCAGAATCATTTGAGACTGGTAAATAATGTCGCAAATTTATTAGGGGACTGGCGTGCGGGCAAATAGGGGCAGAGACAGAGCCCTATATCGTCAGAACAGGCAACCACCCGTGAGAGTCAACACGGGAGGAACTCAACAGGCAAAGAACAGATTAGCAGCGGCCAAATAAGGTCAGCTTTTAGTCTAGGCTCCAACAGGAATAAGACCTGACAAAATCAACAGACTACTCAACAAGAAACAATTACAGAAACATTGCTTCAACAGAGCTAAGTAACTTTGTCTCTTACATTCTATAATATTTCCCGCCGAGAAATTAAATATGGTTCGAGCAGGCCATCCCATTGATATGGCAAGTATCTGAGCAATGTTATAGAAAGAAAGTGCCGATCCCACATATGATGCTCAAATAGGAACAGTTCCTTCAAAATCATTTGAGACTGGTAAATAATATCGGAAATTTATTAGGGGACTGTAGTCCCGGCTTCACCGGCTACCAGCAGCTCTTTAGACACAATGTGGGTTTGGTTATAAAAGCACGTTCCCGGTACCTTTCCTCCTCTTTCTCCTACCGGCCTTGCAAAGGCAACTAGGCACGAGACCTCTTTCACTTTCCATCCTTGCTGGGTTCAAGGTGGGCTGCTAGATTCAACAAGCCCACGACGGCCGAATTCTCTGCTTCTTGCCACCACATATATCTCTATCTCGCCCGTGGTCCCACATGGCGCGTATAGCAAAAGACGAGCATCCTTGCATCGCTACGCATGACGGTTGATGAATGTCTGCTACTTCCACCTAAGGAGTTAGTGCCGTCGACTAAAACTGCTACTACCTATCAACATTCGGACTAAGGCTACAGAACTTTGTTACCAAAAGGAATAGATATTCACTACAAATTCCTTAGCAGACAATATTTCTGCGAACTTAACAATCCTAATTTTACTAAACTGCCATATTTACCAGTAGTTCTTGTCCGGACTAAACTGAATTGTTTAAACTTTCTATCTTTCCCTTACTCTTTCTTTCCTTCTTCCTCTCTTTCTTTCCTTCTTCTTTCTTTCTTCCTCTCTTTCTTTCCTTCTTCTTTCTTTCTTTCTCTCTTTCTTTCTTTTCTTTCTCTCTTCCCTACTCTTTCCTTTTCTCTCTCTTTCTTTCCCCTAGTCTTTCTTTCTCTCTCTCTCTTTCTTCTCTCTTCTTTCTTTTCCCCCTCTCTCTTTCTTTCCCCTAGTCTTTCTTTCTCTCTTTCTTTCCTTTTCTTTCTCTCTTTTCCCTACTTTTTCTCTCTCTCTTTCTCCTTTCTTTCTCTCTTTCTTTCCCCTAGTCTTTCTTTCTCTCTCTCTTTCTTTCTCCTAGTCTTTCTTTCTCTCTCTTTTTCTTTCTTTCTTTCCCATTATATTTTTTCGGCGTAGCATTTTTCCTTCCCCTTTTTATGATAAAAACGGAATGGTCCATTATTTAGCTGAGGTGATGTCACTCATTAGAAATAAGAATTCGGCAAATAAGCAATACCAAATAATCAGGATTCACATATTTGCATTTCATCTTGGATGATTTGGATGGTCTCAATTTTAACCAGAGAGTATTGCAAGATGATAACAGACGTACAATTAAAAAACACAAGTATTAACATATAGATAATAATAATAATAATAATAATAATAATAATAATAATAATAAAATAAATATTTTAATTTTGACCACACAACAAAAATGGTATATGCATAAACCAGAATCTGTTCTTGGAGAACGAAACGCATAAAATTCTCTGGACTTTGAAATAAAACGGATCACCTTTATCCCAGCAAGAAGACCAGACCTAGTGTGATAAACCAAAAAAGAAAGAACTTGTCAACTGGTGGATTTGCAGTGCCAGCAGATCACAGGGTGAAGCTAAAGGAAATGAAAAAAATGGACAATATCTGGACCTTGCCAGAGAACTGAAAAAGTTATTGGAATATGAAAGTGAAGGTGATACCAATTGTAGTTGGTGCACTTGGAACGTCCCAAAAGGATTGGAAAAGGGTTTGGAAAGTTTGGAAATCAGAGGAAGGATTGAAACCATTCAGAACACTGCACTGCTGCAATCTGCCAGAATACTCAGAAGAGTCCTGGAGACCTGAGGAGACTTGCTGTCACTCAGACTCCAGTGAAAGACCATCAGCTAATGCTGATGTGAAAACTCAAAAGGAGTAAATAATAATAATAATAACCAGGAGAACAGACCTAGTATTGATTAACAAAACAAAAAAACCCCAAAAAGACTTGTCCTGGATACCTGAGGAAACTTGTTGTCACTGATTCCAGTGAAAGACCATCAGATAACATTGTTATAAAAAACTATGATAATAATTTTTATGGTTAAGCCTGATAGAACATTGTTATTTATATGCAAGATCTTGTCAGCATAATGAATATCAGAAGAGAGAAATGAGATCTCATAAGACTTGTTAATTCAACCTAGCAATTGCTAATTACTCTGTTCATCTTGTTCTTTGCTTAGTAAACCTTTTGCCAATCCTTAATACTTGTTGTGTTTCTTCCTATTATTTCTCTGTTAACTGATACTCAGGTTACAACAGCAATAATAATAATAATAATAATAATAATAATAATAACAATAACAATAAAACATTGTTAATGGTGTGTAAGATCTTGTCAGCATAATGATAACAGAATAGGGCAATATGAATGGTTAACGCCATTTCAGTTAGACTTGATTCTTGCACGGCAAAAATTAATTTCCTGTTCAGCATATTCTTTGATGCGTATTTGATATGCTGTCTCCGGCAGTTCTTGTAATTGCAGACATTCTCATCTTTGAGTCGATTCCATTCTCATCAAAAACGGTAATTAAGGAATTTGCAAAGTTTAAACCAGAAGGAAACGAAATTGGATACAATGGGAGTTTTAGAGGAATGGTTGTTGAATGAATATCGTTTCCTCGTACAGAATGAATGGGAGAACAATTCACGACAAAATAATAACAATGATATTTTATTTGGCAGCGCCAAAAAAACAATAGAGGCTATTGGAAGTTAAGTACCATATATACTTTTGTATTGAAGCGCGTGGTGTAATGGTTTAAATGGTATGAGAAATAAACTTGTCGGCCTGAGTTCAAATCCTGGATGTGACAATTGCATTTCACTTAGCACTAATACCCTTGGGAAAGGTATGAATTCTACTCTCCCTCCAGTTATGAATAAATAGTAGGGCAGACTGGGTTCTTTAACGTTGGTTAGGCAACTGGTCTAAGAGAAGGAAAACTCTGAATTCAAACCTGTTGAACTCTGCTTAAGAAATTGACCTTGTGTCACATCCTGCTTGTACAATTGTACACAAACACACACACACACGCACACACACACACACACCCATATACATATATATGGAAGCGTGTGGTGTAATGGTTAAAGTCATGGGAAATGGATTTGTCGCCCTGAGTTCAAATCCTGGATGGGGCAATTGCATTTCACTTAGCGCTAATACCCTTGGGAAAGGTATGAAACCTACTCTCCCTCCAGCTATGGATAAATAGTAGGGCAGACTGGGCTCTTTAACCTTGTTTAGGCATCTGGTCTAAGAGAACTCTGAATTCAAATCTGTTGAACTCCACTTAAGAAATTGACCTTGTGTCACATCCTTTTGTGCGGAGGGTTTGGTAAATATATTTATAGATACTTTTGTATTGGGGGAATTCTTATGGTAATTTTAGAGGTAAAATAATTACATTAACTTATATATCATATTATTAAACCAAAAAATAAGGTTATATCCTAGTTGAGTGGGAAGCGCGTGGTGTAATGGTTAAAGTCATGGGAAATGGAGTCGTTGCCCCGAGTTCAAATCCTGGATGGGGTAGTTGCATTACACTTAGCACTAATACCCTTGGGAAAGGTATGAATTCTACTTTCCCTCCAGTTATGAATAAATAGTAGGACAGACTGGGCTCTTTAACGTTGGTTAGGCAACCGGTCTAAGAGAAGAAAAACTCTGAATTCAAACTTGTTGAACTCTGCTGAAGAAATTAACCTTGTGTCACATCCTGCTTATGCAGAGGGGTTGGTAAATATATATATACTTTTATATTGGGGGAATTTTGAAGAAGTAATTTTTTTAGCAAAAGAAAATGCAGAGAGAGGACGGCTATACATTAGGATAATTTTATAACATAAAGAGTTTTCCTTCTCCTAGATTGGTTGCCTAAATCTAAGTTAAAGAGCCTAGTCTGCCCTACTATTTACCCATAGCTTGAGGGAGTATCATTTGATGCATACCTTTCTGAAGGGTATTTGCACTATGTGAAATGCAAACAGCCTCATCCAGGATTTGAATCATTCTAATTGTTTTTAAATATTTAAAGTTTAACCCCCACCACTACAAAACGAAATAACAATAGTGGCTATCGGAAGTTAAATACCATATATACTTTTGTATTGGTGGAATTTTCGAGAAATAATTTTTTTAGCTAAAAGAAAATGCGGGGGTGGGGGGCTATACATTAAAAATAATTTTATAAACATAAAGAAAGGAACTCAGGTTTGAATTCTGAAATTTCCTTCTCCTAGACTGGTTGCCTAAACCTAAGTTAAAGAGCCTATTCCACCCTACTATTTACCCATATCTTGGGGGAGAATAATTTAATGCATACCTTTCCAAAGTTTTCTATAAGTTTTTAGGGCTGAGGAATCCAAAAATGTTATCAAAATAGGCATAAATTTAACCCTTTTTACGTTATTAATGATTTCTGATTTCTATCTTATCTCATTATGTATTCCTGTTATATGTATCTTCTCCACTATGAAGCACTATGTGAAATTCAAACAGCCTTGTTGAGGGCTTGACTTTTTTTCTTTTTTAAGTATCTAAAGTTTAACCCCTACTCCCTCAAAAAACAATTGAGGCTATTGGGAGTTAAGTATTGGGGGAATTTTCAAGACTTGAATTTTTAGCAAAAGAAAATGGGGGTTGGGGCTATGCATGGGAAATAATTCTGAAAACATATAGAGAGGAACTCAGAAGAATCTTTTGTTTAAAAAAATAATTCCATTACAATAAATCAATTGGTTTGGTTTGTTTTACAGCATATCAACCTCAGTGGGTCATCTAATGCCAATAAAGTTTTGAAATAAATCAATTCTTAATGGATAATACAATTTTTTTATAAATACATTTTTCTATTTAACCCATAGATGGGACCCTAACAGGTACTACCACTCCGGATCAGAGTGGACCAGGGAGCAATGGTAATGAAGGGGTGCTCCACATTCCCCAAACCTCCAAAACTAGAACCTCACCATCAGATAGAGTTTAACGTCATTCCCAGGACATGTAGACCCTCAGTCACCGTCTTCTAGCACCCATATGATAAAAAGGGGTTGGGGCTTGCCATAAGGGCAATAGGGTTGGGGCAATCATATAGATGATAGGGCTTGACGTGACCAGCCGATTGATCGGAGGGGGCCTCTCCGACGGCCCGTCTAGCCCAAAATAGGGCCAAAGTGGAGTATTGCAAGTCATGAACTGTTAATCCACCTGGGTTCTATCCTTAAGCATCACATGTTGCCACCCACGGCCAACAGGTAGCCCCATTGGGGGAGTCTTACCCCTCTGCAGCGGTGCAGTCGGTGCATTCTAATGCCCCACCAACAGGACGGAATAAATCAATGGTCATGTAGTTGGTTGATTATTATTGAAAACAATTCACGACATGTGTTTCAACGTTTACATCTCATCAGTGCGACTTGACTTTTTTAACAGCTACCTCTAGCCAGGAGCGAAACCCTGACAGAATTTTCATCTGCCAAGTTCCTTACTAGCGACTGTCAGTCAGGGGTAAACAATTAATTGATACATATTTACAAGATATATGTTTTTACAATTACCAGAGAACTCAAGTCTGTAAACAACAGGTGGGTAAATGTTTATGCTAAATGGTGAAATTCAATTAATGTCTCTCCATACAGTGCTCTACCATGAAATTGGGAACATATATATATATATATATAATATGATATACTAATCCTATTAGTAAACCCTATGCAGTAACAAAAAAAAACCTGGCAAATAATTTGTTAGTAAAAATATACTACCAAACTCACCTGAGGAAAAAAAATGAAAAAGAAAAGTCCAAGAGGGTCGTACCAATCGAAAATAATTGATTAACACTATAACCACTTGGACAAAAGAAAAAAAATTTATATACAAAATGTTTATATATATATATATATATATATAAACCGCTAGGATTGTCTAAAGCTAAAATGTAAAAAGTGCTCTATATCTAAGTAGAGCAAATGATAAAGTTAATAGTGAGTCAGATAAGCCTACTAATAGTTTTGCTTAGTAGCTCATCAGGGCAAGAATATATATATATATATATATATATATATATATATATATACATTCAGATTGGTTCACTGGTTGGTGGGATTTTACGGTATGTCAACCCTTGTTAGGTTATTTTATACCGTAGACATTTTGTTTTATTCATTCTTGTTGGGTATTAAATCTTATTAGAACTAATTTTTGGTCTATTTAACCCATAGATGGGACCCTAACAGGTACTACCACTCCGGGTCAGAGTGGACCTGGGAGTAATGGCATGAAATTGAAACTTCACTATTAGATGCAGTTTAACATCATACTCAGGACAAAAAAAATTAATGATTTCATGTTATGAGCATTACATAAGCTTCAAAAATATTAATTGAAAAATGCCAAAAATGGAGCCTTATATGCTCCAAAAATATTCAGAAGTGCTCAGATCATTATATGTAGAGCACTACATAAGCTTCAAAAATATTCAGGAGAGCTTAAATCATAGAAGTATTTCACACATAGAGTATTACATAAGCTAAAAGAATATTCATAGAAAAATACCAGATTTAGAGCCTTTATATTTGGAGCGTTATATATGCTCCAAAAATATTCAGAAGCAATCATTCATTGAAAGATACCATATGTAGTTCTAAATCTTAAATAATCACAGTTCCCCAGCGTTTCTCTGCAAACTCTGGGCTGATAAAAAGATAAAAATACTTTTGATACAACCCAATACAAACATTTGCCTGTTCAAGGCAAAAAAAAAAAAAAAGAAATAAAAAAAAATAAAAACAAAAAATAAAATAAAATGAAAACAACAACAAAAAATAAAAAATAGAGTATTGATCTCAAGAAAGAAAAATAAAGAAAATGAAACTATGTCAAGAAAATTTGGTTTGCTTTTAGGCGGAATGAAAAAGAAACGAAGATTTCTTTTTGCCAAAGAACAGCAGATAATATTCATCTTCCAGTATTCTTTATAACTGGCATAACAACTTTCCACCCATATATATATATACATATATATATATATATACATATATATATATATATATATATATATATAATATATACATATATATATATATATATATATACATATAATATACATATATATATATATATACATATATATATATATATATATATATTATACATATATATATATAACATATATATATATATATATATAATATATATATATATATATATATATATATATATATATACATATATATATATTATACATATATATATATATATATATACATATATATATATATATATACATATATATATATATATAACATATATAATATATACATATATATATATATATATATATATATATATATACAAATATATATATATATATATATATATATATATATATATATATATATATATATATATGCCTTTTCTGTACATGCACTGGCATATACAGCTTCTTTTTTGTTTTATATATGTTCATCTATAACATGGTAAAGAAGACAAAATCCTAAAATTGATTATATATACATATATGTATATATATATATATATATATATGTGTATATATATATATATATATTGTGTGTGTGTGTGTGTGTGTTGGTGGTGTGTAAGTATAGAAAAATGAGATCAGAGGATGTACTTATTTTTATAAATAAATATATCCTCTGAACATTTGTGTTATAAAAATAAATAGTTCTGCCTATGTTTGAGTGTTTTGGTTTTTATATCTACTGAATATTTTAACAATCATCAGAGCAATATTAAGGCTGATGTTGGGAAGCTCCTTCAAAAATGTTATTTTCAATGTGTTTATTTATTAATGAATGAATAGTTCTGCTTATGTTCAAACGTTTCAGCTTTTTTCATATATATTGACATCATCAGGGCAAATAAAAGGAGCATCACTTACTCAATAGATTTCTTGGTTCTAATGATGTACTTCAGTATTAGCATCATCAAAGAAAATTGCTGTAGATCTCAATTCGTTCAAAGACACACATGGCTTATTCGTTTGGTTTGGTTTGTTTTATGGCATATCAACCCCAGTGGGTCATTTAATGCCGATAAAGTTTTGCAATAAATTCATTTTCAACGGATACTCAATTTTTTTAATAAAAACATTTTTCTATTTAACCCATAGATGGGACCCTAACAGGTACTACCACTCAGGATCAGAGTGGACCAGAGAGCAATGGTGATTAAGGGGTGCACCACATTCCCCAAGCCTCCAAAACTGGAAGCTCACCATCAGATAGAGTTTAAAATTCCCAGGACGGGAAGACCCTCAGCCAAAGACACACGTGGCTCATTCGTTTGGTTTGGTTTGGTTTGTTTTATGGCATATCAACCTCAGTGGGTCATTTTATGCCGATGAAGTTTTGCAATAAATTCAACGGATACTCAATTTTTTTTTATAAACACATTGTTCTATCTAACCCTATGGTACCCTAACAGGTACTACCACTCTGGGTCAGAGTGGACCAGGGAGCAATGGTGATGAAGGGGTACTCCACATTCCCCAAACCTGGAATCCTCACCATCAGATAGAGTTTAAAGTCATCCCCAGGACATGAAAACCCTCAGCCACCGCCTTCTAGCACCCATATGATAAAAAGCATTGGGGCTTGCCATAAAGGCAATAGGGTTGGGGCAATCATATATGGCGCAAGTTAGGGCTTGACGTGACCAGCCGATTGATCGGAGGGGGCCTCTCCAACTGCCTGTTTAGCCCTAATAGGGCCAAAGTGGAGTATTGCAAGTCATGGACTGCTCAGCCACCAGGATCCCATCCTTAAGCATCATGGATCGCCACCCACGGCCAACAGGTAGCCTCATTGGGGAGTCTTACCCCTCTGCAGAGGTGCAGTCGGTGTATTCTAATGCCCCAGATGACAAGGCAGGGCTCATTTGTATTCTTAATGACCAGAGAATGGTTGAAAGTGCTTAGACATTTGGGAAAAGACTATGGTGAGATCTTATACTATCTAAATATATATTAATATATATATCTTATACTTATATATATATATTATATAATACTTATATATATATTTATACTATATATTTTATATTATCTAAATATATATTAATATATATATCTTATACGATCTTAATATATATTCTCTTTTGTGGCACAGAGAACATACAGAAAGACTGGAATAGATAGATATGAACAGACTTAGACTGGAATAGGCAGATAGATTGGACCATATGACCTTTTGCGATCACGATTCATAAGCACATGTTTTTCATTTACACCGTCAAAATCCAGTTGTTTGTTAGGGTTTAGGGGTTAAGGTTAGGAGTTAGTTTTATGATTTTAAAAAAATTCTAAAAATCATCTATTAACAAACAATCGGATTTTGACAGTGTAAATGAAAAAAATGTCCTTATGAAATGAGATCGCAAAAGTGGTGCCTAAATGTCATATGGTGCTATAGGTTTATATCAGCAGATTAAGACAGATATAAACAGACTGAGATCAATGGATATATATATATGTGTGTATATATTTAAATATTAAGAAAGAAAGAGACAGAGAGACTGACAGACAGATAGACAGACAAAATTACACCGACAAATGGAGAAATGTAAATAGATATAAACACTAAGAGAGATGCATAGATAGATATATATATTTGCATAGATAGATAGAGATAGATATGAACAGGCTAAGATAAATATAAACAGATTGAGATAGATATAGGGATATAGCGATAGATGGATAGATATGAATAGATAGTGATTGATAGATATGAACAGATAAAGATAGATAGATATAAATAGATAGTGATAGATATGAACAGATAGCGATAGATAGATATGAACAGATGGTGATAGATATGCACATAGATAGATATGAACATAGATATGAAGAAATAGAGATAGATATGAACATAGATAGATATGAAGAAATAGAGATAGATAGATATGAACAAATAGAGATAGATATGAACAAATATATGAACAGATAGAGATAGATAGATATGAACAGATAGAGATAGATATGAACATAGATAGATATGAACAAATAGAGATAGATATGAACATGGATAGATATGAACAAATAGAGATAGATATGAACATAGATAGATATGAACAAATAGAGATAGATATGAACATGGATAGATATGAACAAATAGAGATAGATAGATATGAACAGATAGAGATAGATAGATATGAACAGATAGAGATAGATATGAACATAGATAGATATGAACAGATAGAGATAGATAGATATGAACAAATAGAGATAGATATGAACATAGATATGAACAGATAGAGATAGATAGAACATAGATATGAACAGATAGAGATAGATAGATATGAACAAATAGAGATAGATAGATATGAACAAATAGAGATAGATATGAACATAGATAGATATTAACATTGATTGATAGATAGGTATGAACAAATAGATAGATATGAACATATATATATATATATATATATATATATATATATATGAATACATAGAGATAGACAGATGGAGCAACATTGATAGATAGATATGTACTAAGATAGATTGATAGATAGATGGACCTACATTGATAGATAGGTATGAACAGACTAAGATATAAACAACTTTAGATAGATAGTTAAATATGATCAGCCTGGAGATAGATAGATAGATACAAAGAGACTAAGATAGATATTTACACTAAGATTTCGTTACATATGGATCAACTGATAAAAAGCAGGAAAAAAAAACATTGTTGTTTAGATGGAACCAATTCTTGTCTCGCTGAGATATTCTCTAAATACCTTTTTTCACATCTTTCCATTTTTGTGGCTGGATTTCTTTGAAACTAAATTGATAAGTTGATTGGTCAACAAATAGATACTTGTAAAATCAATAACTCGTAGTTTGTAATTCTTTCAGTCTCTCTCCCACCCCCCTCCGCCCCTGCATACAGCCACTAGCACGAATTGACACAATTTTTATTTTTAGATAAAACTCATGAGGTTTCTATTGACCCCAATTGGGAAAGTTCTTAACAAAACACAGACACCTGCTTCTTTTTCTTCTTCTTCTTCTTCTTCTTCTTCTTCTTCTTGTCTTGTTCCTTCTTCTTTGTCTTCTTTTCTTCTCTTTCTTCTTCTTCTTCTTCTTGTTCTTTTTTCTTTTTTATCTTCTTCTTCTTCTTTTTCTTCTTGTTCTTTTTTGTCTTCTTCTCTTTCTTCTTCTTTTTCTTCTCTTGTTGCTCTTGTTCTTTTTCTTCTTTGTTCTTCTCTTTCTTCTTCTCTTGTTGTTCTTCTTTTTCTTGTTGTTGTTCTTTTTCTTCTTCTCTTGTTGTTGTTGTTCTTCTTCTTTTTCTTCTTTTTCTTCTTCTTCTTCTCTTGTTGTTGTTATCATTCTTCTTCTTCTCTTCTTGTTGTTCTTCTTTTCTTCTTTTCTTCTTCTTCTCTTGTTCTTCTTCTTTTATTTATCCTTCTTCTTTTATTTCTTCTTCTTCTTCTTCTTCTTCTTCTCTTGTTGTTCTTATTCTTCTTCTTTTATTTCTTCTTCTTCTTCTCTTGTTGTTCTTGTTCTTGTTCTTCTTTTATTTCTTTTTTCTTGTTCTTGTTCTTCTTGTTCTTCTTCTTGTTCTTCTTCTTCTTCTTCTTCTTCTCTTCTTCTTCTTCTTCTTCTTCTTCTTCTTCTTCTTCTTCTTATTTCTTCTTCTTCTTCTCTTGTTGTTCTTATTCTTCTTTTTCTTCTTTATCTTCTTCTTCTCATGTCTTAGATTTCATAAATGATCAAAGGGAAAGGTGAATATATATCTATTTAATATCTGTTCATATCTATCTATCTATCTATCTATCTATCTATCCCAATATGTACCCATCTATCCATCCTTTATTGTTGTTGTTCTTTTCTTATTGATCTTTTGAATTATTAATTCCTTATTGCTGTTGTTTTTTCATCTATTCACACGCACACACACACACACAACACACTATATATATATATATATATATATACATATGGTATTTGTGAAAAAAAGTGAATTACCGGTGAAAATGGTCACACTGGTTAGTTGATTCAAGTTTCACAATAAGACAGCGAATAAACAAATATAAAATGCTCAATACGTTAGTAGAGCAAATTTATTAACATAAAGGCACACGGTATTAAACTACTAAAGTTTCACTATAAGGATCTTCAGGGTTAAATCTACTGGATTAATCAAGATATTGATTAATGTCAGTTGATTACACGTGTGTGTTTTTTTGCAATAAACAGTTGATTATCGGTCCGCGTCCGAAGAACGCTGGTTTTAGATTAAAGATTCGAAAGAGCGGAAGTTGCATTTTTTCAAAGGTTCAAAATATAAACATTGTTAGAAATCCGCTTTGTGCTATTGTTTTAAAGGTTTATGACAATAATGAGGATTGTCTATATTATTATAGAGTCGATATTGATTAAATGTGGTTTTAATAATGTATGTATAAGGTTATTTATTTATTAATATATATATATATTTTTGGGAGAATATGTGCTTAATTTAAGTCGTACCTAATTTTGAAAATTAATTTTATTAATAATTAATTAATTAGGCGGGAATGCCTATTTAAATGTAAGGCTAAACAAATTGAGAAAAATCATATTATATATATGTGTGTGTGTGTGTGTGTGTGTGTGTGTGTTGTGTTAGCCTGCTTCCCTTTTGGGAAAGACGATGTAGTAGTGTCCAAATTTTATTTTTTGAACTACATAGCCTGGTCGGGTTGATATGGAGGATGTGATGTTGCCCAAGCAGCAGATCCCTCCTCTCCACACTGCCTTTTTTTTAATTCCTGGGTGAAAACAGCCGTTTATTTTTATTGGGGCAATGTGTTAAGAAACAAAGTCTGTTATCAATGTCTCTTACTCCTAAGTAAGGAAAAGGCTAACTCAATCAATGAAAGGGAGTGAGTCTTTTCTCTTACCTTCTCCTTGCTTTCAATAGATACATGGCTATAATTGAAAGTGACAGTGAGAGTGACACATGTATGTCTTATTATTTGAACTCTGTCAGTAATAGTCTTTTTTCCTTTCTTTTTAAGAATTCTTTTTTAGATATGTATTCATTGTCTTTTAGTAGATAATAAATAAATTAATGATAGTAATCATTACTTTGTTTTGTTTATGTAGAAGAAGGATTTAAAGACTTGGTTTTCATGTATGGCCCTCATGACATACATATGTAATTGGAGGTGCATGGTGTAATAGTTAGAGTCATAGGATATGAACTTGTTGACCCAAGATCAAATCCTGGATGAGGCTGTTTGCATTTCACAGTGCTAATACCCTTGGGAAAGTTATGAAATACATATTCTCCCTCTAGCTGTGGGTAAATAGTAGAGCAGACTGTACTCTCTAACCTTGGATAGGTAACCAGTCTAGGTGTTAGAATCTTTTGGGCCATCATGGAGCCCTTAAGCAAGAGTGCTTATCCAATGGAATTGGATCCTTGATAAAGAGTCCTGGGTATTGGTAAAGATCTGGTAATCCTGTAAGTCTGTCCTCAATGAGTCCAGTTAGAATTATGTCCAATGTGGGGTGGGGGGCAAGTAATATTTCAGCCATGCTGTATTGCTAGTGATTGGCTGCAGGAATAACTCATGTGACCTTGGCTAGTCTATAAATCCAAGTGGGGAATTTGAGCACACCTTATATACAAAATTAGGAGAAAGAAAACTCTGAATTCAAACCTGTTAAACTTCACTTGAGTAATTGACCTTGTGTCACATCCTGCTCGTGCAAAGGGGTTGGTAAATATATGTATGGCCATACCTCTTATCATATAAACCATCCAAGTAAGATGAATGTTGTTGATGATGATGGTGATGATGATGATGATGATGATATCTAACACTCAGCCACCGGTCTAGGAGAAGAAAAACTCTGAATTCAAACCTGTTAAACTCCGCTTAAAAAATTAACCTTGTGTCACATCCTGCTCGTGCAGAGGGGTTGGTAAATATATGTATGGCCACATACCTCTTATCATACAAACCATCCAAGTAAGATGAATGTTGTTGATGATGATGATGATGATGATGATATCTAACACTCAGCCACCAGATGTTTTAGATGTTTCCTGTACATGGTCCAAGTCTCACAAGCATAGAGGAGAACAGCTAGAACGCATGCAACATAGACCCTGACTTTAGTAGCAACTGAGATTCCATGACAACCCAACCTTCTGTCTAATTTTAGGAATCACTTGTCTTGCTGTTGTTTAGCGTGCTACCCAGGTATATAAACTTATTTAAAAACTGCTAACTTCTGCCCATAGACATAGATAGCCGGTTCACAGTATAGTTCACCCGGTGCCGGTTGATACATTATGACAGTCTTTTTCAAACTAATTGGTGTTGCGCCAGGGTGACTTCACACATGAATAGTACTCTACAGAGTGCGGTCCTGAGCCAAATTTTCCCAGCTGGAAGGGGCAATACCAAAGTGTTGCATAGTGCCTTTTCCTTGACGGTACCAAATAGATATATATGTTGCATACCTCTTTACCGGCACTAAATATCTATATGTTATATACTTCTCTTCTGGACGGCTTTGCTTCTTCTATCGTCTATCTTCTATCTTGGTCTGGTATATCTTCTAAGGTCTCGTCTGGTCTTCTATTGAGGATTTCGGGTCTGGTCTCTGTTGGGGATCATTTCTTATCAGAAGCCTTGTGTCATTGTTAGCTTTTAGTAATAACAACAAGACTTCGATTTACGATGATGTTACTTTATTCCATAAACCCCCAGACCAGACAATGCGCGCGGATCCTTACATCTTGCTAGCTTCGCTTCTAAGTTCTAACTCTAACTGACTGACTAACTGAGTTGCTTACTCCTTAAACCGAAAGGGGCTTCTATCGGCTTCCGATTCTCACGATCATCCCCAGAACGCAAGGTCAAACGCTGTCACTCACTCTCAAAGCCATCAGCTGCACTAATATGATTTCTACACTATTGTCATAATCATTAGCTATCTAATGGTTATGTAACACAAAGCACACGAGACCTTTCTTGCTGAAATCTTTGAAACGCAGCTGGGGGCGAACAATCTGTCTCTTACCAGATGAAAGCTCTGCATAAAGGGTATCCTTTGGTATTCGTCCATCCTAAAAGTCCCGCAATTTAACAGATGTTACAGCGTCTCCTGTGACTCTCACATGTTTGAAAAACATTCCCGACCACAGATGCCGCATGTGAAGGCTGTCCCTGAAGATGTTTATGTGCCGGTGCTTTGTTGCCACTGCTTTCTTCTGCGCCTTCTAGATTCATGGTGTTGCGCCAGGGTGACTTCAGACATGAACAGTCCTCTACAGAGAGCCTGCCACAACCTAGGGCGGTCCTGAGCCAAATTTTCCCAGTTGGAAGGAGCATTGCCAAAACACCTGAGATCGTTCTTGCAGAAATCCTTGAAACACAGCTGGGGGCAACCAATCTGTCTTTTACCAGACGAAAGCTCTGCATAAAGGGTATCCTTCGGTATTCGACCATCATCCATTCGGTGGACATGACCCAGCCATCTGAATTCATATGTAATCCATGCAGCCCTACTCAGTTTGACATGCCTGCTCTTCAACGTACACAATATACGTATATAAAAGAAGGGGCAATGCATCATTAATCTCAGAATCCATTTTGTTTTTTTTTGCATTTTCTTTCATGAGAAGTTAACATATTTTGTTGCACCAATCTTTTTATTAGGATTCATTAGATTTTCAGTTTTCATGTTTGTGAGATAAAATTTTAACAACTTGGTGCCTCCATATTTATTTCTGGTATATTTTGTATTTTTAACCAAATTTTATTTGCAAACAGTTTCTATGGAAATAACACAAACTTGATATTCATGAATATTCATGAGTAGAAATGCATTTTATACTCAATCAGAATATATATATATATATATATATATATATATATATATATATATATATATATGTATATATATATATATATATATATATATATATGATGGAGACGGTTCTGTTTGTGTGGGTAGTTTGCAAACTGAATTTAAATTGATGAATGTGGTGTTTGTGTATATATAAGTAACTGAATATATATATATATATATATATATATATATATATATATATATATATATATATATATATATATATATATATATATATATATATACTGAATATTATTCTGTTTGTGTAGTTGGTTTGCTAAATTGAATTTAAATCTCTGCTACTTTTAAATTGGTGAAATTTAGAAATAAATTCAATCTGGAAGGCAAACAATATATACATATATATATATTTACACATACCATTTCAATCACACACACACACACACACACACACAACACACACATATATATATATATATATATATATATATGAGTGTGTATGTTATGTATACATGTGTGTGGCATATATATATATATATAAAATGAATAAGTAAAGGAAGAATGTTTAAATTTGCTTCATGTAATAATTTATTTCAACTGCAACAAGCTTAACAGTATCTTTAGATGTAGAACAAAAACATATTGCATATATATAGATACATATATGTCATATATATATATATATATATATATATATATATATATATATGGATTTAAAAAGTAATGGAGTCATGCTTTTAATAAGTAATAGATTAAAATCAATTAGAATTAAATCCTTGGGCATCTTTCAAAGGGAAAAATATATTGGCATTGATGATTAAAATATTGAGTCATGTGATCCCAAAGAAGAGGAGGAAAAAATGAAGCTAAAGTGACAAATCCCTCAACAACTACAGCTTATAGAATGTTTGGACCAAGTAACCAATAAGCACCCCCAGCTGATATCTGTTTTGAAAGGAAAACTCCTGGTTGTTTTTTTGCCTTAGAATTTTGCTGTAAGATTTTTTAAAAAGTTTGTTCATGTATATTTACAACCAAAAGGTATGTTTTTATACTAAAAAAGTTTTTGATTTTAATTAAAAAAAATAGGTATTTATTGGTTACTTTGTCCCAACATCCTTTTATTTAAATAAACATAAAAAATATTTTGTAAACAAAAACTATTTTCATTTAAATAAACATATCTGTATTTGTCTTCTGATTAAATAAAAAAAACTATTTTAATATGAAAATGTGTCTCTAGTTTAAAGTTTTTTAAACTTAAAAAAAATTCCTATTGAATTAACAACAATATAAAAAAATGTCTTTTGGTTGTAAATATACATCAACAATCTAACTGGGAATTTACGATAAAAAGCAAAAAGTGTTCTTTCAAAACAGCCCCAACCTGGGGTGCTTATTGGTTACTTGGTCCAAATGTTTTTTCTGTTTACACAGAGTCAGTCACTGGATAATGATTGTAATAACTTCTAGGATGTTGAAGTGATTCTTAGACCCTTGTATGTACATATGTTCTTTCTTTCTTTGAGGTATAAATTTGTTAGTTATCATACATTGAGCTCTCTTAGGGATTTATAAAAATCCTTGTATAAATCTTTAAGTTTGCATCAACATGAGCATGCTTTGTGGATGTACAGTGAGATTTTATATATATATATATATATATATACACACACACACATATATATACAAAGGTCATTCATTCCTTTTGGCTTGGGCTGTAGAATACGCTGGCTGTACCTCTGCAGAGGGGTAAAATTCCTCCCAACTGGGCCACCTGTTCACAATGGGTGGTGACCCATGATGCTTAAGAACAGAATCCTGGTGGCTTTTTTTCTATAGCCACATGTGAATTATTCTATTCATTTAGTTCTTACCTCTGTATTGTTTTTAACTTAATTCTAATTACAAATAATAGCTTGTGTAAACAGTTAAAATTTAAGAGTATAATTCTAATTATATTTTAGGAATTTATTATTACTAATTGTTTAAATTGAACTTACCTGTTGGGTCAGTAAGACGGTAAGTCCAGGTGGACATAAGTAAAAAATGAGTTATCTTCCCTTGCTGCGGTTCGTTTGCCGATAGGTGGCGTTGGTATTTGGCCACAAGTGGGAATTTTGAATTTTTTTTCTACTCAGGACAGCAATGAGTAAACATGGTCTAGATGCCTGCCTCCACTAAGCCTTAGGGGGCCTTGCCCCAAAACCAGCTACCAGTAAGTGACATTTCCTATGACACAAGTCGTATGTCTAATTCCTCTCATAGAATGTTTATGTATCTGTTTTGTATATCTTTGTCATGTATGTGTATCTCTGTCACTTACAGAATAAATATTATTATCTTTTCATACCCTTGTCAGAATATTGCTTGTACTTATATGTACCCACGTTGGGAGGTTACTTTGAGCCTTCCAATGTTAATATAACTTCCTCACATATTATACCACCATCATATGTCACCGAAAGAAAAAAATACCAAATATCAGGGAATTAACCAAATTTAATGAAATTTTCAGAGTGTATATATTAATGAATAAAAGATATAAGGCACCAGTTATTTTATTTAAAAACTTTAACCATTTTCAGGTCAGTTAACTTTTGAACCATGTATCTTTGAGAATCTGTGTCTCCACAGCTCCAAAATTGAAACTTCACCACTAGAAAATGCATGCCATTGGTATTGAAGGGTTAAACATGTAGATATCTCACAAATTGAATACAGTTTCACTTACACTAAAGACTGGATTCTATTGGCCAATTCTTTTTTTTTAAGATGAAAATATCTTAATTTTCTCTCTTTTTGTATTTTTATACCTTTTGGCTAATAGCTGAGAACAATCTCAAACATGCAAGAAGATATTGAATTTAAAAAAAAGAAAACACCAGAAAATAAACAACAATCTGCAATTCTTTGTGTTTGTACATTGTTTGATTAATTGAATTTCTTTTGTGTTTGACAAAGAAATTATTTTACACACAATCCAGTTCATAGGAAACGAAAAGAAAGAAATAAAAGTGATTTTGGGAAAAGACAATTCCACGACCCACACCCCCCAATGTGTACTGAGTTTGGTAATCCTATTTTATTCAGGGACTTTTAACAAAACATACATGCATTTATTTATCTATCTATTCCAGTCAGTTCATATCCATCTATCTATCTCAGACAGTTCATATTTATCTATCTACCTATTCCAGTCAGTTCATATCTATCTATCTACCTATTCCAGTCAGTTCATATCTATCTATCTACCTATTTCAGTCAGTTTGTATCTATCTATCCATCTATTGGACACATGGCCGAGTGGATAAGGCAGTTAGGTTAAGACAGTTCTAAGTGGCAGTTATCTTTGGAACCCGAGTTCAATCCTGAGTGAAAGCAGTTAGAAAAATAATTAATTAACACAACTCCTACCCCAGGTATGGTTAGCGGAATGAGAACAGGATACCCCCGTGGAATAAATAAAGGGTTAGGTTCAAAGTTCCGTGATGGCTCCTGAATACGACAAGAAAGTTCCCGAGTTCGAAAAGAGGTTCCGAGTCTGAGAAGGTTCCCGAGTCCGACAAGAAATACCTGAAGAAGGCTGGAGGGTATATACCCTCCAGCCAAAAATAATACAAATAATACTAAAAAGAAAAGAATTTTCAATACCCATCAAGGATGAATAAAACAAAATGTCTTCGACATAAAATAACCCGACAAGGGTTGACATGCCATAAAATCAAACTAACCAAACAACTATTGGGACTGATAGTGCATAATACAAGGCTAACCTTGACTTTGAAAGATATTTTTGTTTACTGAATGCTGAAGAAGCTTTCCTTCCTCTTATGTCAGAAGAGCTTCCTGTTTCATTAATCCCTCCTCTCCCCCCTCCAACACTCCAGTGTCACAAAGCAACAAGAATTGGGATGTGTTACATCTGTGCACCTAGGAATGACTCCAAACTTAATGGAAGTGCATGGTGTAATGGTTATCACTGTAGGAAAAAGACTCAACAACTCAAGTTCAAATCCTGGATGAGGCTGTTTGTTACAATTTCTGTGGCCATTTTAAGACTGTAGGTGAAAGCAGTTTTACAGTGGAAATCCCTTGTGGCATAAAGTTTGATCCTTTCTTGAAGTAGAAAGATGTAGTATCAGTTTTGATCCTTGTCAGCTGATCCGTGTTAAAGAATTGTATAATCCTCATCAGTTGGCCCGTGTTAAAGAATTGTATATACATATATATATGAGAAGTAAACAAACAATGTGTTTTGATATGGCTTTTTTAACCAACAATTTTTGGGAGAATATGTGCTTAATTGAAGTCATAACTTAATTTTGAAAATTAATTAATTGTTAATTAATATATATATATATATATATATATGTACATACATATATAAATACATACTTACAAAACATACATAAATATATACTTACAAAACCTCCACACAGCAACTCAAAAGTTAAAAGAATATTTTCTTGCCACTTACTTGAAACAAACATTCTTCTTAATGAATATGCATTCACACTCACACACACACTCACACACACACACACACAACTTTGAGATTTGTTTTGATGTTTATCGTAAAATATATACATACACGTGCAACCACACACACACACACAAAACACCTAAAAAATGCACAATGTCATTTCTCGATACACACACCATAAAAGAAGAATATTTGACGTCATATTTCAAACCATCTACCTTTCCAGCGTTCCTTCTTCAAACTTCAAAATTTTGAACAGATTGATAAACAAGGACTATCACAGTTTTTCTCGTTATTCTGTGATAACATTTTTTTACTTTTCCTAATATCAACAAATGCCCTGAAGAAGATCTACTTAACAGATTGAAACACTGTAGCGTCTTGGCTAATAAACTTACCACTCACTTTATTTAATCCCGTGTTTTTTCAAATTTCTCACTATACTACATACTGTCAGATTCACTTCCATTTCTCTTCACATTATATATATATATATATATATATATATATAATATATATATATATGTATAGATAGATAAATAGATAGATAGGTTTTTACTATACTTTCTATGGATGGCATCCCATAACTTTTGTAGGTTGATCAAAATTCTTCCAGACATGTTTGTAATGAAATCCAACGACACCCGTCTGTTATGAGTTTTGTTTTTGTTTGTGCCGAATCTTTAAGAAATACAAATTCTTTTAGTTGCCATGACATGATTGCTTTAATGTCAGCCTAAATGACATTTTTGCCTTCAAAAGTGTGTTTGTGTTTTTCTTATGATTCAACAGTTCGAACTGGCTTCTATTTATAGTCAATATTGGATATGGATTTGGTACTAGTGATACAAATATTGTTAACTACTA
Source organism: Doryteuthis pealeii (assembly GCA_023376005.1). Taxonomy (NCBI): domain Eukaryota; kingdom Metazoa; phylum Mollusca; class Cephalopoda; order Myopsida; family Loliginidae; genus Doryteuthis; species Doryteuthis pealeii. The sequence continues at coordinate 59,527,119 of CM042170.1, read as the reverse complement.
ATGTTGTTTTTATTGTTGTCTATGTTAGTTTGTAGGTATAACCAATGAGTCTATTTATATGTGTATATATTATATATATATTTACCAACCCCTCCTCATGAGCAGGATGTGACACATGGTCAATTTCTTAAGCAGAGTTTAATAGGTTTGAATTCAGAGTTTTCCTTCTCCTAGACAGGTTACCTATCCAAGATTAAAGAGTCCAGTCTGCCCTATTATTTCCATAGCTGGAGGGAGAATATATGGATTCATACCTTTCCCAAGGGTATTAGCGCTAGGCAAAATGCAAACAGACCTGTTGAGGATTTGAACTTGGGTCGATGAGTCCATTTCCTATGACTAACCATTACACTACTCACCTCCATTGTGTGTGTATATATATATATATATCTATATATATATATATATATATATATATATTGAGAAAATTTTTCTGTTATGCAATTCAAATTATTGATAATTATCCATCTGATGAGACTTGATTTGGGGAGCTTTGTTAAATCAACTTAGATTTATAAAGGCCCCAATTTTGGTTGAAATAAATTTATCATGGAATAACGGTGTTGAGTTTTTCCTTCCTTTCATAGATAAATATTGCTGTGTATATAATCTAAAAAGTTTATTATACATTGAGCTCTCTGTAGTGATTTAAAGATTCACTGTATTTATACATACTGGATCATACAATAATAATACAATGTGTCTTAGAAATCACATATAGAATCATCCCTTACTACCAAGTTTTGGATACCCCACATCTATATATATATATATATATATATGTGTGTGTGTGTGTGTGTGTGTGTGTGTGTGTATGTTATATCTATATAATATATTTATAGGAAAAAATATTTTAGTTTGTAGATAAATATTTTTTGTTTGATTTGATTTTATAAACTGGTAGAAATAATGTTCATTAATCTCATTAGAAAGAATCTGCACCCTCTGTTTAGTGCAAATATTTAAGTTTTAATGCTGAATTTATTGAATTAGAAAGGTTTGGTTTGTTCCCGATTACGACAAGAAGGTTCCCAAGTTTGAAAAGAAGGTTCGCGAGTCTGACAAGAAATACCTGAAGAAGGCCGGAGGGCACATCGACTGAAAAGTTGTACAGATAACAATGAAGACGAGGACAATAGTCCAAATAATGCAGATAATACTAATTGTAACTGCAGGTGTGATGATGGGA
>CM042170.1:59518430-59520930 GCA_023376005.1 Doryteuthis pealeii | reverse complement strand
TGAAAAACTCATAATGATAATAATAATATTAAGAAGAGGAAGAGGAAGATTTAGCGGATGAAGAAGGAAGAACTATGTAATAAAAAGTAAAGGAGAATTATATGGAAAATAAAAAGAGGAAGAAGATAAGATGATGAACAGAAGAAGAAAAATAAGATAATGACAAGAAAAGAAAAAAGAGATGAAGGGGGGGGGGAGAAGAAGAAAAATCACAGCATTGTTAAGATTGGCTAGAATACTCAGAAGAATCCTGGAGACTCGAGAAGACTTGCTGTCATTCAGCCTCCAGGCTACAGCAGGGGTGAAAAACACAATAATAGTAAGAAGAAGAAGAAGAAAAAGAAGATGAAGAAGAAGTAGAAAAAGATGAAAAAGAAGAAAGAAGATGAATTAAGAAGATGAATTAAGAAGATGAAGAAGAAAAAGAAGAAAAAAAAGAAAAAAAAGAAAGAAAAAGAAGAAGAAAAAGAAGATGAAAAGAAGATTAAAAAGAAGAAGAGGAATTAAGAAGAAGAAGAAGAAGATGAATTAAGAAGAAGATGAAAAAAAGAAAGAAGATGAATTAGAAGAAGATGAAAAGAAAGAAGATGAAGAAAAAGAAGAAGAAAAGAAGAAAAAGAATATGAAAAAGAAGAAAAAAAAAAAAAAAAAAAGAAAATGAAAAAAAAGAAAGAAAAGAGAAGAAAAAGCAGAAGAAAAAGAAGAAAAAGAATGAAAAAGAAAAAGAAGATGAATTAAGAAGATGAAGAAGAAAAAAGAAGAAAAAAAGAAGAAGAAAAAGAAGAAAAAGTAGAAGAAAAAGAAGAAAAAGAAAAAGAGAAAAAAAGAAGAAAAAGAAGATGAATAAAGAAGAAAAAAGAAGATGAAAAAGAAGAAAAAAGAAGAAGAAAGATGAAAAAGAATAAAGAAAAAGAAAAAAAGAAGAAAGAAGATGAATAAAGAATGTGAAGAAGAAAAAAGAGGTAAAAAGAAGGAAGAACAAAGTAAAGGAGAATGATATAGTAAATAAAAAAGAGGAAGAATCGAAGATAATGATGTATGATGGAAATCTTTTCCCCTGTCTGAAAAGTTTATTTTTATTAAAGGAAAATTCGATAGATGCACGATAATTGAGAAAGATACAGCAGCAAGCCAATCCTGAGCAAACAATTTTTTATGCTCAATGTTAAAATTGGTAGAATTTTTAAGTATTGAATGCAGTGGTGGTTTTTTTTTTTTTTCTTTTCCTTCTCCCTCTCTCATGCGCAATGTGACCAATTTAAATCAGTTCTGCTTTTCACCAACCCACTCTATTTTCTAACATTTCTAACCAATTCTTAAGAATCCCTACGAGGTAGCAATTGCTGATGAATTCTGAGGCATGATATTTTTAAGGGCAAATGAGTTTCCACTTGAAAACTTGTTGCTAATGATAGATATAATTCTTTCCCCGTCGTCATCGATAGATTGCAGATAAAATGAAAAGATAACCAAGCCAAATCAAATCTGAGCAAACAATTTTTTTTTATGTAGTATTATAATCTCTATAATAAAATTAGTGATAGTAGAATAAGTACACAATTCTTGCTCGCTTTGAGATGTGTAGCCCCCAAACATAGCATTTGAGATCTGGTGAGGCTTGTGAGCCTAATAAAAAAAAAACATCTCTAATATAAATTTAGAGATAAAACCAGCATAGTTGTCTCATGTGTAAGGCCAACTTTTTTGAGAGCAAGTTTTCTATTAAGTTTGTAAAAAGTAGTGTTTCTTGGTGCAAAATGGGGCGAGCTGATGGTTGTGTGTGTCCTCTAGGCCTTGCACAATTCTTCCTGGTCCCAGTGAAAAGAAGGATAGACCGACTGCCTGTCACTGTTCCAGGGAGCTGATCCTACAATAGGCCCATCGGTGACGTTTTGGACAAAGTGTAGTGTACACTTTTTTCCATCCAGCGTCTCGGGGGTGTAAATAAAATGCCATGTTAAATCTCCCACTCCCACCTTTTGTAATTGGTAGTTAATTAATCAACTGATACTCGTTGTGTGCAGCATGTCAAGTTTTGGGGGTATTTGCCGTGATGGATAAATTCTTTCCCCGCTGATCGATAGATGTCAGTATAAAAATAGAAAGATCAGCCATCAAAATCGAGGCAAACAATTTTTTATTTGTCAATTATATATTTTATTTACTTTCATCGGGAATAAAGTAGGTTTTAAGAATGTGGGAATATAAGTATAGATTCAATAATTTATGTTATTTAGTTTGTAAGAATGTCATAAACATTAAAACAATTGGTAAATGATAATGGCAGAATGGGTCAAGCCTAAAACTTGTATTGTTGTTAGTGATGTGAAAATTCTTTCCCCCGTCTGAGATCGAAATAGGATTGCAGAGAAAATTGAAGATAAAGAGCCAGAAGGCGCGAAATCTGGACAAACAATTTTTTGATGACTCATTATAATTGTAGCGGGTTTAGTATTGAGATTGCAGTGGGTGGTTTGTTTTTTTTTTTGTTTTTTTTCCC
>CM042170.1:59506454-59518330 GCA_023376005.1 Doryteuthis pealeii | reverse complement strand
AATGCATTTCTATAATAAAACTTTCCATGCATTTCTATAATAAAAACCCTTCTCCAAATTCATTCCTATAGTGGAAACGCTGCACCATGCTTTCTATAATAAAAACCCTTTTCCAATGCATTTCTATAAATAAAAACTTTCCAGTTCCTTTCCTATATGAAACGCTCTCCAATGAATTCTATAATTAAACCCTTTCCAATGAATTTCTATAATAAAACCCTTTCCAATGAATTTTCTATAATAAAAAACCCTTTCCAGTTCATTCCTATAGTGAAAACGCTCTCCAATGAATTTCTATAATAAAAACCCTTTCCAATGAATTTCTATATATAAAAACCCTTTCCAGTTCATTCCTATAGTGAAAACGTCTCCAATGAATTTCTATAATACAAACCCTTTCCAATGAATTTCTATAATAAAAACCCTTTCCAGTTCATTCCTATAGTGAAAACGCTCTCCAATGAATTTCTATAATAAAAACCCTTTCCAATGAATTTCATAATTAAAAACCCTTTCCATTCATTCCTATAGTGAAAACATTCTCCAATGAATTCTTATAATAAAACCCTTTCCAATGAATTTCTATAATAAAAACCTTTCCATTCATTTCTATAGTGAAAACGCTCTCCAATGAATTTCTATAATACAAACCCTTTCAATGCATTTCTATAATAAAAACCCTTTCCAATTCATTCCTATAGTGAAAACGCTCTCCAATGAATTTCTATAATAAAAACCCTTTTCCAATGCATTTCTATAATAAAAACCCTTTCCAATTCATTCCTATAGTGAAAACACTCTCCAATGAATTTCTATAATAAAAACCCTTTCCAATGAATTTCTATAATAAAACCTTTCCAGTTCATTCCTATAGTGAAAACGCTCTCCAATGAATTTCTATAATAAAAACCCTTTCCAATTAATTTCTATAATAAAAACCCTTTCCAATTCATTCCTATAGTGAAAACGCTCTCCAATGAATTTCTATAATAAAAACCCTTTCCAATGAATTTCTATAATAAAAACCCTTTTCCAATTCATTCCTATAGTGAAAACACTCTGCAATGAATTTCTATAATAAAAAACCCTTTCCAATCATTTCTATAAAAACAATGCTCTCCCTTCAATAAAAACCCTTTTAAAAACCCTTTTCAATTCATTCCTATAGTGAAAACACTCTCCAATGAATTTCTATAATAAAACCTTTCCAATGAATTTCTATAATAAAAAACCCTTTCCAATTCATTCCTATAGTGAACACTCTCCAATGAATTTCTATAATAAAAACCCTTTCCAATTCATTTCTATAGTGAAAACACTCTGCAATGAATTTCTATAATAAAAACCCTTTCCAATGAATTTCTATAATAAAACCCTTTCCAATTCATTTCTATAGTGAAAACACTCTGCAATGAATTTCTATAATAAAAACCATTTCCAATGAATTTATATAATAAAAACCATTTCCAATGAATTTATATAATAAAAACCTTATCCAATTCATTTCTGATGAATTTCAGTCGTAAACTCGCTTTCCAATACACTTTCATAATAAAAACCTTGATAAATATGTTTATTAAGTCAGACAGAATTCATATCATCATAATCATTATCATCATTTCTGTATCAATCGTAATTAAACTTTTTCACTTGAACTTTTGTTGAATTTCAGCCAAACTCTATAACGTTTTATATTTTTATCAGTTAAGAAACTGTCAGTTTAAATCAGATTTTAAAATAAATTGATATTTTAAATGAGAAATTTTTATTTTTATTTTCCTCTTTCAATAGACATACAATATAAATGGATTATTTATGTGGTGTGGTCACAAAGGATTGAGATTTAAAATCTAAGTAGTTTTTAATTTCAAAAATTAAGTACCATATTTGACTACATATAAGATGCATGGACATATAAGGCGGACCCCCATTTCAGCAGGTCAGATTCAGGAAAAAAAGGTTTTTAGTGTATTTAAACATATATTTTTGAAAACAATCTAGTTGTGCATTGCACAAGCAGAAACATAGCTGTATAAAAGCAATTTGGCAGTACAGCAAGCAATAAGCATACACAAGACATCTCAATAGCAGGAAATAATAATGATAATAAAATTAATAATGATAATATTACGGGGGCTCTCAAACTTCACCTACGATGTATAAGACGCAGGGCAATTTTTTGAGCCAAAATTTTGGAAATTTGCGTCCTATATGCCATCAAATATGGTAAGTAGTAAATTTGGTGGAGTGGTCTATTGTCGGTATCAGCCGAAACAGTGAGTAAGTCTATCCCCTTTTTGCTTTGCTAGACCAGGGAGATTTTTTCTTGCTGTGGTGGAGTGACACACATACTGCCAGCTCCCCACTTTATTACACAGATCAGATAACCCAAGTTGTGCTACTCATACACTGAGTTAATGGGGAACAAAACCTTGTGGTTCCATGGCTGATGCTCAACCAACTGAGCTAAACTGATTTAAATGAACACATGAGTTTGGTTTGGTTTGTTTTACGGCATATCAACCTCGTGTGGGTCATTTAATGCCGAAAAAGTTTTGATATAAATTAATTCTTAATGGATACTCAATTTTTTAATATAAATATATTTTTCTATTTAACCCATAGATGGGACCCTAACAGGTACTACTACTCCGGTTCAGAGTGGACCAGGGAGCAATGGTGATGAAGGGGTGCTCCACCTTCACCAAACTTCCAAAACTGGAACCTCGCCATCAGATAGAGTTTAACGTCATTCCCAGGACATGTAGACCTCAGTCACCACCTTCTAGCACCCATATGATAAAAAGGGTTGGGGTTTGCCATAAGAGTAATAAGGTTGGGGCAATCATATAGGTGCTAGGGCTTGATGTGACCAGCTGATTGATCAGAAGGGGCCTCTCCAACCACTCGTCTAGACCAAGAAAGGGCCAAAGTAGAGTATTGCAAGTCATGGACTGCTCAACCACTTGGGTTCTATCCTTAAGTATCATGGGTCGCCACCCACGGCCAACAGGTGGCCTCAGTGGGGAGTCTTACCCCTCTGCAGAGATGCAGTCGGCGCATTCTTATGCCCCAGTGGACAGGGCGATGAACACATGAGGCCAACTGAGTAAATTATAAAATAAAATGATTCAGTGTAGTCTAGAATTCTTTATGAAGCCACCGACTGCACCTCTGCAGAGGGGTAACCTCCACCCCAGTGGAACCTCACCATCAGATAGAGTTTAACGTCATACCCAGGACACTAGAGACCCTCAGCCACCACCTTCTAGCACCCTTATGATAAAAAGGGTTGGGGCTGGTCATAAGGGCAGTCAGATTTTGACAATCATATAGGTGCTCGGGCTTGATGTGACCATCTGATTGATTGGAGGGGACCCCTCTGACCACCTGTCTTGCCTAAGTAAGGGCCAGAGTGGAGTTTTGCATGTCTTGGACAGTTTAACTACAAGGATTCCATCCTTAAGTGCCAAAAGTCATCACCTACAGGCCAACAAGTGGCCCCATTGTGGGGGTAGGGGTCATCCCTTTGTAGAGGGTCAGTCCGCATATTCTAAAGCTGACAGAGTTACATAACTGAATAAACATTTAAAACCAACCAACCAACCAACCAACAAAACAATGATTGCATCTCAGTTTCATTGTGTTGAGGATGTATTGGCTTTAGGGAAATTACTTTTCTAGAATTGGAGAGATAGATAGATAGATATGAACAGACAGAGAAAGATAGATAGAACAGACAGAGATAGCTATGAATAGGCCGAAATAGATATAGATAAGAACAGACAGAGATAGATAGATATGAACAGAAATAGATAGATAGATAGATAGATAGATATGAATGGACAGAGATAGATAGATATGAATGGACAGAGATAGATAGATAGATAGATAGATAGATATGAACAGAGATAGATAGATAGATATGAACAGAGATAGATAGATAGATAGATAGATAGATAGGTAGATATGAACAGACAGATAGATAGATAGATATGAACAGACCGAGATAGATAGATAGATATGAACAGACCGAGATAGTTGGATAGATAGATAGATATGAACAGACAGAGATAGATATAGATAAGAACAGACAGAGATAGACATAGATATGAACAGACTGAGATAGATAGATGTGAACAGAGATAGATAGATAGATATGAACAGACTGAGATAGATAGATAGATAGATAGATAGATATGAACAGACTGAGATAGATATAGATAAGAACAGACAGAGATAGATAGATAGATTGATATATAGATATGAACAGACAGAGATAGATATAGATATGAACAGACAGGGATAGATAGATAGATAGATATGAACAGACAGAGATAGATATAGATATGAACAGACAGGGATAGATAGATAGATAGATATGAACAGACAGAGATAGATATAGATATGAACAGACAAAGATAGATATATAGATATGAATAGGCTGATATAGATATATAGATATGAATAGGCTGATATAGATAAGAACAGACTGAGATAGATAGATAGAAAAGTAGATATAAACAGACTGAGATAGATAGATAGATATGAACAGACTGAGATAGATATAAATATGACCAGACTGAAATAGATAATGCATTTGTTTATATATATTACCCAGCATTCTTGTCAACCACAGATGGCCGTGTGATTAAAGTGTTGTTGTTTGATGTTGTTCATTTGATGTACCAGCCACAGTTATTGACAAGTGACATGATGGAAAATTTCAAAGACTTGAAATTGTGTAAATACATCAAATAAATGAATAAACTTCCTAAAGAAAGTAAATATATACAACAAATTATAAAACACAAATCATAAAATCTCCCCCATTACAACCAATCACGACAAAGAAAATCTCTTAAAAAATATATAAAAATGCCACGAAACAACGAAATCACAAATTTCTATAAAAAGTCTCAAAAATATAATTAATAATGGAGATTCGCTTCCGGTTTTTGTCTGTAACAAAAACTACATCACTGCTTACATCACATTACCCAAAATCATCATAACATAGAATAAATACACTCAAAATTTGAACATGCAACATTAGACAGTCCTCATTGTTTTTTAAAACAAGTTTTATTAAATACATGACTGGTATTATATATCTATATATAGTTTGTTTTATTTTAATACATATTTAAAGTTTACATTTCAAATTGTTTTATTTTTTAATCCTTTAATGAATTTGAGGATTTTCCTTACTTAGGGTACAAACTCGCTGACATTGAATTTTTAACTCCCATCCCTCAGGCAATATGTTTTAAAAATTCATTTTTAATCACCCGGAGGGTGTTTTTTTATTTTGCTAGTATAATTAATAAACATTCAATGATTAAACAAGTAACAATACATACAATTTCGGCATAAAATAACCCATAGCAATTGACATGCTGTAAAAAAAAAAGTAAAGTCGTTGGGGTGGCCTAAAGTCGGTATCAGCCAATCAGCGAGGGCGTTTATCCCCTTTTCACTAGTGCTAGACCAAGGAGATTATTTTTGCATCTGAGGTAAAGAGCCATACCTACCATCAGCTCCTTAATTTACCGCACAGATCCCTATGCTGAGTGGGCGAGGGCCGGTATCGAATTAGGAACCTTGTGGTTTCTAGCCGAACGCTCAACCGACTGAGCTAACCTGGCCCTTGAGCCCCCCCCCCCCCAAATGAACGTGTGCCTCTTTTAAATGGGCAAGGTGGTGAGAGCACTTATTTTCGCGTCTCTCCTTGGTAACTGTTCCTTGATAAGTGATGGGGTTTGAATTTGGCGCCAACCCCCTGTTGGCGATTCACCCTCTAGCAGCAGGGGAAGATAATTCTCTATCAGATTTCCGATATTCTACTCGTTTGAGGATAAACATTCATGGTATACTAGTGACGAGATGTTTGTCAATAGAATTTAACTGTGTGCATTTGAACTTTGCTTGGTAAAAAACATCCAACCAAATATTTGATCAAGTCAAAATAATATCAAACTGGATTATATCAGATAAACTGTCCTTCTTAATCTTATCTTTAGTTTTTGCTTTTGAACAAAGCTTAAGATATTTCAGGATTAAGGATTATAAGAAAGATTAGGATAATACGAAGGCTTCAAGTGTCAGATGGAAAGTTCTTCCAATAATACAATCTATATATCAATATTGGAGGCACATGGTCTAATGGTTAGAGTCATAGGAAATGGATTTGTCATGCCGAGTTCAATTCCTTGACGAGGCTGTTTGCATTTCACATATCATTAATACCCTTGGGAAAGGTATAAATCTAATTCTACCTCCAGCTATGGGTAAATTGCAGTGCAGATTGGGCTCTTTAACTATGACTAGGTAACCAGTATAGGAGAAGGAAAACACTGAATTCAAACCTGTTAAACTCTGCTTAAAAAATTGACCTTGCTCGTGTGGAGGGGTTGGTAAATATATTTTAATACTTGTATTCCTTAATCTTACACCAGTTATCATCTTGCAACACCCTCTGGTTAGAAATGAGACCGTCCAAATCGTCCAAGACAGAATGCAAAATTGTAAATCCTCATTATCTGGTGTTGCTTTTCCAGTTTTTATAAGTCTTCATATTTTGATACATAAATTTACAAATCTATATACCAATACCTGTATTCCTTAATTGTTAGACCATCATCATCTTGCAACACCCCCTGGTCAAAAATGAGACCATCCAAATCACCCAAGACGAAATGCAAAAATGTAAATCTTGATTATCTGGTGTCGATTATGCGCTGAATATATATTTCTTGACCCCTCAACGAAATAATGGACCATTACGTTTTTATCATAAAGAAAGGACATGCTTCACAGAAAAAGAATGAAAGACCGGAGAAAGGGTGAGAACGCAAAAACAATAAAACTAATCTTTTTCATTTGATGATGAAAAAAAGGAGAGAGAGAGAGAGAGAGAGAGAGAGGTTAAATCAGGATTATTATACTTTTTACATATTGAACTATTTGCAATAGCTATTATGAGGTTAAGTAAACAAACAAATGTATTTATTTTTTATATGTCGGCTTAAAGCCATATAAAAAATAAACACATTTGTTTGTTTACTTAACCTCATACTGTAGTGTAGCAAGTCAATAAAAGTGGAATATAAATAAGTTTCAAAACGAACGAAGAATATGGGATTGGCAAGCTAGTGTAACGGTTAGAGACTTTGCCTGTCAGCTTGACGGTCAAGGTTTTGAGTCACACACGGAGCAGTCTCCCATGTCTATAACCTTGCTGATGAGACCTAATAGGTCGAAATGTACATTCAGGGATTGACATTTTCTCAATTCGTTTAGCCTTACATTTGAACATATATGCCCGCCTAAATTCATTAATTATTAACTAATTAATTTTCAAAATTAGGTACGACTTCAATTAAGCACATATCCTCCAAAAATAGCTATTATGTAAACATATCAAATGTTGTAATAATTAAATTATCATATTGTGGTATATTCACAGGTCCTGGTTTGTTTTGTTTTATGGCATATCAACCTCAGTTGGTAGAGTGTTCGGCTAGGAATCACAAGGTTCCTGGTTCGATACCGGCCCTTGCCAACTCAGCGTATGAGTAGCATAGGGATCTGTGCGGTAAAGTGAGGAGCTGATGGTAGGTGTGGCGTTCCACCTCAGACACAAAAACAATCTCCTTTGTCTAGCGCTAGTGAAAAAGGGATAGACTCCCTTGTTGTCTGGCTGATACCGACATTAGGCCACCCCAACGACGACTTTATATATATATATATATATTGGCTGGCAAATAGTCGGAGTTCGCTCCTAGCCAGGGATAGTTGTTGTGTCTAGTTACACTGAGGAGGCGTGAAACGCTGAAACACGTGTCTGTGGATGACATATGTATATGGTTTAGTGCTAGTGAAAAGGGGATAGACTCCCTTGCTGTCTGTCTGATACTGACATTAGGTTACCCTGATGACCTTACCTTATAAATCTGAGGCATTACTTTAAGTTAGAATAACTGAATGTGTTTTCATGTTTTTCTTATCGTTTCAAGTTTGTTGATTTGTAAAATACAACTTATTTACCGCAAGTTGTTCTTAATTAGAGAAAAAGTTGAATTCATTTCAGGTTTAAGTGGGGCATAAAATAATTTGAAGGTTGTTTGGGGGATTTTGTGTATGTGTATGTGTGTGTTCAGGTGGGTAGGGGGTTTCTCATCTTTTTTAAAAAAATCTTTTTTTCCTCAGGCGTCAAGATTTTGGTAATCTACAGCCAGCAGTCAAGAAAGAACTATTAGAGCTGTACTTTTGAGAAATTTGCTTAACCGACTTTAAGATGTAAAACGCAACTGACAGTAAAAGAAATGTTTTTTTTTTCTTCAGTTTTATAATCGCACACTTCAACTGGAGAGATAAGTACCCTAAAGCATGTTGGTTTAATATATCGCATTACGCTTATATCGGTAACTACATATGTCCAGATAAGGCTATTTATCGACATGGAACTAAAATTATCATTATGTTTAAATATATGTAACTATAATCCAGTAAGAATAGCACACCAGGGTGAGATATTTAGGGTATTGCACTTAGAATGCTTAAAATGCTCTTAGAGAATAAAGCACTTTCCAGTATAATTTGTAACTGAATGATTATTCTGAGGGGGTCACCATTTGTGTTGAAAAGCATTTTTTATTCATTAAAAACTTATATATATATTTTTTTTTGGGGGGGGGGAGAATATGTGCTTAATTGAAGTCGTACCTAATTTTTGAAAATTAATTAATTAATAATTAATGAATTAGGTGGGAATACCTATTCAAATATAAGGCTAAACAAATTTTTTTAGCCTTACATTTGAATAGGTATTCTCGCCTAATTCATTAATTATTAATTAATTTTCAAAAATTAGGTATGACTTCAATTAAGCACATATTCTCCCAAAAATTGTCGGCTAAAAAAGCCATATCAAAACACATTGTCTGTTTGTTTACTTCTCATATATATATATATATATATATATATATATATATATATATATATATATTATGATAATGGTACACGGTAATAACCTACTTGAGCTTCAGCATAAGGATCTTCAGGGTTAAATCCACTAGATTAATCAAGATATTGATTAATAGCAGTTGATTATATATATATATATATATATATATATATATATATATAATCCAAAAGTCCAGAGAAGAAATCTTCCTCATGACATTGGAGTTTTTTTTTAAATGTGTGCTCTTATTGTTAGAGTCACAGAGCAAATTTATAAGTAAAAATTTGAGAGAGTTAGACACTTTGTCTAAGCTTCCTTGAAATAGACTATAATGCAAAAATTCTGAGCCTTTTGTTATATATTTACTTATATATATATGAGGTTAAGTAAACAAACAAATGTGTTTATTTTTATATGGCTTTAAGCCGACAATTGTTTGGAGGATATGTGCTTAATTGAAGTCGCACCTAATTTTGAAAATTAATTAGTTAATAATTAATGAATTTTAGGCGGGCATATATGTTCAAATGTAAGGCTAAACGAATCGAGAAAATGTCAATCTCTGAATGTACATTTCGACCTATTAGGTCTCATCAGCAAGATTATAGACATGGGAGACTGCTCCGTGTGTGACTCAAAACCTCGACTGTCAAGCTGACAGGCGAAGTCTCTAACCGTTACACTAGCTTGCCAATTCCACATTCTTCGTTCGTTTTGAAACTTATTTATATTCCACTTTTTTATTGACTTTCTACACGACAGTATGAGTTAAGTAAACAAACAAATGTGTTTTTTATTTTTATATGGCTTTAAGCCGACAATTATATATATATATATATATATATATATATATATATATATATATATATATATACAGACATATTTGGTTGAACTAAGCGAATATTTTTTGTTAGCAAATTTTGTTCACAATCCTTTCTAGGCACCGAATAGATGGTATAATATCAGGCTGGAATTGGCTGATGCATTTATCATAACTTATTTGTTCCCAAGTACTTTCAGCCCCCTCACAGGCCATCATCGGGGAAATGTAAAAACAATACAACATTCAAACATTCCATTTATGTGTTATTTTTTTTTTTTTGTAAAGAAAACACTAGTATAAATAGAATACCAGTATAAATGTCTAGAAAGGACAATGAACAAAATTCTAACCATTACGTTAGCTGGTTTTCCCAGATTTCTCGTTTTGTTTTTAAACTGATATATACTACATATTTGGGAGACTTACTGCATAACAGTATAAAAATAAACAAATAGTCTGTTTGAGATGGTGATAGCCAACAATTTTTTCGAGAATATGTGTTTATGCCTTACATTTGAACAGATATATTCGCCTAATTCATTAATTATCAACTAATTAATTTTCAAATTAGGTATGACTTCAATTAAGCACATATTATCCCCAAAATTGTCGGCTGTTGCCATCTCAAACAGACTGTTTGTTTACTTTCATATATATATATATATATATATATATATACATATATATATATATTCAGGTAATACTGTATTCTTATTAGATGTATCAGCTTGAAATTTACAATGGTAAACAAATGAAGAAGTAGAATTTTATATTCTTGAACTATAGTTATATTGTAGCAAGATTGCATTTGACTAATGGAAGGGGGGGGGAAGAAAGAAATAAGTGATAGAGTAAAGGTTTAAAAAATAGTGATGAGCACAAAACAAGATGAACGATGATTTGACCGAGGCGTGACCCCCAAATGGAGAATTGTGTGTCAACCGGAAGTTTCTGGTGTTGACCGGAACTGGAAGACACGTGGTGACGTGGAACAACGAAGAAAGGTACCAGGCTCTTTTCGATTTGGGACAGCGTAGGGTTTAGACCTGCTCTTGGTCCCATGGGGGATTACGGTAGTTTAATAGTTCTCCCTCCCTGTCTCTCTGCCTTTCCTCCTCTCTGACACAACCCACGAGACGAGCCCTGGAAATAAAAGCTAAGCTTGTGAAGATATATTTCTCGCGTTGTACTTTTTTTTTCAACAAGATGACCGCCACGTGCAGAATGCCTTTTTAGTACGGTGAATATATCGCCACCACCGCTACGTTACTTATATCATTTTAGTACTGTGAAAATACCATAACGTTACAATATGGCTATATATAAATGTGGCCTAAAGTCGATATCAGCCAGGCAGTGAGGGAGTCTATCCCTTGTTCATTAGTGCTAGGTCAAAGAGCTTGTTTTTGGCGTCTGAGGTGGAGAGTCACACTTACCATCTGCTCCTCACTTTAACACACAGATCCCTGTGCTACTCATATGCTGAGTTGGTGAGGGCTGGTATCAAACCTGGAACCTTGTGGTTCCTAGTCAAACACTCTACTGACTGAGCTAAATCAGCCCTATACGTAATGTTGTCGTATATGAGTTCTGCATTAGTTAACAATGTGATTGTTTTCGGCGATAACAATTTAAAAAAAACTTGGAATTAAATTTGAGAATAATCAAAATTAATTGCAAAATCCAGCAAAAATCACTCAGGGCATTGAAATAATTGTTTCCACGAAGAGTACATTAAATTGTTTTTAAATTAAAACGCCAGCAGAAGAATTATCATTGAACATAAAAAGGTAAGCTTAAAATAAGATTCAATATGTTTTTTCAATTGGTTTGTTTTGTTTTACGGAATATCAACCTTGGTGAGTGATTTAATGCTGACAAAGTTTGAAATAAATTCATTCTTAATGGATAATCAATTTTGTTTATAAACTCATGTTTTTTCTATTTAACCCATAGATGGGATCCTAACAGGTACTACCACTCCGGGTCAGAGTCGACCAGGGAGCAATGGTGATAAAGGGATGCTCCACATTCTCCAGACCTCCAAAACTGGAACCTCACCATCAGATAGAGTTTAACGTCATT
>CM042170.1:59498954-59501454 GCA_023376005.1 Doryteuthis pealeii | reverse complement strand
ATGTACATATATATCCATATATATATCCACATATATGTACATATATATCCATATATATATATATGTACATATATATACATATATATATATATCCACATATATATATATATATATCCACATATATATCCACATATATATATATATATATCCACATATATATATACATATATGTATATATATATATAATATATATATATATATATATATATACACACATATTATTATTTATATTTCTGCTTGAAGGCAATTATAAATGCATGTATCGAATAAGATTCGATAATTATAGAAAATAATCTTGACAAGAAAATCCCGCAAAGGATGGCTCGCTATGCAGAACACCGTACAGACTGTTTCGACTTTATTAAGTCTCTTCAGCGATGTATACTAACGACTCCCCTCCGACAGGAATCGAAACCGGACTTCACAGGCATAGTCAGAGACTATATCCGTTCGGCGCCGGTACATAGCGAACAATCCCTGCGAAATTAACCTTGTCAATGATGAAACATTACACGCCCCTGCCATAGCAGGCAAGTAGACGTATTTATTTAGTAAACAAACCCGGCCGTTTTTTAGCTCTTCGGCGAAGTGAATAAGATTTTTGGATGTTTGTTTATTTATAGAAGCAAGTTGAATAAATTATTATTTATATTTCTGCTTGAAGGCAATTATAAATGCATGTATCGAATAAGATTCGATAATTATAGAAAATAATCTTGACACCTGTCGGAGGGGAGTCGTTAGTATACATCGCTGAAGAGACTTAATAAAGTCGAAACAGTCTGTACGGTGTTCTGCATAGCGAGCCATCCTTTGCGGGATTTTCTTGTCAAGATTATTTTCTATAATTATCGAATCTTATTCGATACATGCATTTATAATTGCCTTCAAGCAGAAATATAAATAATAATTTATTCAACTTGCTTCTATAAATAAACAAACATCCAAAAATCTTATACACACATATATATATATCCACATAGGTACAGTGCAATAATATAAAATTCTGATTGTCTGAATACTGATGTAAATTTTCTTTCAAGTACACTTCTCTTCTGTGGATACTTTAAGTATCATATTTATATCTTCATGGGGGAGGGAATAACTTATTTCCTGTTGAATTAGTAATTTTTATGTGCTCATAAATTCAGCTGAGGCTGAAAATTTTATTCTCATACAGCAGAATTTTATCATAATATTGTATTCTTATCATTAAATGAAATGTATCAGCTTGAAATTTACAATGGTAATCAAATGAAGAACTAGAATTTTATATTCTTCAATGATACTTATATGGTGATATATATGTATATATGCAATAATTTTAGTATATAACTGTATTGATAATGATTCATATTCATGCATCAAAATTCAGGAAATATAAGATTATTACTGCTTAGAAGTATATATATATATATATAATATATATATATATATATATATATATATATATATCTTATTATAATGGAGATTGTGTGTTTTTCTGTCTGTAACCGAAACTATATCACTACTCAAGTCACAATTCCCTTAATTATTTACGTCAAATTCTCCATGATTTCATTCTTTAAACCTTCAGTTATTAATAAAAATTGTTTATATTATTAATACTGTTTGACCATATCTATGTACTAATAACATGCAATTGTATTTATATATACAACAAAATAGCGGTTTTACAGTTTGAACGAGAAGGCTAATTTGCATATTTATATTTAAAATTTTATTTTAATAAATATGTACTTGGTATTATTGATTTCTAATTGTTTGGTTTTATCTTAAGAAATATAAACAAAAATCTTGTGGATAAATCTTAAAAGAAATTTATTTACAAGAAGAAATAACTGTAATATTATCCTTTACTTCCTATTTTAACTAAATAGTTTACAGAGGTTTACAGTTTGAACGAGAAGGCTAATTTGCATATTGATATTTAAAATTTTATTTTAATAAATATGTACTTGGTATTATTGATTTCTAATTGTTTGGTTTTATCTTAAAAAATATAAACAAAAATCTCGTGGATAAATCTTAAAAGAAATTTATTTACAAGAAGAAATAACTGTAATATTATCCTTTACTTCCTATTTTAACTAAATAGTTAAATTATGAAAATTTACCAATGAAAGAGGGGAGTAATGGAAAATGATGGAATAGTTAGTTTCAAAGTTGTTCTATTTTTCGATTATACCCCCTCTGTTGCAGATCTTTTTATCTGCATTCTAGTCAGTTTCATTAGCCTTTCTAATTTAATATGATATTTTATTATATCAAAACTTAAATACTTGCACCCGGAGCGCGTGCATATATTTGCTAGTTAATATAAATAAGTTAATAGAAAGGAAATGAATCCGACGATATTGAGTATAGATGAAAGGATATGAAAACACACAATATGCTGTTAAAGTGAAAATATTTTATATCATATTCATAGCTAATTATTGAACAATATTTTGATTTATAAAAATCATCGTCTCAAAGCTTTTTTACTCCGGACTAAAAC
>CM042170.1:59470138-59498854 GCA_023376005.1 Doryteuthis pealeii | reverse complement strand
AATCTCAAAATCTCACTGTTATATATATTCATGTTTTGTAGGTGCATACAAAGGGTTTTTAATCCCTGAAGAGTCAATGTATAATAATCTATTTATTTAGATTAAATACAGAGCATATTTCCTTTGAAAGAAACATGGAAAACTCAATAAACTGATCATTCTGTAATAATTATATTTCGGTACCAAAACTTAAAAGGCTTGTTAGAAATTTAAGAAAAAATTCAAAACTCTCCAGTTCAGTCTCATCAGACAGTCACCTGAAGTTTGGAAATTTCTTAAATTCTAAAAGCCTTTAAGTTTGGCGACTGAAATAAATTTATATACAGAAAAGACGTTTATTGAGTTTTTCCTTTCTTTGAAAGGTAAATATATATATATATATATTATATTATATATATATATTTGTATAGTATAAGTATAAATACGGTGAGTAATAAAGAATGATCGGTTGAAAGCGAACCAATACTCCAGAGTTAAGGTTTGAGAAAAAAACAAAATACAAAGGCTCAAACAATGTAGAGCATAAATTTATTTAAGAATGGAAATGAGTAACCTTACTTCGAGTAATTCATCGAATAGATTCTTCAGGGTTACTTTTAAATTAATCGAGTTACTGATTAATCTTTGGTGTTAGAAACATGCCCGTTGGAATGGGATATATATATATATATAATAGATAGATAGAATAGATAAGATAGATAGATTAGAATAGTGGAAAGAGGATTGGAAATGAAATCCGACAGAATGTGGTGGAGATATGAGGAACAAAGAACAAAACTCAGACAAAGTGTGTAGGATATTATTTCTCGTTAGAGCTTGACGCGGCATCATCATCATTTTAAGAATTATTCAGGTTATCATACAGTTGTATTATAGAACGGGTAGGTGTGGGGGAGGAGGGATAGCGAGAGGAGGTCAAGTGGGTGGGTACATAACAAAAAACCGAATCTGAAGCGATTCTGAGGAAGGTTTTGAATGGTAAGAAGGAATCAATGGAGAGAAAGAGAAGGAAATTCAGAAGGGGGCGGAACGGGGGGGAGTGGAGAAAGAGATAGTGAGCGGGTAAAAGTAGTGGAGATATATTGTAAAGAAACAGGTTAGGGGCGGGGGTGGGTTCTTCTTGGAGAGAAATGATCAAAGCAGCACGCAAAAGGGGTAATATATATATATATATATATATATATATATATGAGGGTGGCCTATGTCACCTAAATAACAAACACTGACCACCATGCATCAAACAAGCCACGTTTGACCCAATTAAAAATCTAGAAGTCACGCGCACAGTTACCGGATACATACACACACTCACAGTTCACGCTCAACTCCGTAGAAGGGAGGATCAAAGTGTAGTATCTGTTCCAGATTCTATGCTTTGACACTTACCTTCTATACCCGGCCTCGGCTGGGGGTCCAGTGTGCTCGGCCTCTGGACCGGGTAAAGTACAAAATTAATAGCATCAATCCCAAGGGGCTATGCCCTCCAGATCTTGCAATTTATGTGCCCACGTAAAAACGAGACCTTGTGTCCAGCCCTCATAAGTGGATGAGCAGGCAAATACCCTCACATTCACACACATATATGTAACACACACATACATTATATCTATACACATTTAAGTCATACACACAACTCCATGACCCCCCCCTCACAATATATAGAGCATAAAAAAATAACCCACCTCATAGAGGTTCTTACAGAACAAATGGACATGCTACTACTAACACACTCGTCTACCCGGATTTAAATAGCATGTCAAACCCTCAAAAACACTTCATTCTTTATAGTTTCTTCTATAATGCTCCCTTCAAAAAATCTATAAACTTTCTTCAAATAAGAAATCTTCTCTGACGATGACCTAAGGTCGAAACTAGGTGAGATAAACACATATGAGAAATATTCCTGATTGTCTTATTACTGTTCATTACATATATATATATATATATATATACTATAAATATACCAAGCATGTTGGTAGATCCTTGCGGAGAGAAAAAACCCGGCAGAGAGTTGATTGTAAAAAAATACTACCAAACATCAACCAGGAAGAAAAAAATTTTGAAAAAAAAGAACAAGACCAAAGATATTTCGTTACCAACAAAAATAATCGATTGGATAGTATTTGGCCAAAAAGAAAAAACAATTTATATGCATATATATGTATATAAGATATATAATATATTCATATAAACCGCTAGGAGATTCATATTTTTAGCCCTGAAGAGCTTATGCAAAACTAATAGTAGGTTCGTCTGACTCAGTAGATTATCTTTATATATATATATATATATATATATATATATATTATATTATATATAAATGAGTATAGATGAAGGATATGAAACAAACAATATGCTGTTTTAAAATGAAAATATTTTATATCATATTCATAGCTAATATTAAACAGTATTTGATTTAAAAATCATCTTCAGAGCTTGTTTTACTCCGGACTTAACAAGAGCAGAGACGCTAAAAATCCATTGCAGGCCTAACGTCAACAGGTTAATATCATCCTGTTTTAAAAAGAGATTTTGTCTATTGTTGATTTTGAAATATTATCTTTTTTTCAAAAACTGTTACAATAGATATACATGTCTGTTTAAAGGACCGAGAAATACGTGGGCGGATGTGCTTAAATTTGAAAATACCTCATAACTTTTTTGCACATCAATGTTTTCGTTTTGAATTCATATCATTTTCATCTCTGCTCTTGTTGAGTCCGGAGACAAGGTAAAACAAGCGGTTGAAGATGATTTTTTAAATCGAAATATTGTTCAATATTAGCTATGAACATGATATAAAATATTTTCACTTTAACAGCATATTGTGTGTTTTCAATTCCTTTCATCTATACTCATATCGTCGGATTCATTTCCTTTCTATTAACATTTATATAACTAGCAAATAATGCACGCTCCGGGTGCAAGTATATTAAGTTTGATTTAATAAAATATATATTAAATTAGAAAGGCTAAATGAAACTGACTAAGAATGCAGATTAAAAGATCTGCAACAGAGGGTATAATCGAAAAACTAGAACAACTTTGAAACTAACTAGGGGGTATAATCGAAAAAAGTAAACAACTTTTGAAAACTAACTTTTAAAATTTCATACCATTTAAATATTATGCAAATTAGCCTTCTCGTATCAAATGTAAAGCTAACTATTTAGTTAAATAGGAAGTAAAGGATAATATTACTGTTATTTCTTCTTGTAAATAAATTTCTTTTAAGATTTATCCACGAGATTTTTGTTTATATTTCTAAGATAAAAACCAAACAAAATTACAAATCAATAATACAAGTCATATTTATTAAAATTAAAATTAAATATAAATATGCAAATTAGCCTTCTCGTTCAAACTGTAAACCGCCGTGCGTTTGTTGTATATATAAATACAATTGCATGGTTATTATTACATAGATATGGTCAACAGTATTAATAATATAAAACAATTGTTTTTTTATTAATAATCGAGGAAGGTTTAAAAAGAATGAAATCATGGAGAATTTTGACGTAAATAATTAAGGGAATTGTGACTGGTAGTGATATAGTTTCGAGTTACAGACAGAAAAACACACAATCTCCATTATAATAAGATATATATATATATATTATATAATATATATATTATATATATATAATACTTCTAAGCAGTAATAATCTTATATTTCCTGGAATTTTGATGCATGAATCATGAATCACTTATCAATACAGTATATTACTAAAATTATTGCATATATACACTAATACACCATTAAAGTATCATTGAAGAATATAAAATTCTAGTTCTTTCATTTGAATTACATTGTAAATTTCAAGCTGATACATTTCATTTAATGATAAGAATCAATATTATGATAAAATTCTGCTGTATGAGAATAAAAATTTTCAGCCTCAGCTGAATTTATGAGCACATAAAAATTACTAATTCAACAGGAAATAAGTTATTTCCCTCCCCATGAAGATAAAATATGATACTTAAAGTATCCACAGAAGAGAAGTTACTTGAAAGAAAATTTACATCAGTATTCAGACAATCAGAATTTTATATTATTGCACTGACCTATGTGGAATATATATATGTGTGTATAAGATTTGGATGTTTGTTTATTTATAGAAGCAAGTTGAATAATTATATTTATATTTCTGCTTGGAAGGCAATTATAAATGCATGTATCGAATAAGATTCGATTATTTATGAGAAAATAATTTGACAAGAAGAACATCCGCAAAGGAAGGCTCGGCTTATGCAGAACACCGTACAGACTGTTTCTGACTTTCATTAAGTCTCTGGGCAGCGATGTATACTAACGACTCACCCTCACGACACGGTTGTCAAAGATTATTTCTAGTAATTTATCGAACTTATTCGATACATGCATTTATAATTGCCTTTCAAGCAAGAAATCATAAATTAATAATATTCAACTTGCTTCTATAAATAAACAAACATCCAAAAAACTTATTCACTTCGCCGAGAGCTAAAAAAAACGGCCGCGGTTTGTTTACTAAATAAATACGTCTACTGCCTGCTATGGCAAGGGGCGTGTAATGTTTCATCATTGACAAGGTAATTCGCAGGGATTGTCCGCTATGTACCGGCGGCCGAAACGGATATTAGTCTCTGACTATGCCTGTGATAAGTCCCGTTTCCGATTCCTGTCGGAGGGGAGTCGTTTATATACATCGCTGAGAGACTTAATAAAGTGAAACAGTCTGTACGGTTGTTCTGCTAGCGAGCCATCTTGCGGGATTTTGTCAAGAGTATTTTCTATCATTATCGGAATCTTATTCGATACATGCATTTATAATTGCCTCAAGCAGAAAATATAAATAATAATATGTGTGTATATAGTATATATATTATATAATATTATATAATATATACATATTATGTATATATATATGTGGATATATATATATATATATGTGATATAATGTGGATATATATATGTATATATATGTGGATTAAGTTATATCTATATGTATATATATGTACATATATATATATATGGAATATATGTACATATATGTGGATATATATATGATATATATGTACTATATGTGGATATATATATATGTTACATTATATGTGGATTACATATATATAGGTTGGATATACATATATATATGTACTTATGTGGATAATATATATATACATATATGTGGAATATACATATATATTGGATATACATTATGTGGATGTGTGGTATATGTATGTATGATGTGGTAATGATAATATGGTATATATATTGGTGAGTTTATTGAATTGAGATATACGTTGATAATATATATGAATGAATTATATATAGATGTTTTGTATATATTATTTATATTGTAATATTATGTATAGTGTATAATATATATTGTATATGTGTATAGAATGTGTATATATATGGATATATATATTGTGAAATATATATAATCTCTCCTTTTTCTCGTTGTTGGAGAGAATTATGTATATATAACATACTTATTTATACACATATACATTATATAATATAATACACATATACATTATATACACATATACTATATATATATACTATATACCTTATTATATACAATACATATATATGGATATATCATATTACTTAGTTGCTAGAGATACGTTAATATATCCACATTTATGGCATATACTATAATATCCACGTTACATATACATGTCATGTGATATATGATACATCCACGGGTGTGTGTATTACTGTTATATACTGATTGTCCACATATGTGGTATATACAGGTTTATTGTGTGAGTCTTTATATGCCAACATAGTATGTGTATATCCACATATATGTATGTATTGTATCGCAAAGTGACATTAGTTTAGTGTATAGGTATGTATCCACCTATATATGATGTATGATCCGACATATGAGCAGTATAATATAGTCCAGTGTTATATGTACATTATATATCTATTATTATCCACATATTAGTACATATATATCCATATATATATATATGTACTTATATACATATCTATTATATATATCCACATTATATACATTTATATATCCACAGTATTATCCACATATATATTATATATATCCACATTATATATACATATATGTATAATATTATGGTGATTAGTATTATATTATATATTATATTACAACATATTATTATTTTATATTTCTGCGTGATTATGGGCAATTATAAATGCATGTATCGAATAAGATTCGATAATTATAGAAAATAATCTTAGACAGGAAATCCCGCAAAGGCGCATGCAAACGTACCGTACAGACTTCGACTTTATTTAAGTCTCTTCAGCGATGTATACTACGACCTCCCCTCCGACGGAATCGAAACCGGACTTCACAGCATAGTCAGAGACTATATCCGTTCGGCCGCCGTACATAGCGTGTACAATCCTGCGAAATTTCCTCAGAGAAACATACACGCCACCTGCCATAGCAGGCAAGTAAGACGTATTTATTTAGTATAAACAAACCCGGCCGTTTTTAGCTCTTCGGCGAAGTGAATAAGATTTGGTATGGAAAAATGCAAGTTTGAATAAAATTATTATTTTTATTTCTGCTTGAAGGCAATTATAAATGCATGTATCGAATAAGATCGATAATTATAGATGTAAATAATCTTGCACCTGTCGGAGGGGAGTGTTAGATTACATCGTGAAGAGACTTATAAAGTCGAAACAGTCTGTACGGTGTTCTGCATAGCGAGCGCATCCTTTGCGGGATTTCTTGTCAGATTATTTTCTATAATTATCGAATCTTATTCGATACATGCATTTATAATTGCCTTCAAGCAGAAATTATAAATAATAATTTATTCAACTTGCTTCTATAAAAAACAAACATCCAAATCTTATACACACATATATATATATCCACATAGGTACAGTGCAATAATATAAATTTCTGATTGTCTGAATACTGATGTAAATTTTCTTTCAAGTACACTTCTCTTCTGTGGATACTTTAAGTATCATATTTATATCTTCATGGGGGAGGGAATAACTTATTTCCTGTTGAATTAGTAATTTTTATGTGCTCATAAATTCAGCTGAGGCTGAAAATTTTATTCTCATACAGCAGAATTTTATCATAATATTGTATTCTTATCATTAAATGAAATGTATCAGCTTGAAATTTACAATGGTAATCAAATGAAGAACTAGAATTTTATATTCTTCAATGATACTTATATGGTGATATATATGTATATATGCAATAATTTTAGTATATAACTGTATTGATAATGATTCATATTCATGCATCAAAATTCAGGAAATATAGATTATTAGTTTATATATATAATATATATATAATATATATATATATATATATATATATCTTATTATAATGGAGATTGTGTGTTTTTCTGTCTGTAACCGAAACTATATCACTACTCAAGTCACAATTCCCTTAATTATTTACGTCAAATTCTCCATGATTTCATTCTTTTAAACCTT
Source organism: Doryteuthis pealeii (assembly GCA_023376005.1). Classification (NCBI taxonomy): domain Eukaryota; kingdom Metazoa; phylum Mollusca; class Cephalopoda; order Myopsida; family Loliginidae; genus Doryteuthis; species Doryteuthis pealeii. The sequence continues at coordinate 59,491,407 of CM042170.1, read as the reverse complement.
CAGTTATTAATAAAAATTGTTTTATATTATTAATACTGTTGACCATATCTATGTACTAATAACATGCAATTGTATTTATATATACAACAAAATAGCGGTTTACAGTTTGAACGAGAAGGCTAATTTGCATATTTATATTTAAAATTTTATTTTAATAAATATGTACTTGGTATTATTGATTTCTAATTGTTTGGTTTTATCTTAAGAAATATAAACAAAAATCTTGTGGATAAATCTTAAAAGAAATTTATTTACAAGAAGAAATAACTGTAATATTATCCTTTACTTCCTATTTTAACTAAATAGTTTAGGTTTACAGTTTGAACGAGAAGGCTAATTTGCATATTGATATTTAAAATTTTATTTAATAAATATGTACTTGGTATTATGATTTCTAATTGTTTGGTTTTATCTTAAAAAATATAAACAAAAATCTCGTGGATAAATCTTAAAAGAAATTTATTTACAAGAAGAAATAACTGTAATATTATCCTTTACTTCCTATTTTAACTAAATAGTTAAATTATGAAAATTTACCAATGAAAGAGGGGAGTAATGGAAAATGATGGAATAGTTAGTTTCAAAGTTGTTCTATTTTTCGATTATACCCCCTCTGTTGCAGATCTTTTTATCTGCATTCTTAGTCAGTTTCATTAGCCTTTCTAATTTAATATGATATTTTATTATATCAAAACTTAAATACTTGCACCCGGAGCGTGCATATATTTGCTAGTTAATATAAATAAGTTAATAGAAAGGAAATGAATCCGACGATATGAGTATAGATGAAAGGATATGAAAACACACAATATGCTGTTAAAGTGAAAATATTTTATATCATATTCATAGCTAATATTGAACAATATTTCGATTTATAAAAATCATCTTCAAAGCTTGTTTTACTCCGGACTTAACAAGAGCAGAGATGAAAATGATATGAATTCAAAACGAAAACATTGATGTTGCAAAAAAGTTATGAGGTAGTTTCAAATTTAAGCACATCCACCCACGCATTTCTCGGTCACCAACAGACATGTATATCTTATTGTAACAGTTTTTGAAAAAAAGAATACATATTTCAAAATCAACAATAGACAAAATCTCTTTTTTAAACAGGATGATTATTAACCTGTTGACGGTAGGCCTGCAATGGATTTTTAGCGTCTCTGCTCTTGTTAAGTCCGGAGTAAAACAAGCTCTGAAGATGATTTTTATAAATCAAAATACTGTTTAATATTAGCTATGAATATGATATAAAATATTTTCATTTTAACAGCATTGTGTTGTTTTCATATCCTTTCATCTATACTCATTCATATATATATATATATATATATATATATATATATATATATATAAAGATAATCTACTGAGTCAGACGAACCTACTATTAGTTTTGCATAAAGCTCTTCAGGGCTAAAATCTGAATCTCCTAGCGGTTATATGAATATATATATATCTTATATACATATATATGCATATAAATTGTTTTTTCTTTTGGCCAAATACTATACCAATCGATTATTTTTTGTTGGTACGAATATCTTGGTCTTTTCTTTTTTTCAAAAATTTTTTTCTTCCTGGTTGATGTTTGGTAGTATATTTTTACAATCAAACTCTCTGCCGGGTTTTTTCTCTCCGCAAGGATCTACCAACACGCTTGGTATATTAAATATATATATATATATATATATATATAGTATGAACAAAAAGTAATAAGACAATCAGGAATATTTCTCATATGTTGTTTATTCTCAACTAGTTTCGACCTTAGGTCATCGTCAGGAGAAAATTTCTTATTTGAAGAAATTGTTTATAGATTTTTTGAAAGGGAGCATTATAGAAGAACTATAAAGAATGAAGTGTTTTTGAGGGTTTGACATGCTATTAAAATCCGGGTAGACGAGTGTGTTAATAGTAGCATGTCCATTTGTTCTGTGAAGAACCTCTATGAGGTGGGTTATTTTTTTAATGCTCTTATATATGTGAGTGGGGGGTTCATGGGAGTTGTGTGTATGACTATATGTGTATAGATATAAATGTATGTGTGTGTTTACATATATGTGTGTGAATGTGAGGGTATTTGCCTGCTCATCCCACTTATGAGGGCTGGACACAAGGTCTCGTTTTTACGTGGGCACATAAAAATTGCAAGGATCTGGAGGGCATAGCCCCCTTGGATCGATGCTATTAATTGTACTTTACCGGTCCAGAGGCCGAAGCACACTGGACCCCCAGCCGAGGCCGGGTATAGAAGGTAAGTGTCAAAGCATAGAATCTGGAACAGATACTACACTTTGATCCTCCCTTCTACGGAGTTGAGCGTGAATGTGAGTGTGTGTATGTATCTCGGTACTGTGCGTGTGACTTCTAGATTTTTAATTGGGTCAAAAGTGGCTTGTTTGATGTGTGGTGGTCAGTGTTTGTTTATTTAGGTGACATCGGCCACCCTCATATATATATATATATATATATATATATATATTACTCCCTTTTGCTGCTGCTTTGATCAAATTTCTCTCCAAGAAAACCACCCACCCCCGCCCCTAACCTGTTCTTTTACAATATATCTCACTACTTTCACCCTGCTCACTATCTCTCTATTTCTCCCCTTCTGATTTCCTTCTCTTTCCTCTCCATTGATTCCTTCTTGACCATTCAAAACCTCTCCTCACTAACGCTTACCCACCCACTTGACCTCCTCTCCTATCCACCTCCTCCCGCCACACTACCCCTTCTATAATACACTTGTATGATAACCTGATAATTCATTAAAATGATTGATGATGCCGAGCTCAAAGCTCTAGAGAAATATATCCTACACACTTTTGTCTGAGTTTTGTTCTTTTGTTCCTCATATCTCCACCACATTCTGTCGGATTCATTCCAATCCTCTTTCCACATATCTATCTATCTATCTATCTATATCTTATCTATATTATATATATATATACCATTCCAACGGGCATGTTTATAACACCAAAGATTAATCATAAACTCGATTAATTTAAAAGTAACCTGAAGAATCTATCGATGAAACTCGAGTAGGTTACTCATTTCCATTCTTAAATAAATTTATGCTACATTGTATTGAGCACTTTGTATTTGTTTTTCTCAACCTTAACCTCTGGATATTGTTCGCTTCCAACGATCATTCTTATACCCACCGGTAAGTTATACTTATACATATACAAATATATATATATAATATATATATATATATATATATATATTTACCTTTCAAAGAAAGGAAAAACTCAATAAACCGTCATTCTGTAATAAATTTATTTCAGCCAAAACTTAAAAGGCTTTTAGAAATTTAAAGAAATTTCCAAAACTTCCCAGGTGACTGTCTGATGAGACTGAACTGGAGAGTTTTGGAAATTTCTTTAAATTTCTAAAAGCCTTTTAAGTTTTGGTCGAAATAAATTTATTACAGAATGACAGTTTATTGAGTTTTTCCTTTCTTTCAAAGGTAAATATTGCTCTGTATTTAATCTAAATAATAGATTATTATACATTGAGCTCTCTCAGGGGATTTATAAAAACCCTTGTATTTGCACCTACTAAAACATGGAATATAATTATACAGTGAGATTTTGAAGATCCCATGTAGAATCATCCCTTACTACCAGTTTTGGATACCTTACATTTATATATCACCCACAGACACTGTGTTTCAATGTACCACATTTTATCAGTGTGGCTAGACATAGCAGGCTACCTCCAGCCAAGATCAAAACCAAGCTGATTTTTCCTCATTCAGAATTCCTAACCCCTGGGCCATCAGCACACCTACAAGTATGAGGAAGAATTTAACTGATAAATATATACATTAGTATATATGTCAAGATCGCCAGAGAGCTCACATCTGTTTTATAGAAGAGCCTTGCAATTCAAGCATAAATGGCAAGAGTCAGCTAATTAATCTCCAGAGAGCTCGACCAACCCTTTTGCATGAACAAAATGTGACACAATGTCATGTAATTTTTAAGTGGATATTAACTGGCATGAATTCCATATCTTCCTTCTATTAGACAAGTTACCATGCAAAGTTTAAAGAGCCTAGTCTACCCTACTTTTTACCCATAGCTGGAGGAAGAATAGTTGAATTCTGATTCTTCCTTCTCTTAGACCTGTTACTCTTAGACCTTTCTCAAGTTATTACCTCTATGTAAAAAAGAAACAGTCTTGACCAGGATTTGAACTCGGTTCGCGATACATGCATTATAATTGCCTTCAAGCAAAATATAAATAATAATTTATTCAACAATGCTTCTATAAACAAACAAACATCCAAAAAATCTTATTCACTTCGCCGAAGAGCTTACGGCCGGGTTTGTTTACTACACAATAAACGTCCACTTACCTACTATGGTAGAGGCGTGTAGTAGTATCATTGACAAGGTTAATTTCGCAGGGATTGTTCGCTATGTACCGGCGGCCGAACGGATATGGTCTCTGACTATGCCTGTGAAGTCCCGGTTTCGATTCCTGTCGGAGGGGAGTCGTTAGTATACATCGCTGAAGAGACTTAATAAAGTCAAAACAGTCTATAAAGCTGGTGTTCTACATAGCGAGCCATCCTTTGCCGGGATTCACTTGTCAAGATTATTTTCTATAATTATCGAATTTTATGCGATACATGCATTATAATTGCCTTCAAGCAAAATATAAATAATAATATATATATATATTTATATTATACTAAAGCTGAGCGAATTAATTTTTGTCGTCTCCAAAAGGCTTTTCTGACTTGACCAGGATTTGAACTCGGTTCAATATGTCGATTTCCTAAGACAATAACCATTATAACCCAAACACCTCCATATATTATATATATATATATATATATATATATATATATATAAATAATTGGTAATTTGCTTGAAGCATTGTTAAGTATGTTATAATATATTAATGATTTGAAGGCAATTACAATGCGCATGAAAAATAAAAACAAAAAGATGTTATTTTTGTCTTATCAATTTCAAAGTAGAAAATCTTCAGAGATGAATATCAGAAATGTACGTGCTTAAGTTTTTTTTGTGTGGTTATATTTTTTTATATATTTTTTTTCCTCTTCTTCTTTTTTCTTTCTCCTACTTTCTTTTTTCTTTATGTTATGAATAAAATGGGCAAATAACTGTAATTTCTTTTTTTTTTGAATATCTGTTGAGAACGAATGTTTGAACCCCTACGCTTGTATATGTATCCAATATTGTCTGTTAACTTCCAGTGAAACATTGCAACAAAGTAGCCATGTTGAATTTAAAATAAAAACGGTCACATAGAAAAAAAAAAATATATTATACTAAAAATACTAAATATATATATATATATATTAAGCACTTATTCTCCAAAAAAAATTATCGGCAAAAAGCCATTCTAAACAAACCTTGTTTACAACTTATCATATCGTCGTGTAATAAAAGTCACTAGAAGAGGAATGTTAACCTACTCTAAACAAATCATAAAATCTAAGAAGTTCGTTTGGTGTTGGGGTTATGGGATCGGCCTGTCAGCTTGGCAGTCCGGTTTCAGATCACGCACAGGGCGGTCTTCTGATCTATAGCTCTGCTGATGAGGCCTAATAGGCCAAAATGTACATACAGAGATTGATTTTTCTCAATTTGTTTAGCCATACATTTAATTGGTATTCCCGCCTAATTCATTATTAATTAATTAATTTTCAAAATTAGGTACGACTCCAATTAAGCACTTATTCTCCAAAAAATTATCGGCAAAAAGCCATTCTAAACAAACCTTGTTTACAATATATATATATATATATTATATATATATATATATATATTTGTATTATACTAAAGCTGAGCGAATTAATTTTTGTCGTCTCCTAAAGGCTTTTCTGACTTAGTTTAAATACATGAACTTCATACTAAAATATTCCTTAGTTTTAGCATTGAGTTATGTTTGAAAAAATTCCATTTTAATTAGTTCTAAGTAATCATAATTTTGCAATTAGGTAAAAAAAAGACCTGTCTCTCACTTGACATTCTGCCTGTCACTTTCACCCTCTCTATGTATATCTTGATTACCTTCTCTTTATATAAGAGAAATACCTATGATTTTGTATAAAATATATGTGTAAATTATTCAAAATAATCATTTAATTAATTATTTATAGATGAATGCAACATTTCATTTGACAGGGACAGAACTTCTATTTCAAATTGTTCTATTTTCCTTCAATAAATTTGATGATTTTACTTATTTATGATACAAACCCCTGAACTTTCAAAAATTAAATTTTTACATTGTGTTTGATTTTGCTAGTGCTAGTAATAATGTAAATGGCCTCAACCAGAATTTTATATCGCTTTCGGAATTCCATAGCATTTGATCATCAAATCATTTTATGACTTCAGAAAGAATCTTGCTGAGCAATTTTTATCAGAACCAATAAAAATTTGCATATTTCTTTTGACTAAGATATAAAGAGATTTTTAGATTAGAGAAAATTGAAATGCTATAAAAAAGGATATAAAATTGAAATGCTATAAAACAATTGATGGTGTTAAAAATCAAATAATTTAACACATTTGGCCTGGTTTAGCTCAATCGGTAGAGCGTTCGGCAAGAAACGACAAGGTTCCTAGTTCGATAACTGCCCTTGCCAACTCAGCATATGAGTAACACAGGGATCTGTGTGGTAAAGTGAGGAGCTGATGGTAGGTGTGCTCTTTTATTCCAAGAATTAGTCCCATCTATGGGTTAAATAGAAAAATGTATTTATAAAAAAATTGTATTATCCATTAATAATGACTTTATTTCAAAACTTTATTGGCATTAAATGACCCACTGAGGTTGATATGCCGTAAAACAAACCAAACCAAATCCAAGAATTATGATTACTAGCAAAAAAGAAACGCCCTCCGTGCAGTGTAAAAATTAATTTTTGAAAGATATTGCCTTAAGAGGGGAGGGTTAAAAATTCAATGTTAGAGGGTTTGTATCATAAGTAAAATCATCAAATTCATTAAAGAAGTAAAAAAAAAAATAAAATAAAACTATTTGAATTGGAAACTTAGTCTTGTCCCACTCAAATAAATGTTGCATGTAGAGCTGGGTTAGCTCAGTCGGTAGAGCGTTCGGCTAGAAACGACAAGGTTCCTAGTTCGATACCAGCCCTCGCCAACTCAGCATATGAGTAGCACAGGGATCTGTGTGTAGTAAAGTAAGGAGCTGATGGTAGGTGTGGCGCTCCACCTCAGATGCAAAAACAATCTCCTTCATCTAGCGCGAGTGAAAAAGAGATAGACTCCCTCGCTATCTGGATGATACCAACTTTAGGCCACCCCAATAATTTTACTTACTTACTTATAAGAAGAACAAGAACAAAAATATGTCAACCTGTCTAGGGTTATTTTATGCTTTGAGGTTAGGGAATTGCATTCATTGTATGTTCATACTTATATTTTTTGTGTGATTATTTCTTATTGAAGCTTCATAACATCATGGAAACCAAGCAGCCAATCAGGACTCAGGAATGGAATCACCCAAATACATGAATGGACTATTCTTGATTTCCATAAATACCAACTGTCTTAGCACTGGTTCAGTTGTGCTTAGGTAGTTGCTATTGTTCAAACCAACAGTACACTAACTCACTTCAACAAGTGCTATGTGAAATGCAAACAGCCTCGTCCATGGTTTGAATTCGCTCATCATGTCCATTTCCTACAGTGGTAACCATTACACTACAAGTGCCTCCAAATTTCTCATTGTTTCATACAAGATGTTTTAAATAGCAGAGAGTAAATTCATACAAAACAATACAGAGTGTCTATAAAGTCCTGCAGCAAATTTAAAATGTACCAACAAAGATGGCAGTCTTGTTGAAATGCAATAATCAAAATATACATAAAACTAAAACTATAAGAGTTGAATTTTCATATTGTTTTTACTAAAAAGATTCTATTATTTGTATAACGCAAGTTATTAAGTTTTACATGTTCAAACTGCTGCAAGACTTTATGAACACCCTGTATATATATATATATATATATATATATATATGAGAAGTAAATACACAAACAATGTGTTTATGATATGGCTTTTTTTAGACGACAATTTTTGGGAGAATATGTGCTTAATTGAAGTCGTACCTAATTTTGAAAGTTAATTAATTAATAATTAATTAATTAGGCGGGCATACCTATTTAAATGTAAGGCTAAACAAATCAAGAAAAATCAATCTCTGTATGTACATTTTGGCCTATTAGGCCTCATCAGCAGAGCTCTAGATAGGAAGACCACCTTGTGTGTGATTCGAAACCCAACTGTCAAGCTGACAGGCGAGGACCATAACCTCTACACCAACCGGAAAATGAAAAATCTAAGAAAGTCCGGTTCAATTAAGCACATATTCTCCCAAATATATATATATATATATATATATATAGTTGAGAATTAATGGAAAAAAATGAATGAATGAATGAAATAAAAAAATGAATGGAATAGATAAAAAAATCTTTTCCAAAGGAAATCTCTCAAAATAAAAATTTTTTTTTAGAGAATTTCCTAATGGTGGCTCTCCAGTCGAGTGTTTTACAAGCTAGCTTCTCTCAGTCCTCCACAGCAATAGCAGTGTTCTTCAGAGTGTCCTATATATATAATATATATATATATATATATATACAGGAAATCTATAAAGTCCTGTAACATATTTAAAATCTAAGAACAAAAATAGCAGTCTTGTTAAAATGCAATAATCGAAGCATACATCTATTAATAATGGAGTTCTCTTCCAGTTTTTGTCTGTAACAAAAACTACGTCACTGCCTACGTCACATTACCCAAAATTTGTCATAACGTAGAATAAATACACTCAAAATTTGAACATGCAACCTTAGACAGTCCTCATTGTTTTTTTAAAACAAGTTTTAATAAATACATGACTGGTATTATATATCTACATATAGTTTGTTTTATTTTAATACATATTTAAAGTTTACATTTCAGATTGTTTTATTTTTTAATCCTTTAATGAATTTGATGATTTTACTTACTTAGGGTACAAACTCGCTGATATTGAATTTTTAACTCTCACCCCTCAGGCAATATGTTTCAAAAATCTTCTTTTTTTTTTTTGAGGGCTTTTTTTATTTTGCTAGTAATAATAAAAATTCAAGAGTTGAATTTTCATGATCCTATCATTTATATATTATATATATTATACATGAGATATTAACTGCTGCAAGACGAATTTTAATACAAAACAATGTATAGATTACATTCGGACATACATACACACAACTGCCCTTTATATATGTATAGATTACATTCTGACATACATACACACAACTGCCCTTTATATATGTATAGATTACATTCGGACATACATACACACAACTGCCCTTTATATATGTATAGATTACATTCTGACATACATACACACAACTGCCCTTTATATATGTATAGATTACATTCGGACATACATACACACAACTGCCCTTTATATATGTATAGATTACATTCGGACATACATACACACAACTGCCCTTTATATATGTATAGATTACATTCGGACATACATACACACAACTGCCCTTTATATATGTATAGATTACATTCGGACATACATACACACAACTGCCCCTGTATAGACTACATTCGGACATACATACACATACTGCCCCTTTATATATAGATTACATTCAGATATACATACACACAACTGTCCTTTAGGTATAGATTACATTCGGACATACATACACACAACTGTCCTTTACATATGTATAGATGAGATATTGACTGCTGCAAGGCTTTATGAACACCTTGTATTTTAATGCATACAAAACAATACTGTTCTTTTGTCAACTCTTTGAAACTTGTTGATGAGACTTAAAGCAAAACAGAAGAGAAATACTCACTGTGTCGCTTCAGTCGATTCCTTGTTCTCTGCTTCATTTGGTTTTCAGGTAAATTCTGTTTATTTCTGTTGGGAAAACAAAAAAAATAGAATTCTGAATAAAGAATCTGGGATATTTAAAATATAGATGGTTATACTTAAAATATATTTTAAATATATCTTACATAAAGTGACATGAAAGGTAAAATGGATATGAATCCGACAATATGTGTAGAAAGTTTGTATCTGTTTTGACCATATGAAGAGGTCATTATCAAGCAACATTGTAAACGGAAAGACGAAATAAATATATCGTTAATCACGAGGCACAGAACGCTCTCGATCAGTACTGGAATTTTCAAAAAAATTTTTAAAAATGTGTATTTTATGTTAAAAATAAAATAAATTTTATTTAAAAAAATTAGATCTTGTTTTTTTCTACAAACTTTCTACACATAAAGTAATATATGTAATTAATTATTAAATATTAATATAATATATATATTATAATATTATATTTTATATATTATTTAAATATTAATATTATAAAAGAAATATATTCATTATATATTATTATATATTATTATATATTATTTAAATATTAATATAATATATGTATTATAATATTAATATATATACTTAATTATTAAAAATATCTTACATAAAATATATCTTATTTAAAATATATTTAAGATATATTTAAAATATAGATGGTTATATTTAAAATCTGTTGGGAAAACAAAGAAAAAAATGGAATTCTGAATAAAGAATCTGAGATATTTATAAAACTTTTTATCTTAACAACAAAACTTTTATTTAACTATTCTCCCTCTAGCTATGGGGTAAATAGTTGGGCAGACTAGTTTCTTTAACTTTGTTTAGGCAACCAGCCTAAGAGAAGGAAAAATCTGTTTGTTTTGTTTTGTTTTATGGCATATCATAGGGATGACATGGCAGATAGATAGAGAGATAAGTAAAGGGAGATCGATAGATATGTATGAAAAGACAGAGATAGATAAATAGAGAGATAGAGAGAGAGATAGAGATAGAGATAGATAGATAGAGAGAGAGAGATAGAGAGAGATGCAGGAAAAGACAGAGATAGATAAATATAGAGAGAGAGAAAGAGAGAGAGAGATAGAGAAAGAGAAAGAGAGAGAGAGAGAGAGAGAGAGAGAGAAAGTGAGAGGGAGAGAGATGCAGGAAAAGACAGAGATACATAAATAGATAGAAGGATTTGGTTTGGTTTGGTTTGTTTTATGGCATATCAACCTCAGTGGGTCATTTAATGCTGATAAAGTTTTGAAATAAATCAATTCTTAATGGATAATACAATTTTTTTTAAGAAATACATTTTTCTATTTAACCCATAGATGAGACCCTAACAGGTACTACCACTCCGGGTCAGAGTGAACCAGGGAGCAATGGTGATGAAGGGGTGCTCCACATTCCCCAAACCTCCAAAACTGGTCCCGCACCATCAGATAGAGTTTTATGTCATTTCCGGGACATGTAGACCCTCAGTCACCGTCTTCTAGCACCCATATGATAAAAAGGGTCTGGGCTTGCCCTAAGAGCAATAGGGTTGGGGCAATCATATAGGTGCTAGGGCTTGACGTGACCAGCTGATTGATCGGAGGGGGCCTCTCTGATCACCGTCAAGATAGGGCCAAAGTGGAGTATTGCAAGTCATGAACTGCTCATCCACCTGGATTCTATCCTTAGGCATCATAGGTCGCCACCCATGGCCAACAAGTGACCCCATTGGGACAGTCTTAGCCCTCTGGATAGGTGCAGTCGGTGCATTCTAATGCCCCACCGACAGGGCGGTGAAAAATCTGAATTCAAACCATCTTTATTTTGCTTAAAAACTGACCTTGTGTCACATCCTGCATATAATGTACATACTGGAGAAATAGAAATATTTAGTGTATGTACCTGTTTTTATATAAATTTATATGGAAATCTAAAAGTTATTATAGGAAAGATTAAGGTATGTATCCAACTATTCTCCCTCTAGCTATGGGTAAATAATAGGCAGACTAGTTTCTTTAACTTTGTTTTGCAACCAGTCTAGAGAAGGAAAATCTGAATTCAAACCATCTTTACTTTGCTGAAAAATTGACCTTGTGTCACATCCTGCATACAATGCAGATATTGGATAAATAGAAATATTTAGTGTATGAAATTTATATTTACCCAATACATGCGTTATATAAATTCATATGAAAATCTAAAAGTTATTATAGGAAAGATTAAATAAATATTTCAATGTTATAAATAAGTCTGCTAATTTGGCCAGCCTATAAAAAGAATAAAAATAAGTTTTCCTCTGACAATTTCACGAAAAAGTTTCTTTGAATTAATCGAATAAAATTCGGCTTTAAAATTGATTTCAATTCTCTGTGGAGATTTTCTTTCCCAATTTTGGCTTCCTCGACATTTGGAAGTGTGAGGCTTATTAATAATAATTAGAGCAACACTAGGCCACTATAAAAAAACTGGCTGTAAAGTTATTCAAAAGAATTTGGTGTTAAAATAAATAAAATAAATTTTTCTTTGCCAATATTTTTACATTTGCTAGTATCCTACAAAGATAAGCAAGTTTGTAAAGAAAGAAAAAACCACAAACTTTATATATATATATATATATATATATATACACACACACACACACACACACCCTGTCGGCTGGGGCGTTAGAATGCACTGACTGCATCTCTGCAGAGGGGTAAGACTCCTCCAATGGGGCCACCTGTTGGCCGTGGGTGGCGACCCGTGATGCTTAAGGATAGAGCCCAGGTGGATGAGCAGTTCATGACATGCAATACTCCACTTTAGCCCTATCTTGGGCTAGACGGGTGGTCGGAGAGGCCCCCTCCGATCAATCAGCTGGTCACGTCAAGCCCTAGCACCTATGTGATTTTCCCAACCCTATTGCCCTTATGGCAAGCCCCAACCCCTTTTTATCATATGGGTGCTAGAAGGCAGTGGATACGGGTCTACATGTCCTGGGAATACCGTTAAACTCTATCTGATGGTGAGGTTCCAGTTTTGGGGAATATGGAGCACCCCTTCATCACCATTGCTCCCTGGTCCACTCTGACCCGGAGTGGTAGTACCTGTTAGGGTCCCATCTATGGGTTTAATAAAAAAATGTTTTTATAAAAAAATGTATTATCCATTAAGAATTGATATATTTCAAAACTTTATCGGCATTAAATGACCCACTGAGGTTGATATGCCGTAAAACAAAACCAACCAAACCAAACACACACACACACACATATATATATGATATCCACAATCAGATAAAAGCCTCCACGACTGATGAACAATACCACAAACTCACATATCAACTGGAACAAAATTTACAATGAAAATAAGCCCCAACACCATTTAAAAATCCACAAAAAAACTTAATTCTCTCAATTGCACCTCAATATACCTTCCCAGCAATAAGGAAAAATTCATTAACCTATCCACATTGAATTAATAGCGCAGCAAAAGGAATTTCTTAATCAAATTGTCACTTATAGATATATATATATATATATATATATATATATATATATGTATGTATATGGGAGAAATATGAGGAGGTTAATCCGACAATATGTGGAGAAAAGTAGACAAACACGGGATGTTTCCATAACATCCCGTGTTTGTTTACTTTTCTCCACATATATATATATATATGTATGATTTCATATGAAAAAGGTGACTTACCGGTGAAATTGGTCACAATGGTTAGTTGATGCAAGTTTCACAATGATAAGACAGCGATATAACAAATATAAAGTGCTCAATACGTGAGTAGAGCAAATTTATTATAATGGCATACACAGAAATAACCTACTCGAATTTCACCATAAGGATCTTCAGAGTTAAATCCACCGAATTAATCTTCAATAATTTATATCTTGATTAATTCGGTGGATTTAACCCTGAAGATCCTTATAGTGAAATATATATTATAATGATATACACAGGAATAACCTACTCGAGTTTCACTATTCCAGCTAGAGGTAGCCTGCTAGCTCTAGCCACCCTGAGGAGATGTGATACGTTGTCTATGGATGACATATATATATATATATATATATATATATATATATATATGTAAATAGATATTAATAAAGTAAGCCTAATGAGTCAGAGACTATCTACCAAGTTTTCTCCTAATGAATCATCAGGATAACTCAATAAGTCCTCAACCAACACATATATAGCATATGTATGATAAAAAGGTTTTTGGGTTGCCATAAGGGCAATAGGGTAGGGACAATCATATAGGTGCTAAGGCTTGACATGACTAGCTGATTGATTGGAGGGGCCCTCCCTGACCATTTGTCTAACCTAAGTAAGGGCCAAAGTGGAGTGTTGCATGTCATGGACTGCTCAGATTCCAGGGTTCCAGGGGTGCAGTCAGTGTATTCTAAAGCCATTAGCCGACAGGGTTAACAATAGTATTATCTGCATTATTCAGACTATTTTCCTCATCTTCATTGTTATCTGTACAACGTTTCGGCTGATATGCCCTTCGGCCTTCTTCAGGTATTTCTTGTCTGACTCGAGAACCTTCTCGGATTTGGGAAATATCTGAAGAATGCAGATAATACTAATCATCAAGCCTCATCTCAAACATTCAGAGAAATAGGGTTAAGAATAGTTGGACATACACCTTTCCCAAGGGTATCAAGCACTATATGTCTGAGCTAAATTCTCAAATATTTATGTGTTCTTGAGCTCAACAGAGAATCGATATGTTAACTCAGTTCCTGTGTGACATTTTCCGATCTTAGGCGTAGACAATTCCTTTCATCAGGTTCCACGTGAGCAGAGAATTTTCCGATTGCAATAGAATCGAAAGATACAATAATGTAACCCCCCCCTTTTTTTCCATCTTTTTTTGGCTTTTTGGTTTTAATTTTTCTTTTTTTCTTCAGGTGAATTATCTCCTCAAACAAAGGTCAAACTTACTTCATTGCAAGTAGATGCTAATATAAGTCGACAAGTTTCTTCTTCATCTTCTTCTTCTCATGATATTTTTATGATGAAAAAGGTAACAGGCACTTTGGTGAATATTGTTAGAGATAAGGAAAAAACGAGAGGGCTGGCGGGGTTGGGGGTAAAAATCAATTCTATCTTCTGGGTTTTCTGTTAATATTTCAAGAAAATGGCAATAGAAAATGTCAGAGTTATATTACCAATTAACCATTACACGTCGCAATATATATATATATATATATATATATATATATATATAATATATATATATATATGT
The DNA here is from genome assembly GCA_023376005.1 of Doryteuthis pealeii. Classification (NCBI taxonomy): domain Eukaryota; kingdom Metazoa; phylum Mollusca; class Cephalopoda; order Myopsida; family Loliginidae; genus Doryteuthis; species Doryteuthis pealeii. The sequence continues at coordinate 59,476,246 of CM042170.1, read as the reverse complement.
GTGTGTGTGAGTGTGTGTCTTTATATATATATTATATATATGTGGGTGGGTGTTTATATACATACATATATATATGGGGGTGTTTATATATATATATATATATATATACATATATTATATGTGTGGTTGGGTGTGTTTGTATATATGTATATGTATGTGTGTGTGTGTGTGGGTAGGTTTATATATATATATGTGTTGGGGGGTGTTTATATATATATATGTGTGTGTGTGGGTGGGTGTGTTTATATATATATATACATATATATATATATAATATATAATATGTATTATATTATATATGTGTGGAGGGTGTGTTTATATATATATATATAATATATATATGTATATATATTATATGTGTGGGTGGGTGTGTTTATATAATATATATATATATATATATATATATATATATATATTATATATATATATATGTGTGGGTGGGTGTGTTATATATATATATATTATATATATATATATTATATATTATATATATATATATATATATATATATATATATATATATATATATATATATATATATATATATATATATATATATATATATATATATATTATATATGTGTGGGTGGGTTTGTTTTATATATGTATATATATATTATGTTGTATATGTGTGGGATGGGTGGGTTTATAATATGTGTGGGGGTGTGTTTATATATATATATATATATATATATATATATATTATATGTGTGTGTGTGAGTGTTTATATATATATGTGTGTGTGTGTGTTTGTGCGTGTTTTATATACATATATATTATATATGTGTGTCTGTATTTGTAAATATATATGTATGTGTCTGTATATGTGTGTGTGCATATATATGTGTATATACATATGTGTGTGTGTGTGTTTTCATGGATGTATGTATGTAAATCATATATGTGTTTAGGTGAGAAACTCTCAGTCACCAAGCACCACTGACTTGTCCACACACATACACATATGTATGCATTGATTGATTAATTGTAATGGCATGTCAACCGTTCCAGGGTTATTTTCTGCCTTAAGGTTAAGGAATCAAATTCATTACACATCTATATTTACATTTTTATATAGTTGTTTTTTAAGAGTTTTTTTTGTACAATTATATATCAAGTATGCCTGTACTCTCTACTGAGACAATGTTGTCTCCAATAGTTGGGTCATGTACGTCGGATGGATGATGGACAAATCCCGAAAGACATCCTCTATGGAGAGTTTACGTCTGGTAAAAGACAGATCGGTCGCCCCCTGCTGCGGTTCAAGGATGTCTGCAAAAATGATCTCAGGTGCTTTGGCATTGTCCCTTCCAGCTGGGAAAATTTGGCTCAAGACCGCCCTTGGTGGCGGCAGAATCTCCATAGAGGACTGTACATGTCAGAAGTCACCCTGATACAACATCATGAAGCTAAGAGGTCCATAAGAAAGCAACGGCAACAAAGCATCGGAACATCATCATCTACAGGGACAACCTACAAATGCAAAATCTGTGGTTGTGAATGTTTCTCAAACATCGGACTTTATAGTCACAGGAGGCGCTGCAACTTCAGGGGCACACAAAAAAAACTTTATTATAGTAATATTTGAAGTGAGCACGCTCACTCCAAATTCTTTATTTAAAAAAACATGAAGTGAATACATGAGCGTACATCACGACTCGGCATATAGCTTTATTATAGTCTTTTGAGACTGAATTGCCAATGATTCCTATCTAATCTTATTATAATGGAGATTGTGAGTTTTTCTGTCTGTAACCGAAACTATATTACTATACAAATCACAATTCCCTTTGTTATTTACATCATATTCTCCATGATTTTATTTTTATTTAAACCTCAATTATTAATAAAATTGTTTTTCATTACTTACACTGTTGACCATATCTACATACTAATAACATGCAATTGTATTTATATATACAACAAAATAGCGGATTACAGTGTGAATGGTAAGGCTAATTTGCATTTTGATCTTAAAAATTTGATTTTAATAAATATATGCTTAGTATTATTGATTTCTAATTGTTTGGTTTTATCTTATTGAATATGAGCAAAAATCTCAGGAATAAATCTTAAAAGAAATCTATTAACAAGAAGAAATAACTGTAATATTATTCTTTACTTTCTATCTTAACTAAATAGTTAAATTAGGAAAATTTAACAAAGACAGACGGGAGTAATGTAAAATGATAGAAGAGTTAGTTTCAAAGTTGTTCTATTTTTCAATCATACCCCCTCTGTTCAAAATCTTTTTATCTGCATTCTTATTCAGTTTCATCAGCCTTTCTAATTTAATATATTTTATTATATTAAAACATAAATACTAGCACCCTATGGAGGGTGCATATATTTGCTAGTACAAATAAGGTTCACACAGTTGTATGGTTTCAAGTATTCCCAGTTGTTTCTTAAACATAAACTTGTCCAATCAAATACAAACTCACTAACTTGTATTGCATTGTATTGTATTGTATTTTTCTAATTAACAAAAACAAATTTTTTTTAAACCAAAAAGAAAACAAAAAAAAAATAACGAAAAAACAAAAGGGGACAATACTAATATTAACAATAATAATTAACAATAATAAAAATATTAATAAAATAGGATTAGAAGTAATAAAACAAAAATAAGATAATATTAACAATAATATTGGCAGTAATGATAAGGTTAAGAATTAGATTATGAATAACAAAATAATAACAATAATAAAAATATTAATAAAAATAGGATTAGAAGTAATAAAACAAAAATAATATTATTATAAATTTTAATATTTCTGAATGAAATGATTTAATATTTCTCAATGGAATCACCCACCTTATATCAAAATAGGGGGTGTGTTGAGAAAATTCTGTTATAAGGTGTGTACTAGATGCCCGCTCCTATTTATAGGACAAGTTGTTTCTTAAGAGTTTTTTTTTTGTACAATTATATATCAAGTATTCCTATCTAATACAAATAAGGTTCACACAGTTTCAAGTATTCCCATCTAATACTAATAATCATATGGCTTCAAGTAATTACTACTATTTACTAATAGTCATTTGTAGTTTGGTGTTGGAGTTTGGTGTCTGACAGTTTCTTGCCTACACACATGACTTACCTGTATATATATTTCACACAACCCTAATTTAGATATATATATATCAAAAAAATAAAAATTCACTCTGATGAAGGTCATAAAAAAATCTGTGTACGGAATATTTTTACGTTTTTCCTATTATTATTATTATTATCATTATTTCAATTTCATCTGATTATTTTAATAATAATAATAGCGTAATCCGTATACATTTTGATAAACTGACCGAAACACATGTGTAAGTGATATTGATTAAAGTGATATCGATTAAATTCATTTTTTATCCATCTATACATTTCTTCTCTTTACTCATTTTTACTCATATATATATATATATATATATATATATACACTTTCTCAGTCAGTAGAGTGTTCAGCTAGAAACCACAAGGTTCCTAGTTCGATACCGGCCTTCGCCAACTCAGCATATGAGTAGCACAGGGATCTGTGCGGTAAAGTAAGGAGCTGGTAGGTGTGGTGGCATACCTCAGACACAAAAAAACAATCTCTTTGGTCTCGTGCTAATGAAAAGGGGATAGACTCCCTTGCTGATTGGCTGATACCGACTTTAGGCCACCCCGACAACTTTACTTTATACACACACACACGTGTGTGTGTGTGTGTATGTGTGTGTGTGTGTGTGTGTGTGTGTGCATATATGTAAATAGGGTTTAGTATGGTTATGAATTCAATGGCACTTTGTTCCTGACAGTTTCACACCTGTGTGATTCTTAAACCAAGTTTGGTTTGAAAATCGCTTATAACAACAACTATATATATATATATGTGTGTGTGTGTGTGTTTGAAGAAAAAGTGGAAGTGAATCCGACAGTATGTAATATTATGAAAAATTGAAAAATCACCAGTTCATAAATGAGTAATGTTTATTTCGCCTACACTGCAGTGTTTCGATCTGTTTCAATAGATCTTCATCAGGGCTTTCACTAGTTTGAGGAAAAAATAAATGTATCACAGAAAATAAGAAATCTGCGAGATTCTTTTGCATTGACGGTCAGTCTATATTTTCTTTGATACATTTATTTTTTCCTCAAACTAACGAAAGCCCTGATGAAGATCTATTGAAACAGATCAAAACACTGCAGCATAGGCGAAATAAACATTACTTGTGTATGAACTGGTGTCTTTTCAATTTTTCATAATATAACATATATATATATATATATATATATATATATATATATATATTTGCATTATCTTGCCTTCAAAAATATCTTAATACATTTTATAATTAATGCTTCTATAAAAACAAAAAAAAAAATCTTTATTTCAATATGCCCGGAGCGGGGAATTATTATTGTTTTTATAGTATTATAAAAAAATTTAAAAGGAAAAAAAATATATCTTAAATGATTTCGAACTTCCCACAAATACAACACCTCACGGGACTTAACGGAACTTTACGATCTCTGGCGAATTTTAAATCTCCATCAAATTCAACGGAATTAGACCACAGTTGATTTAACAAACACAGATGGAAACTTTTCAACTCTATAAGAACTCTCTGAAGATGGATTTTAACTCCGAAAATATTAAGAGAAAAAAAAAAGAAAAATAAGAAATTTGAATAAATATGTTTTTCAACATAAATTTGCATTATTTTGCCTTCAAAAATATCTTAATATATATATATATATATATATATATATATATATATATATATATATATGTATATAGTTTAGTCAGACACAAGGCCATATTAGAGAAGCGCCCAATGTGAATCAAACATATAGCACTAACTAGAGACAATTCTCTCTTTTTCTCATGTTACAGATGGTGCCAAGAATGTCTTTGATATTTGAAGGTGTTACAAGATATTTCTTCAATCAAAATTTAATTGAGGAGTTTATTTTGATAGAATATGATGCATAGATATCAATAACATCAAAATAAGGCATCAGATGTTATTTCCAACTGCAGTTTCAAAATGTACAAATGATTAAAAATGTATTACATATATCTTATTATAATGGATATTCGGTGTCTGTCTGTAACCAAAACTACATCACTGATTATGTCCCAATACCCTCAGGAATTGCGTAAGTTTATCAATGAGTATTTAAATTATAGTCAAAATTATTAATAAATAGAATAAATCTTATATTATTATCCCCTATGTGAAAGGCAAACTGCCTTGTCCAGGATTTGAACTCGGATCAACAAGTCCATTTCCTATGACTCTAACCATTACTCCATGCACCTCCACATTATTATAATGAATATTTGGTGTCTGTAACTGAAACTAGGTCACTGCTTAGATCACAATATCCTCAGGAATTGCGTGTTTATGATATAGTATTTAATTTATTGTCAAAATCATTAATATTTAGAATAGAATAAATATTATTTATTAAACATATCTCTATGAAAATCTGAGTTATATTTGCCTCAAAACAGTCCATGTTATTAGTGCATTTAATATCCTGCAATGTGTCTTATATATCACTAAAAAATAAAGGTTTTCATAGTATATGGCATTGGTTAATTTGCATACTGGTTTTAACAAAACCGGGTTTAATAAATTACTTTGTGTTATTGATCTCTAATATTTTTAGTTTTATTCTTATATAAGTTTAAAGATCTCAGTAGGTTTACATTTGATTATGATTTCATTTATTATATTCAATAGTTACTTCCGGTTTTTTAAATTTTGTATATATATTTGGTAAAGAAAATAAGGTTTTTCGAGGTAGAATTTTCCAAAGAGAGATCGACTTTTGTATTTAAGGAGCAATTTATCTGTATATGGTGTTGTGACCTCATAAATAAAGCTGAGTCATTTCCGGTCATCAGCACACACATACATACATACATACACCGACAGGCGCCAAATTTTAAAAATAAAATTCAGTTCTTATCCTGTTATCAAAGAGTGTTGACTTGTTTTATTCTTGCTAAAAGAACTCACAGTTACTCTTTTTATAAGCTGGGTATAAAAAGGCGTAACCATAAAACATGGGTTACCTGGTAAGTTGGTATTAGGATGATTCTAAGTTAGCCCTTTTTA
>CM042170.1:59450138-59467638 GCA_023376005.1 Doryteuthis pealeii | reverse complement strand
ACAATTTTTTAAAACTTCTCCAATAAAAGTCATTTTTTTTAATGGTAGTCATTTTTAATGGTAATTATTTTTAATGGTAATCTTTCTTTTTTAATGGCAATCATTCTTTTTATTCCTGAGGAAGGTGCATTGCGTAATGGTCATCATCATAGGAAATAGACTTGGTGACCTGAGTTCAAATCCTGGTTGAAGCTGTCACTTTTTTTTAATGACCATCATTTTTTGGACCATATGACCTTTAGGCACCCCTTTTTGATTTCGATTCAGAAGGACATGTTTTTCATTTACACTGTCAATATCCTGTTGTTTGTTAACAGACGATTTGTAGATTTTTTTTTTTGAATTATAGAACTAATCCCTAACCCTAACCTAAACCCCTAACCCTAACAAACAACCGGATATTGACGGTGTAAATGAAAAACATGTCCTTCTGAATCGAGATTTCAAAAGGGGTGCCTAAGGGTCATATCCTTGCTAGTTTATCTATTAATAATGGAGATTGGGTGTATTTCTCTCTGTAACTGAAACTACATCACAGCTTACATCAAAATATTCTCAATGATTTGTGTAAGTCTATTAATGAGTATTTAATTTATAGTGATAAATCGTCAGCATAGCTCAGTCGATAGAGCGTTTGGTTAGAAGCTACAAGGTTCCTAGTTTGATACCGGCCCTCGCCAACTCAGCATATGAGTAGCACAGGGATCTGTGCGTCAAAGTAAAGAGCTGATAGTAGGTGTGGTGCTCCACCTCAGATGCAAAAACAATCTCCTTGGTCTAGCGCTAGTGAAAGATAGACTCCCCCGCTGATTGGCTGATACTGACTTTAAGCCACCACAACGACTTTACTTTTTTTACTTTATATATTCAAAATTTGAGTAAGCAATTTAAAAAAAATTTTTTTTTTTTACTCACCCTTTTTTTTTTAGTAACAAATAAATTGATACCTACAATTTTGTGTAAAATTTATGTACAAAATATTAAAAATAATTATTTAATTGATAATTAATAAAAAGTAAAGTTGTCGGGGTGGCCCAAAGCTGGTATCAGCCAATCAGTGAGAGAGTCTATCTCCTTTTCACTAGCGCTAGACCAAGGAGATTGTTTTTGAGTCTGAGGTGGAGCACCACACCTACCATTAGCTCCTCACTTTACCACACAGATCTCTGTGTTACTCATACATTGAGTTGGCGAGGGCCAGTATCGAACCAATAATATTGTGATTATAGCCGAACGCTGTACTGACTGAGCCATAAGGAACTAATAATTCAGAGATCAATAAGTAGATACAATCAGAACAATAAAGGATTAAAAAGAAGTACCGCAACGACAAAGAATGAGTTGGCATCTGAGGTAGAGCGCCACACCTACCATCAGCTCCTTACTTTACTGCACAGATCCCTGTGCTACTCATATGCTGAGTTGGCGAGGGCTGGTATCGAACTTGGTACCTTGTTGTTTCTAGCCAAACGCTCTACTAACTGAGCTAACCCAGCTCTACACGCAACATTTATTTGAGGGGGGAAAAGTCTAAGTTTCCATTTCCTAATGATACAAACCCTCTAACATTGAATTTTTAACCCCCTCCCTTAAGGCAATATCTTTCAAAAATTAATTTTTACACCGCAAGGAGAGCGTTTCTTTTTTGCTAGTAATAATAATGTTTTGAATAAAAGAGCACACCTACCATCAGCTCCTCACTTTACTGCACAGATCCCCGTGTTACTCATATGCTGAGTTGGCGAGGGCCTGTATCGAACTAGAAACCTTGTGCTTTCTAGCCGAACGCTCTACCGACTGAGCTAACCTGGCTCTACATGCAACATTTATTTGAATGGGACAAGACTAAGTTTCCAATTCAAATTGTTTTATATTATTTTATTTTTTTACTCCTTTAATGAATTTGATGATTTTACTTATGATACAAACCCTCTAACATTGAATTTTTAACCCTCCCCTCTTAAGGGAATATCTTTCAAAAATTAATTTTTACACTGCACGGAGGGCGTTTCTTTTTTTGCTAGTAATAATAATTCTTGGAATAAAAGAATTGAGATCACTGTGGTTTTTCATTTCGTTCCATCTGGATTTGTATTTTATCAAAGCCAAAATCATGGCAGCATCCTCATCTTTGAATTCTTGCAGTTTCAGAGAATTCTTCACAGCTGCCATTACAAGACTTCATGACAACTTTGCAGTTTAAATTCTTTGTTCAATATTTTCTTTCTTTTTCTTTTTTTTTTTATCTTCGAACACAAAACTAAAATAATGAACATTCTGCAGTTTATTTATTCGCTCTGCATCCTATAAATGGTGTTATTTGCTTCCATAATGCATCACTGATTTATTCTTCCATTGTTTTCGGATTTTTAAAATTTTTATTTTAATAATCTTTAAAAATGAACTGGAAGTTTCCATCTGCTGAGTTTGAAAAAAAAAGTTCATTTTTATATTAAAATTCTTTACTGTGTATAAACATCATCTAAAATAGCAAAAATGATAAGATGGAATAAAAATAATATAAAAATAGTGAAAATGTATAATCTAAAAGCAACAATAATAAGATGGGGAAAAACTAGCAATAATAGTAATAAAAAGGATTCATCTAAAAATATCTTTTTAATTTAATCTTTAAAAATGAACTAGAAGTTTCCATCTGCTGAGTTTGAAAAAAAAAAAGTTCATTTTTATATTAAAATTCTTTACTATGTATAAATATCATTTAAAATAGCAAAAATAATAAGATGGAATAAAAATAACATAAGAATAATGAAATTGTATAATCTAAAAAGCAACAATAATAAGATGGGGAAAAAAACTAGCAATAATAATAATAATAATGAAAATGCTTCATCTAAATAAGCAAAAATAATTAGATAGAATAAAAAGAACAATAACCTAAGAATAGTGAAAATGTATAATAGAAAAATATAAAAAGCAACAATAATAACATTGAGAAAAACTAGCAATAATAGTAATAAAAAAGATTCATCTAAATTTTTTTTTTAATAATCTTTAAAAATAAACTGAAAGTTTCCATCTGCTGAGTTTGAAAAAAAAAAGTTCATTTTTATATTAAAATTCCTTACTGTGTATAAACATCTTCATCTAAAAAAGAAAAAATCATAAGATGTAATAAAAATAGCCATTATGTAAGAAAAGTGAAAGTGTATAATATAAAAAGCAACAAAAATAAGATGGAAAAAAACTAGCAATGATAGAAATGAATATGCTTCATCTAAAAACCTTTTTTTTTTAATAATCTTAAAAAATGAACTGGATGTTTCCATCTGCTCAGTTTTTGAATAAAAAAAAAAATTCATTTTTATATTAAATTTATTTTTTGTCTATAAACATCTTCATCTAAAAAAGCAAAAATAATAAGATAAAATATTTAAAAAAATAAAAATAATTTAAGAATAGTGAAAATGTATAATCTAAAAAAGCAACAATAATAAGATGAGGAAAAACTAGCAATAATAGAAATAAAAAGGCTTCATATAAAAATTTTTTTTTTTTAATAATCTTTAAAAATCAACTGGAACGTTCCATCTGCTTTATCTAAAAAAAGAAAGCTACCATAATATCGGATAAAAATAGCAATGATGAAAGAATAGTGAAAATATATAATATAAAAAAGCAACAATAATGAGATGAGGAAAAACTAGCAATAATAGTAATGAAAAGGCTATATATAAAAACCTTTTTCTTAATAATCTTTAAAAATGAACTGGAAGGTTCCATCTACTTTATCTAAAAAAAGAAATCTATAAATAACAGAAATATTATACAATCAAAATGGATTTTATTAGGTAAACGTAAGGAACTGATAGTAGGTGTGGCGCTCCACCTTAGATGCAAAAACAATCTACTTGCTCTAGCGCTAGTGAAACGGAGATAGTCTCCCTTGCTGATTGGCTGATACCGACTTTAGGCTACCCCGACTACGTTTTATAAATTATATAAAAGCAATTATTGTTGTATACCTCCTTGGTCTAGCGCTAGTGAAAAGGAGATAGACTCCCTCGCTGATTGGCTGATACGGACTTTAGGCCACCCCGACTACATTTTATAAATTATATAAAAGCAATTATTGTTGTATACCTCCTTGTCTAGTGCTAGTGAAAAGGAGATAGACTCCCTCGCTGATTGGCTGATACCGACTTTAGGCCACCCCGACTACATTTTATAAATTATATAAAAGCAATTATGTTGTATACCTCCTTGGTCTAGTGCTAGTGAAAAGGAGATAGACTCCCTCGCTGATTGGCTGATACAGACTTTAGGCCACCCGACTACATTTTATAAATTATATAAAAGCAATTAATGTGTTATACCTCCTTGGACTAGCGCTAGTGAAAAGGAGATAGACTCCCTTGCTGATTGGCTGATACCGACTTTAGGCCACCCAGACGACTTTAGGCCACCCCGACGACTTTACTTTTTTTACTTTATACATTCAAAATTTGAGTAAGCAATTTAAAAAAAAAATTTTTTACTCTCACCCATTTTTTTTAGTAACAAGAAGTTAACAAATAAATTGATACCAACAATTTTGTGTAAAATTTATGTGCAAAATATTCAAAATAATTATTTAATAAATAATTAATATAAAGTAAAGTTCTCAGGGTGGCCTAAAGTTGGTATCAGCCAATCAGTGAGGGAGTCTATCTCCTTTTCACTAGTGCTAGACCAAGGAGATTGTTTTTGAATCTGAGGTGGAGACTTAAAAATGAACTGGAAGGTTCCATCTACATTATCTAAAAAAGTAGTAAAAAGTAAAGTAAAGTCGACGGGGCCCGCCTAAAGTCGGTATCAGCCAGTTAGCGAGGGAGTCTATCCCCTTTTCAATAGCGCTAGACCAAGGAGATTGTTTTTTAGCATCTGAGGTGGAGCGCCACACCTACCATCAGCTCCTTACTTTACCGCACAGATCCCTGTGCTACTCATACGCTGAGTTGGCGGGGACCGGTATCAAACTAGGAACCTTGTGGTTTCTAGCAGAACGCTCTACCGACTGAGCTAACCCGGCCCCTAAAAGAAATCTATAAATAACAGAAATATCATACAATCAAAATGGATTTTATTAGGTATTATTTATTACCAAACTCTATTTCATTGAAACTCTTTAGAAAAAACAGAAGAAGATAAAGAGGCAAGGCTAATTGAACAATAGATCACCATGGAAACTGTAGAATTATTCAAATACAACATGTTTGAAAATGAAACATTCTTTGTTTTATGAATAAATAACAGAAAAATGAATGCGTAAAAAAGGAAGATGATATTCTCAAATGAATAATATGTGAACAGGTTATTTCCTATAACTCCAACATAAAAAAGAGGAACCACTCTGATTGACTGATGTGAACTCTGATAAAACTGAATTCATGTCTTTCAAAAACAAAAGCGACATCTCAACCATCGATGGCAAACTCCTAAACTCTGTAGAACAATTTAGATACTTAGGCAGTAGCATCTCCTCCACAGAAAATGACGTTAATACACACATAGGAAAAGCATGGGACACTATAAATAAATTATCGATCATATGGAGGTCCAATCTCACAGACAAGTTAAAGAGACAGTTCTTCCAGGCCGTTGTCGTGTCAGTGCTGCTGTATGGCTGCACCACCTGGACCCTAACTAAGCGACTAGAGAATAAACTAGATGGGAGCTGCACAAGAATGCTGCGGGTGATCTTCAACAAGACGTGGAAACAACACCCCACGAGAAAACAGCTGTACGGCCACCTACCACATATCACCCAAACCATCCGAGTAAGACGGACAAGACATGCGGGACACTGCTGGAGAATCAAGGACAAACTCATAAGTGTCCTCCTGTGGAAACCAGCACATGGACAAGCCAGTGTGGGCCAACCAGCAAAAACGTACGTTGATCAGCTCTGTGCGGATGCAGGATGCTGCATAGAGGACCTCCCGAGAATGATGAGCGATAGGGATGGATGGAGAGAGATTGTCATGGATATCCGCGCTGAAAGTGCGACATGATGATGATGATGATGATGATGATTGATCTACTAGGAAAAAAGAAAATGGGGTTAGGGTTTAGGGACCATATGACCTTTAGGCACCCCTTTTGCGATCTCGATTCGTGGGGACATTTTTTTCCATTTACACCGTAAAAATCCGATTAATTGTTAACAGCAAATTTTTAGAATTTTTTTTTTTAAATTACGAAACTAACCCCTAACCCTAACCCCAACCCCTAACAAACAAGTGGATTTTGACGGTATAAATGAAGAAAGTGTCCTTGTGAGTCAAGGTCGCGGAAGGAGTGCCTAAAGGTCATATGGTCCAGGTTTAGGGTTAGTTTAATGGGAAAATAAATAAATAATTTATCAGTCCGAGTGGTTCTCCTTTTTTATGTTGGAGTTATAGGAAATAACCTGTGAACACTAAAAAGATATTATTTTGCCAGACATTAACCATCTTGGAGAAGTACAAAGAATTCTCAAGAGAAAATAATTGGTACATCAATCTTCTGAAAATAAAGAATATTATCCTTTCAAAAAAAAAATATTATCTATCAAGTTGTCTGGATTCCTTGAATGATCTGTTGTCATAATTATTAACACTTGTTTCTCTGAATTTTTTAGTTGAGGCTTGATTATTTGGATTATTCGGACTATTGACCTCATCTTTAAAAAGAAGGTTCCTGAGTTTGAGAAGGTTTCCGAGTCCGACAAGAAATACCTGAAGAAGGCTGGAGAGCACATCAGCTGAAACGTTGTATAGATAACCTTAAAGATGAGGACTCACTTCAATTTTTCTGAAATTTTGTCCAGATATGGATAATGTTAAAGTTAGACAATCCCCAAAATTTGAGCTTCCAATTCCTAAATTGGTGGGGTTTGCAAAAAATGGCAACTTTTTGTAATCTATTTTTGTTTGTAAAAAGAGTTCTAGAGCTTCCCTATTCCTAAAAATTGGTTTATAAAAGCATTTTGGCCCAAGGAATCTATAAATGCTATCAAAACAATTCTAAAATCAACTAATTTTAAGTTATTAATGATTTCTGATTTTTTCATAGCAAGATCAATATCCCAATGTAACAAAAAAAATTGTTCTATTATTATTTCACATATTTGAATATCATTTGTACCAAAAAGATAGTTTGATTTTTGCTCAGAACCGAAGCTACAAAAGTAATTAGAATTTTACAAATCAGAAATCATTAATAACTTAAAATTGGTTAAATTTAATACTTTTTTTAGAGCATTTTCAGATTTCTTGGGCCAAAATGCTTTCATAAACCAATTTTTAGGAATAGAGAAGCTCTAGAACTCACTTTATAGCTCAAATTTTGGGAATTGTCTAACTTTAACAGTCAACACCTGGACAAAATTTCAGAAAAATTAAAGGGGGTGAGTGACATGGCCTGGATGATTTAACATAGAATTACCCATATATGAAATGCGGCTAGCCTTGTCCAGGATTTGAACCGGTATTGCCGTGTACATTCCTTACAACACTACCTATTCCCACATGTGCTTAATAATTGAAAATAGATTGGAAATTGGGTCGAAAGGTCTGTAGATATTTTTCAATAGATAACTGATTAATGTGATTCATGATATTAAAACACTAAAAAAGGAACAATGGGCCTAATCAGTGGACTATATATAAATTCTATTTAGGTGATATTTAATGTGGATAGAAATAGACAAAAGAAAGATATATTTTTGTCTATTTTAGGTCATGTGATTCATATTTTAGGTCATGTGATTAAATATATAATTTGTTTGATTTGTTTTATTTTTAGTTTTTATCACATTTTCTTTTATCGCAGTAGCGATTGTTATTTTATGTTTCTTAGTTTGCTGGTTTAGCTCAATGAGTAGAGCATTGACCAAGGAATTACAAGGTTCTAGGTTTGGTACTGGTCCCTGTCAACCCTATTGCCCTTATGGAAACACCCCAACCGTTTTTATCATGTATGTACTAGAAGCGCGTGGTGTAATGGTTAAAGTCATAGGAAATGGACTTGTCACCCCGAGTTCAAATCCTGGATGTTGTAATTGCATTTCACTTAGCGCTAATACCCTTGGGAAAGGTATGAATTCTATTCTCCCTCCAGCTATGGGTAAATAGTAGGGCAGACTGGGCTCTTTAACCTTGGTTAGGCAACCGGTCTAGGAGAAGGAAAACTCTGAATTCAAAGCTGTTAAAACTATGCTTAAGAAATTGACCTTGTGTCACATCCTGCTCGTACGGAGGGGTTGGTAAATATATATTATATATATATATATATATATATATATATGCACTAGAAGGTGGTGGCTGAGGGTCTTAGTGTCCTGGGTATGAGGTTAAACTGCATCAAGTAGGGAAATTCTAATTGTGGAACTCTGGGGAATGTGGAGTACCTCTTGGGAAAGGTATGAATTCTACTCTCCCTCCAGCTATGGGTAAATAGTAGGGCAGACTGGGCTCTTTAACCTTGGTTAGGCAACCAATCTAGGAGAAGGAAAACTCTGAATTCAAACCTGTTAAAACTCTGCTTAAGAAATTGACCTTGTGTCACACCCTGCTCATGCGGAGGGGTTGGTAAATATATATATATATATATATATATATGCACAAGAAGGTGGTGGCTGAGGGTCTTAGTGTCCTGGGTATGAGGTTAAACTGCATCAAGTAGGGAAATTTCAATTCTGGAACTCTGGAATATTATATATATATAATATATATATATATATATATGCACAAGAAGGTGGTGGCTGAGTGTCTTAGTGTCCTGGGTATGAGGTTAACCTGCATCAAGTAGGGAAATTCCAATTCTGGAACTCTGGGGAATGTGGAGTACCTCTTTATCGCAACATTGGAATGTAATGAAATATACAAATTAGACAGATTAACGAAATTAAATAAGAACGCATATAAAAAGATTACACTTATTTTAATTATATCTTAATGGGTTTTTATTTAAAAGAAATCATTCATAGAATTGATTTTAATACGTTGAAGAATAAAACAATAATATTAGAGATCAATAACTCCAAGTGATTATTCATTAAATCCGGTTTTATTAAAATCGGTATGCAAATTAACCACGCCATTTATTAGGTAAAACTTTATTTCTTAGTGATATATAAGACAATTTCTCTGATTTAGCACGAGTGAAAAGGTTGGTTGGTTGGCAAATTGGTTGGGTTTTACAGCATGTCAACCCTTGTTGGGTTATTTTATGACAAATCTAGCGATTGTTATTTTATTTTTCTTAGTAAGCCAGTAAAAAAAAACTCTAAATGGTAACAGTAATAATTGGTAGTCAAAAGATTAGCCAATCAAATGATTTAATTATTTGGAAACATTGATCATGAATTTGTTGGATATTGTAGGTGTGGATTGTGTAATGGTTATAATCAAGGAATATGGAATTGGCAAACAATTTAAGTTCCTGGTGAGGCTTTTCGTATTTCCTGCTAATGGCTGTGAGAAAGACATGGAATTGCAAAAATATAGCTTATATATTCATTCTAAAGTTGCTTGGATCATTTTGGCTACCAAGAATCAAGTTATGAATACTTTTTTTGGTATCCCAATTAGGAATTAAAATATTCCTTATTTGTAGGATTGAGTTAAGTTTGAAAAAATCCATTTTAATTGGTTCTAATTAGTCGCTATTTGCAATTAAGTCAAAAACCGACCCGCCTCTTGCTTCACACTTTGACTATCACTTTCCCCCTCATGATATATGTTAGTTTCTCTGCAAGTGTAAAGAGAGTGATTGGAGAAGTTAAAACATTTGTATGTTAAGTTTCATTTTTAAAATTTAATTCGCTCTGCAAACTCACTTTTCCCTAATCCTAATTATCTAGCCAGAGCTGAATAGGTTACCCAACGTATATATATATATATATATATATATATATATATATATATAATATATATATATATTAACATCTACTAAGCAGTCGTGCTTTCTACTCTACTGTATGGTGCTGAAACTTGGACACTTTACCACAAGCACATAAACCAACTTAACGCCTTTCACATGCGTTGTCTTTGTGTCATTTGCGGTATAAAATAGGATGATAGAGTAAAAAATAGCACAATATTAAAAGAATGTAACATTGCTGGCATCAAAACCTTACTAGCCAAGGTTCAGCTTAGGTGGACTGGTCATGTTGTCAGAATGAATGAGATCAATTCAGATCTTACATCACTACAATTATCTCCCTTGTTGATCACTCTTTCGAAATCCAATCAAAATGCTCAGTAGAGCATCTGCCTAGTAATCACAAGGTTCTGGGTTCGGTACTGGTCCCTACCAACTCAACGCATGAGTAGCACAGGTTAGGTAATCTGATCTGCTTGGTAAAACATCTGGGAGATAAGATAGGTGTGGCACTACACCTCAGCAAAAACCGATGGTCATTTCCTATAAGTCTAACATAAACAAAGGGGAACCACTCTTGACTGATAAATTATTTATTTATTTATTGATCTACTAGGAAAAAAAATAAATAAATAATTTATCAGTCAAGAGTGGTTCCCCTTTGATCATGTTAGACATAGGAAATAACCAAAACGATTTCTCTGGTTTAGCACTGTTGGGGATTGTCTTCTCTTGGATCTGGAAGAGTTATCTTCCTCCTGGGTTCCCGGTTTTGACCACCAGGGGTCTGTAGTATTTAAGCGCCTGATTCAAACTCTCTCATCCTCTTTTCTCCGTCTTCTCGGGCTGAGCAACATGGGTTAGACATTTGTGTCTACACCCCACCCTCGTGGGGGCCTCTATCCCCCATGTACGGACTAAGTCAGTAAGGGACTTCAACCATATGGTCTATCTTTAAGTCCTTCTATATTTTATATGTACATGTATGTAACTATTGAACTTGTCCTTTTATTATATCTTATTTGTATTCTCTACTATGTATCTTGTATTCCTATTTTATGTATCGTTTCGATGTGCCTGTAATAAAGTCCATCTTGTTATATGTTTAGTGGGTTGACATGCCGTAAAACCAAACCAACCAACCAACCAACCAACCTGCAGATCAGTATAAACTTACGCTACAAGAGGTGCATTTACCGTATTGGTAGTCTTTTTCTAGCATTGGATAATTGAAAATAAAGTGTTCGGTTATGGGTGTAAGAGCTGTATTTATCTATTTATTCATTATAGTGTACAATGCATTTAAGGTGTGTTTGTTACCAAAGGCTTCCCACCAGTATGTTAGCCACTTTTCGTCAAGACAATGAGCCTGTTAAGAAATATATATATATATATATATATATATATATATATATATATAGATATATATAGATATATAGCAGAAGTATTTAAACAAATACTCAATTCACATCTAATTGTTTAATATGAATGTTCACATGCAGGTGCTCTCATTTTCAAAAATAATGACTAAAGTTTATGAGGAATTAAATCAAATCAAGAATTAATAAAACAAAACCGTCTTTGGCATAAAATGACCCAGTGGGTTGACATGCCGTAAAAACCAAACCAACCAACCAACCAACCAGCCAGCCAACCTGCAGATCAGTATAAACTTACGCTACAAGAGGCACGCTTACTGTATGCTTATCATCATAAGAAATGGAATCAGCGACCCAAGTTCAAATCTTAGATGAGGCTGTTTGCATTTCACTTTGTGCTAACCCCCTTGAGAAAGGCATGAATCTATTCTCCTCCCAGCTATGGGTAAATAGGAGTGTAGAATGGGTTCTTTAGCTTTGATTAGGTAACCCATCTTGAAGAAGGAAAACTCTGAATTCAAACCAGCTTTACTCTCTATCATAAGTTACATAAAACTGAAATAGTTGAAATGAATTCAAATCTCACTTAACTAATGGTTGAGTACACAAACTACTAAAATCAAAGAGGTCCCTTGTAACTTTCTATATAATCATATGACGTAGTTTAATTTTCATATTTTATAACACTCTACTTAAGAATTGACCTTGTGTCCCATCCTGCCCATGGCATAAAGTTTGGGTCAATACAAACTTATATTATAATAATCATACTACTCTCACCAAAGGAAACTTTGCCATTTCATTAAAGGCAGATACCTAAGATTTATGTCACTGACTTCAAAAAAAAAAAATATATTGCATGGAAACTTTTATAGAAGACTGTATATCAGTGTCCAAAATAGTTGTATTTTATTTCCCATTGAAATGGGAACATGGACTCTTTTTTTTATTATTATTAGGTTGATGATATTTTTTTTAATGTATCCAGTTGAAAAGAAATACTTTTTTCCAGCTTCAAGTTGTTTTGATAAGTTATCTATTTCATAAGCCGGTACTATTTACTTACAATATTACAATCACAAATTGAGTACACAAATTACTAAAATAAAAGATGTCCCTTGTAACTTTCTATATAATCATATGACATAGTTTAATTTGCATATTTTATAACACTCAACTTAAGAATTGACCTTGTGTCCCATCCTGCCCATGGCATAAGGTTTGGGTCAATACAACTACAAATAGTTGAAATGAACCAGTGGGTTGACACGTCGTAAAACAAACCAACCAACCAACCAACCAACCAACCTGCTAACCGATAATAAGAATTAAAAAAAAGAAATGTAAATAAATCTATGAAATAATGATCAGTGAACTTTCATTTTATTAATATAAAATGCGCCAATTAAATATAACAAAGTTATTGTTTAATTATTAGAAAATAATTAAAGTTTATTTAATCATTACACATTTTTAGTTTCATATTTGTTTTTAAATTGTTTGAAATAAGTTTATGGATTTTTGGTTCCATTGGCGTTAATGCAAGATGAAGAGTGAAATTTATTTCCTACTGAGACCGGTAACAAGTTTTAATTATGGTGACAGATGAAAATGTCTTTCCGTGCAAACGTGGCGTTGAAAATTGAATCAAAATTTTCATTGATTTTTCACTCAGTAATTTTTCTGTGGACCATCAAAATTTTCTCACGGTTTCACTGACAGTTTCTTTGGTTTGATTTCTTTGTTCAATGGCATATCAACCTTCGTGGGGTTATTTAATGCTAAAGCCATCCTTGGTTTGGTTTCTTTGTTTAATGGCATATCAACCTTCATGGGGTTATTTAATGCCAAAGCCATCCTTGGTTTGGTTTAGTTTCTTTGTTTAAAGACATATCGGACCAAGTTACCTTTAAGCACCCCAGGGGCGACCTTGATTCAGAGAAACATATTTCGCTTTGCACCGTCAACATCCAGTTGTTTGTTACCAGACGATTTTTAGATACGTTTTTTTTAAATTATAAAACTAACTGCTAACCCTAACCCTAACCCCTAACACTAACCCTAACAAACAACCGGATGTTGACGGTGCAAAGCGAAACATGTCCTTCTGAATCCAGGTCACCCGTGGGGTGCTTAAAGGTAACTTGGTCCAACATATCAAACTTTGTGAGTTATTTAATGCCAAAGCCATCTTTGGTTTGGTTTCTTTGTTTAATGGCATATCAACCTTCATGGGGTTATTTATATATATATATATACATATATATATATTAATCCTAATGAGAGTAGATATACCAACTAATAGTTTCACTTACTAGCTCATCAGGGCAAGAATCTGACCTAAAAATACTCGGAGAAATCATACTTTTATCACTAAAACTAGTCACATTGTGGTCCGAACAAATTAACATAATAATAGAAAAACACAACAAATAAACTTTTTACACTTTTTATTTATTTCATTTTCCTATTCCTATCTTTTTCTATTTCTCGCAATATATACATATATACATATATTGGACTCGGGAACCTTCTTGTTGTTGTTATCGGGAACCTTCTTGTTGTAATCGGCAGCCATCACGGAACTTTGAACCTAACCCTTTATTCAATCCACAGGGGTATCTTGTTCTCATTCCGCTAACCATAGCAGGGGTAGAGGCGTTAAAAGGTGTTAATTATTATTCTATGTTACCGCTGCCTTTGATCAGGATTGAACCTACAAGCTAGGGAAAACTGTCACTTAGAACTGTTTTAACCTAACTCCTTTATCCACTAAGCCATGTGTCCAATTGAAGTATTTTCAACAAGAAATACCTGAAGAAGGCCTGAGGGCATATCGGCCGAAACATTGCATGGATAACAATGAAGATGAGGACAATAGTCTGAATAACGCAGATAAATAACATATATATATTATTTCTCTGAATGTTTGAGACGAGGCTTGATGATTAGTATTATCTCAAACATTCAGAGAAGTAATATATATATATATATATATATAATATATATATATATATATATATATATATATTATAGATGTGAGGTATCCAAAACTTGGTAGTAAGGGATGATTCTATATGTGATTTCTAAGACACACTGTATTATTATTGTATGATCCAGTAAGTATAAATACAGTGAAT
Source organism: Doryteuthis pealeii (assembly GCA_023376005.1). Classification (NCBI taxonomy): domain Eukaryota; kingdom Metazoa; phylum Mollusca; class Cephalopoda; order Myopsida; family Loliginidae; genus Doryteuthis; species Doryteuthis pealeii. The sequence goes on along the minus strand of CM042170.1, from coordinate 59,453,252 downwards.
CTTTAAATCACTACAGAGAGCTCAATGTATAATAAACTTTTTAGATTATATACAGAGCAATATTTATTTTTGAAAGGAAGGAAACACTCAACACCGTTATTCCATAATGAATTTATTTCAACCAAAATTGGGGCCTTTATAAATCTAAGTAGATTTAATATAGCTCCCCAAAATTTTGTCTCATCAGATGGTAGATCAAGATAAATTATCTTGATCTTCCATCTGATGAGACAAAATTTTGGGGAGCTATATTAAATCAACTTGGATTTATAAAGGCCCCAATTTTGGTCGAAATAAATTTATTATGGAACAGCGGTGTTTATTTTTTCCTTCCTTTCAAATATATATATTAATGTATACTTTGTATACTCACAATATATATATATGTATATATATATATACATATATTATATATATATATATATATATTAATGTATACTTTGTATTACCATTATGTGTACTTAGACTTCCTGATTGCCAGTCAATTCCAAAACAAATTAATTAGCACAAAAAAACTTTTTACTGGAAGTTTGTTTTGCTTTTTTTCATTTTCCTAATGCTGTCCAGGAAATTAAATAAGTCTTGTGATATGAGTCTGTTAATTTTTTTTTTTTTTATCAATTCTTCCGGTTTTCTGTATTTTTGGATTTTTCTTTGTTTTCTTTTTTTTTCAAATTCAAATTCCTTGCCACTGACAGCAGAGGAAGTGATACTCTGTTAATAATAGACTCTAAAAATAAAAAACAGAAAAAAAATGGTAAAAAATTAAAAAAAAGAATCGGGTTCCTCAAGTTAATAAAATCTATAGACAATCTTACCTGTAGGAATTGGAATAAAAATTTGGTCTTTTTTTTTAGCTTATTTTTCTATTGATTTGTCTGTTCGAAAATCTATCGGCTATTGATTCCTTATATTGTCATTGTTTTGTGTCTGCTGGTTTCTGTCTTTGAGAGAGCATTGTTTCTTTTGTCTCTGCTATTGATTATGTAAGGTTCGTTTTTTTTGTGCCAAATGGTTGGTTTGGGATCCTGCCAAGCGAGAGGACAACATGTTTCCCACTCCCAGCTTTTAACTCCATCGTTTCCACCCCCATCCGAAATACAACTCCATCGCCTCGTCCTCCATCTTCTCCCCTGCCCCGCAGTCACATCGCTGAATCTCTTGGAAGCGCAAGGAAACAATTGCTTTCATCAAGTGAAAATTTCTTTGAATCAGGCTGTGGAAAAAAAACTTTTTTTTTTTAGTTGACAGCGGTTCCCTGTGGCTATTGAGTATATATATAAATAAATAAATAATATATATATATATATATATATATATATATATATGAATGAATGAATGAATGAATAAAAATACTTTAAATTTAAAGTCTTTTCCTTTATTCATTTATACTAGCAAGAATATGCACCCTCCAGGCATAAGTATTTAAGTTTTAATGTAAAGTAAAAAGTAAAGTCGTCGGGGCGGCCTAAAGTCGGTATCAGCCAATCAGCGAGGGAGTCTATCCCCTTTTCACTAGCGCTAGACCAAGGAGATTATTTTGGCATCTGAGGTGGAGCACCACACCTACCATCAGCTCCTTACTTTGCCTCACAGATCCCTGTGCTACTCATACGCTGAGTTGGCGAGGACCGGAATCGAACTAGGAACCATGTGGTTTCTAGCCGAACGCTCTACCGACTGAGCTAACCCGACCCTGTAATGAAATATATCAAATTAGAAAGACTAACAAAATTAATTAAAATGCATATAAAACGATTACACTTATTTTAATTATATTTTAATTAGTTTCTATATGAAAATTCTTCATAGGATTGATTTTAATATGTTGGAGAATGAAAACTTCTCTGAAGTTGACGGTGGGAAAAAACAACTTTTTTTTTAGTTGACAGAACTTCCCTGTGGCTATTGAGTATATATATATATATATATATATATATATATATATATATAATCAATGGTAATATTATGGTTTTACACTCATAACTTGAAGTTTCATGGTAATCCAATCATCAGATGAGTTCAATGGTTGAGATGTTAAAAACCAGTCGTGAAAATATATATATAAGTAAAGAGTAAGGAAATGAATCCAATGGTATAAGTATAGATAAAAGGATATGAAAACAGACAATGCTGTTAAAATGAAAATATTTTATATCATATTCATAACTAATATTGAACAATATCTCGATTTAAAAAAAAACATCATCAGAGCTTGTTTTTAAACCAGACTCATCGAGAGAGAAGCTGAAAATAATTTGAATAATTTGAGTTCAAATATATATAAATAATTTGAATTCAAATATATTATATATATATATTAATATATATATATATATATATATATATATATATGTGTATTTACCATATTTTTTACCCAAGCACTTTCAACCCAAAAGAAGGTGGATATGCCATAAAACAATAAAACTAATAAACCTTGGCATCTTTGGTTTAGAAGAAAATTGATTTAAAAAGAAAGAAATGGATTGTTTATGGGCAATTGTGTACACACACACACACACACACACACACACACACACACACACACACACACACATATATATATATATATATATATATATATATATATATATATATAAAAGTAATTGGTAATTTGCTTGAAGCATTGTTAAGTATGTTATAAAATATTAAAATTCGAAGGCAATACAATGCTTATAAAAAAAATAAAGACAAAAAGATTTTTTATGTCTAATCGATTTCAAAGCTAGAGCTTCATCATCAGAGTTTATTTTCAGAAATGACGTGCTTATGTTTTATTCTGTGTGGTTATAATTTCTCTTCTTATTTCCTTTTCCTCTCCTTTTTTTCCCTCTCTTTCTTCTTCTCCTCCTTTATGAATGAAATGGGCGAATAACTGTAATTTCTTATTTCTCTCTCTTTTTCTTTTTTTTTTTTAAAGTTTGTTGAGAACGAATATTCTTAATATCGGCTGACATCCGGTCAAATGTTGCAATATGTATACATGTCAAAATTTAAAAAAAAACAAAAAATGAATAAATAAATAAAAACCGTTAATAGAAAAATTTATATATTTAGCTTTTGATTCGCTTTCACCTTTCCTTTCTTTTTCCTTCTCCCTCTCTTTCTTTTTTT
>CM042170.1:59435138-59445138 GCA_023376005.1 Doryteuthis pealeii | reverse complement strand
TGAGGGTCTTGATGTCCTGGGAATGACGTTAGACTCTATCTGATGGGGAGGTTTCGGTTTTGGAGGTTTGGGGAATGTGGAGCATGCATTCATCACCATTGCTCCCTGGTCCACTCTGACCCTGAGTGGTAGTACCTGTTAGAGTCTCATCTATAGGTTAAATAGAAAATCATGAGTTGATAAACAAAATAGTATTATGCATTAAGAATGACTTTATTTCACAACTTTGTTGGCATTAAATGACTCACCGAGGTTGATATGCCGTAAAACAAAACAGACCAAACCAGATTTGGCATTGCCGTGAAAGACGGACATAGATCCACTCAGGATAAGCTTAAATCACAGTAATCAGAAAATTACTGGTCACACTGATTTATGCAGATCATCATCATTATCATCATCATCATCATCATCATGTTGCATTGTTGGCATCCTTCCGTCTTCGAAAGACGATGGAGTAGTGTCCAAAATTTTTTTGGGGGGGGGACTACATAGCCTGGTTGGGTTGATATGGAGGATGTGCTGTTACCCAAGCAGCAGATCTCTCCTCTCCACACTGTCACTGTTGTCCAAAGGAAAGGTAAGAAACCAATACAGTTTGGCAACAACAGTGTCACAGGAGTTGCTGTGTAACGCTGAAGTTCAGCGTTACTCCATCTTAGGGATTCCAGCTCCGGATTTGTTTTAGGGGTTTACTCAACTGCAATTAACATTCTTGTGATAACAGATTTGTTTTAGAGGTTTACTCCTCTAAAGAGATAGACTTTAAAGTTTAATATTTCATCAATGAGTTCAAACACAAGAAGACAACTTATTATATATATTCATTCATTATAGTGTGAAATACATTTAAGATGCAATTGTTACCATTGGTTTCAAAGCAGCATGTTAGCCACTTATCATCAAGACAATGCGCCCATTAAGAAATCCAGGGAATATCAATTCATTTATATATATGCGCATTGTAATTGCCTTCAAGCAAAAATATAAATATTAATATTATATATATATATATATATATATATATTTGTTGGCATCCTTCCATCTGCGAAAGATGATGGAGTAGTGTCCAAAAGTTTTTTGTTTTTTTGAACTACATAGCCTGGTTGGGTTGATATGGAGAATGTGCTGTTGCCCAAGCAGCAGATCCCCACTCTGCTGCTGTGGCCCAAAGGAAAGGTAAGAAATCAATGCAGTTTGGTAACGGCAGTGTTGCAGGAGTTGCTGTGTAATGCTGAAGTTCAGTGTTACTCCCTCTTACGGACTCCGGCTCCAGATTTGTTTGAGGGGTTTACTCCCCTAGCTTTCCTCAGGAACATATATATATTTACCAACCCCTTCGCACGAGCAGGATGTGACACAAGGTCAATTTCTTAAGTGGAGTTTAACAGGTTTGAATTCAGAGTTTTCCTTCTCCTAGACCGGTTGCCTAACCAAGGTTAAAGAGCCCAGTCTGCCCTACTATTTACCCATAGCTGGAGGGAGAGTAGAATTCATACCTTTCCCAAGGGTATTCCTCAGGAACATATAAGCCACTTGGCAGTGATGACTTTTAAAACTAAAAGCTGATTTCTGTCTCATGCCTTTTATTGGCGCATTTCGGCGGGTCAAGTAGAGGTTACGACATGCCAATCATAACTATAATGGCTGACAGTAATTTTCCACTTAATCCCCATTATTTGAATCTTCTGATCTTCAATCAAAATGGACCATATGACCTTTAGGCACCCCTTTTGCAATCTTGTTTCATAAGGACATTTTTTTCATTTTTCATTTACACCGCCAAAATCTGGTTGTATGTTGGGGTTAGTTTTATAATTTAAAAATAAAACTCTTAACATCATCTGTTAACAATCAACCGGATAGAGAGTTAAATCAAGATTATTATACTTTTTACATATTAAACTGTTTGCAATAGCTCTTTTTACATATTGAACTATTTAGCAATAGCTCTTAAGTAAACATCAAATGTTGTAATAATAAAATTATCATACTGTGGTACAAGCCCCGACACTAACTTTTTCCATGACCGTCCCGAATAAAAATTATCAACCGTCCCAAATGGGGTTCGGACCGTCCTGAAATCAAAATATTTTTGTTTAATTCAACCGGATTTTGGTGGTGTAAATGAAAAAAATGTCCTTATGAAATGAAATTGCAAAAGGGGTGCCTAAAAATCATACGGTCCTTAAAATTCTAACTACACTACTTACACAATTCATAGGCTACCCATGAATCATGTACCATAACAACCAGTCAAGGACGAAGAAAACTCTGAATTCAAAGACAATATTTGTTATTTATTTAATTTAAAAAAAACAACTTTTAGGAGAAATAATGGACAATGTAAATTACTGACCTGAAACAACGGTAAGTAAATAATATAATCACAATGATTGTGACGGTCGTACATATGACAATCCATCTGACCAGTTCACTCTGATCCAGTTCCTGGGAGAAATCCTGTCCACCCCTGACCAGTGGATTACCTAGAAGAAGAAAATATAGATGCTGTAGAAATTTATCATTTAGTAAAACGTACAAACAAATCAGTAAAAAATTGTATCATATATATATATATATACATATTTTTGGGAGAATATGTGCTTAATTGAAGTCATACCTAATTTGAAAATTAATTAGTTGATGATTAATGAATTAGGCGAATATATCTGTTCAAATGTAAGGTGTAAACACATCGAGAAAAAGTCAATCTCTGTATGTACATTTCGGCCTATTCAACAGATATATTCGCCTAATTCATTAATTATCAACTAATTAATTTTCAAATTAGGTATGACTTCAATTATTCTCCCAGAAATTGTCGGCTATCGCCATCTCTAACAGACTGTTTGCATACTCTTATATATATATATATATATATATGTATATATATATATATATGAAGATAGGAGGGTTGGAGTAAATCTGACAGAATGTGGTAAAGAATAGAGGGAAAAGTGGACAAAAAGAGAGCAAAATTCAAACAAGTTCATCTACTTGTTTGAGTTTTGCTTCAAAAATTTGTTTACATCAATTGATTTTACTGCTTTAATCAGCTATTTACAATAAGTAGAAATATCACAATTGATAAGTTTACACTATCAACTCATACTTTAAAAAAATCAGTGTTTTTGTACCTTTATTTTTTATAACACACACATATATATATATATATATATGTACAGTTAAACCAAATGAGTCAGATATACCTACTAACAGTGTTTTTATACCTTTATTTTTTATAACACACACACACACACATATATATATATATATATATATATCTTCTTATTATAATGGAGATTGTGTGTTTTTCTGTCTGTAGCCGAAACTCTATTACTACTCAAGTCACAATTCCCTCAGTTATTTACGCTACATTCTTCATGATTTTATTTTTTATTTAAGACTCAATTATTAATAAAATTGTTTTACATTATTAATACTGTTGACCATATCTACACATTAATAACATGCAATTGTATTTATATATACAACAAAATAGCGGTTTACAGTGTGAATGGGAAGGCTAATTTGCATATTGATATTAAAACTTTGATTTTAATAAATATGTGCTTGGTATTATTGATTTCTAATTGTTTGGTTTTATCTTAATGAATATAAGCAACAATCTCTTTAATGAATCTTAAATGAAATCCATTAACAAGGAAAAATAACTGCCATTTTATTCTTTACTTCCTCTTTTAACTAAATAGTTAAATTAGGAAAAATAACAATAAAAGACGAGTGTGATGGAAGAGTAAGTTTCAGTTGTTCTATTTTTCGATTATACTCCCTCTGTTTCAAATCTTTTTATTGAATTCTTATTTAGTTTCATTAGCCTTTCTAATTTAATAAAATATTTTATTACATTAAAACTTAAATACTTGCACCCGGAGCGTGCATATATTTGCTAGTATATATATATATATATATATATATATATATGTACAGTTAAACCAAGTGAGTCAGATATACCTACTAACAGTGTTTTTATACCTTTATTTTTTATAACACACACACACACACATATATATATATATATATATATATATATATGTGTGTGTGTGTACAGTTAAACCAAATGAGTCAGATATACCTACTAACAGTTTCACATAGTAACTCTTCAGGGCAAAGATGTTTGCCCTGAAGAGCTATTATGTGAAACTGTTAGTAGGTATGTCTGATTCATTAGGCTTAACTGTATTATTGCTCTACTTAGATATTGAGCACTCTTTAATTTTTAGCTTTAGATAATCCTGGCAGTTTATATATATATATATTTCATATTTGGGAATAAAAAGGCCTTAAATACCATGGGTATCGTGGTTATGGACCATTTCCACTCGCGAGTATGCTCACGAGCTTCTTCAGACCACTGATATATTTTATTTAGACAGGCACATGGCCAAACTCATTTTATATTCATACATTTCACCTCCCTCATTCAGGGGTGGTCATAAACTTTGCTCTGTTTACATTAATTAAACATTGAGCTCTCATACGGAACCTGAACTCTACAACAAACTACTGGTAGAGAATTAGGACCCACCTAGAATCACCTTGTACCAAGAAACTTGGTACCGCACCAAAGTATATATATTTCATATATATATAGTTTCTTTTCTTTTGACCAAGTATTATAGTATCAACCAGGTGATGTTTGGTAGTATATTTTTACAATCAAACTATTTGCTGTTTTTTTTTCTTACCGCAAGGGTTTACCAACAGGTTTGGTATATCAAAATATATATATATACATATTGATGAACAAAAAGTGGTAAGACAAACAGGAATATCTCTTTTATGTTATTCCTTTTGAATTGTTCTTAGCATGTGAGAATTTGGCTTCAATAGACAGAGCATCATTGCCTTCCGTTTTCTTCAATGCCTAGCTAAAATATGACTTTCCTCAAGACTTTCACACGGCTCGCTCTGGTGAACCAGAAAAGAGATAAGAACACAAGTCAAAATCTGTCCATCATTTTTCCTGTGTCTTTCCACTAAACCGTTATTTCGAATTTAAGCTACACCTATCGTTCATGATTAATAGGCTATTTATCAATTATGAAACATTCTCTTCCCCAGCTATGGGTAAATAGTAGTGCAGACTGGACACTGGCAACCAGGCTAGGAGAAGGAAAACCCTGGATTCAAACCGTCTGTATTCCACTTAAAAACAGTGTGTGTGGTGTGTGTGTGGGTGTGTGTGTGTGTGTGTGTTGTGTGTTGTGTGTGTGTGTGTGTGTGTGTGGTGTGATATCATATGTCTGTTATTATGTGTGTGATTGTGTATGTGAAATTCTCTGTGTGTTATTGTGTTTGGTTATGTGATTGTGTGTTGATTGTGTGATGTGTGTGTGTGTGTGTGTGTGTGTGTGTGTGTTTGTGTGCGTGTGTGAGTTATTGTGCAGTAAAAAGGTTTCTTTTAAACATTATATGAAAATTAAGTAAGTAAGTGTGTTGTATAATGGTTATCGTCTAAGGAAATAGAATCGGTGGCACAAGTTCAAATCCTGGATAAGGCTGTTAGTAATTTCACATAACACTAGTATCTTTGGTAAAAGTATGCATCCAATTATTTTCCCTTCAGCTACAGATAAATAGTAGGGCAGACGGAGCTCTTTAACCTTGGTTAGGCAACCAGTCTAGGAGAAGGAAAACTCTGAATTCAAACCAGCTGTACTCCACTTAAAAATAGACCTTGTGTCACATCCTGCTCATGGTTGGGTAAATACATAAGTAGGGTGATAGAGATATCTCATCCTATTGTTATGTAGAAAATAACACCCTGGGGGTATCCCAAGACATTTTGTGTTTCTTTGATGAATTTTCAATACCAAAAGCATATATAAATTGATACGTGATCAATTCTTCAAATCAACAATGGCTCGCTAACAATGAACAAAGAAACCAACCTTTCAATATTCTCAAACTCCAATGAATGATAAAATGAACGACCTACCATAAAAAGCTCCCACAGGTGCTCTAAATTACAATAAAAAGAAAAAAAAAAAGACCCTCATAATCGAACGAATGTTTTTTTTATTCATCACTCAAAATACACCGTAGGGATGTGAGATTTTATATTCAGCATTGAAGAAATAAAAGAAATAATTCTTTGCGAATTATCCTTCCACTGGGGAAATTCTACTTAAAATTCTTAATAGTTCCTGCAATCTAGGCCAATAAAAACTGGTTTTCTTGGTTAGTTGGTTGGCTGATAGGGTTTTACGGCATCTTGACCCTTATAGGGTTATTTTATGCTGAAGACATTCTGTTTTATTCATTTTTGTTGAACATTCAATTTCTTTCTTAAATTCAATTTTTTTAAACACATTTTTTACAAACTTATTTGTTAATTTCTTAAGCGGAGTTCACCAGGTTTGAATTCAGAGTTTTCCTTCTCCTAGACTGGTTGCCAAACCAAGGTTAAAGAGCTCAGTCTTCCCTACTATTTATCCATAGCTGGAGGGAGAGTAGGATTCATACATTTCCCAGTGAAATAGATCACTAAGTAGGACTGAGCCTATTCTAGTAGTGACCACCGCAAGCGGAGATTTAAGAGGTTTGAATTCAGAGTTTTCCTTCTCCTAGACTGGTTGCCTAACCATGGTTAAAGAGCCCAGTCTTCCCTACTATTTACCCATAGCTGGAGGGAGAGTAGGATTCATACATTTCCCAAGGGTATTAGCGCTAAGTGAAAATGCAATTACCATGTCTGGGATTTGAACTTGGTTCCTTTTATTATATATGTGCTAGAAGGCAATGGCTGAGGGTCTTGCTGGTAAACTGCATCTAATGGCAAAGTTCCATTTATAGAGCTCTCGAGAATATGGAGGACCCTTTTATCGTTATTATTCCCAGCTCCACTTTGATCCGGAGTAGCAGTACCTGTTGGGGTCTCATCTATGGTTTGACTAAAAAAACTGAGTTCTAAAAAAATTGAGTTTTGAAAAAAAAAAACTGAATACCCAATAAGAACGAATAAAAATGTCTTAGGCTTAAAGTAACCCAACAAGGGATGACATGCCGTAAACCTTAACCAACCAAATAAACTATATTTAGCAATACGAAAAACACTAGATTTATAATAGAAAATATAATAAATACTTACCCAAAATTGATAGACGTATAAAAAAACGGCATCTTGACCCTAGTAGGGTTATTTTATGCTGAAGACATTCTGTTTTATTCATTTTTGTTGAACATTCAATTTCTTTCTTAAACTCAATTTTTTAAACACATTTTTTACAAACTTATTTTTTTCAATTCAACCCATAGACAGGACCCTAACAGGTACTACCAGTCTGGGTCAGAGTAGACCTAGAAGTATTGGTGATGAAGGGGTACTCCTGTCCCCCCCAGAATTGACATCTCACTACTAGATGCAGTTTAGCCACATATCCAAGATACTAATACCCTCAGCCTCCATCTTGTAGCACATCAATTAATAGTGGAGATTCGCTTCCGGTTTTTGTCTGTAACAAAAACTATGTCACTGCTTACCTCACATTACCCAAAATCGTCATAACATAGAATAAATACACTCAAAATTTGAGCATGCAACATTAGACAGTCCTCATTGTTTTTTTAAAACAAGTTTTAATAGATACATCCCCAGTATCATATATTTATATATAGTTTGTTTTATTTTAATAGATATTCAAAGTTAATAGAACTTAGTTTCAATTTCAAATTGTTTTATTTTTTTTACTCCTTTAATAAATTTGATGATTTCATGATTTATGGTTCAAACTCTCCGACATTTAATTTTTAACTTCCACCTCCTCAAGCAATATCTTTCAAAAATTTATTTTTACATCGCCCGGAGGGTGTTTTTTTATTTTGCTAGTATATAATAAAAAGGGTTGCAGGTTTGCCATAAGAGCAATAGAAATTGGAAAATCATATGGTTTACTAAAGTTTGACCAGCTGATTGATCAGAGGGGCCTCTCCATCTGTCAAGCCAAGGTAAATGGCCAAAGTGGAGTGTTGCATATCATGGACTTGCTCAGCAACTATGATTCCGTCCTTAAGCATCATGGCCAACAGGTGGTTCAATTGGGAGCAGGTCTTCTCTCTCTGCAGAGGTGCAGTTTGCATATTCTACAGCTCCAGCTCACAGCTCACTAATTGTTGCCTTGTCTTACCAATTCGATGGTAATTGGAACTAGTATGATTATTTTTACAAGTGCGGCCATAATGGTAGCGGTGCTGTGAATTACAAGGCAATAATTATGGTCTTCAACTGAACCAGTGCCAAGACAATTAGTAGTTATGGGAATCCAGAATAGTCCACACATGCATTTGGGTGATTCCATTCCTTGAGGCCTGATTGGCTGCTAGGTTTCTATGATGTTATGGGGCTTTATAAATAACCTGGCATTTTGCAGTAGTATTGCAGCAAGATAGATTCGTATTCAGTTATGACTTCTTGTTGTCTTGTCTTACCAATTCGATAGTAATTGGAACTAGTATGATTATCTTACAAGTGCAGATATAATGGTAGTGGTGCTGGAAATTACAAAGCAATAATTATGGTCTTTGCAGAGTTCTTGTGATGATAAACCATTTTAAAGAATATTGTTCTTGGAATCAGAGTTTAGGACATTCTGTAAGAATATCCCAGACCTCAAGAGAACCAGGGTGATTATTTGAACTTTGGTTGGCTATGAATATTTATAAGAATTCATAATATTTTGTATTGAATTAATCTTTGGAATTCTACAAGAGTTTTGGTGTGGTTAATTGTGCTTTTTATTTGGATTAGAATATTATAAACTTATCTATTATTTATTCTTGTATTAGATGATATGAACAGATTTATATTAAAAAGTCTGGATTGGCTAGAAAGAGGGATAGATAGATAAGAACAGAGAGAGATATATAGATAGAGAAAATGTAAAATAGATGGATAGGTAGGGACTGAGATAGAGCAAATTTGAGATAGATAGTTAGATAGATAATGAACACACTAAGATATATATAAAGAGATTGATATTGAAAAGTCTGGGTTGGCTAGAAAGAAAGATAGATAGATAAGAACAGAGATAGATATATAGATAGGGATAGATAGATAGATAGATACAGGAAAAAGACATAGATAGAAAAATAGAGAGAGATAGAGAGATAGAGATGCATGAAAAGACAGATAGATAAATAGATATACTGAGAGATAGAGAGAGAGGTAGATAGATAGGCATGAAATGGCAGATAGATAGAGAGATAGGTAAAGGGAGATCAACAGATATGTATGAAAAGACAGAGATAGATAGAGAGATAGAGAGAGAGAAAGATAGATAGATAGATAGATAGATAGATAGAGAGAGAGAGAGAGAGAGAGAGAGAGAGAGAGATGCAGGAAAAGACATAGGTAGATAAAAAGATAGATAGACAGATAGATATGCATAAAAAGACAGAGATACATAAATAGAAAGATTTGGGTTGGTTTGTTTTATGGCATATCAACCTCAGTGGGTCATTTAATGCCAATAAAGTTTTGAAATAAAGTCATTCTTAATGGATATTCATTTTTTTTTTATAAATACATTTTTCTATCTAACCCATAGATGGGATCCTAACAGGTACTACCACTCCGGGTCAGAGTGGACGAGGAAGCAATGAAGAGGTGCTCCCCATTCCCCAAACCTCCAAAACTGGAACCTCACCATCAGATAGAGTTTAACGTCATTCCCAGGACATGTAAACCCTCAGCCACTGCCTTCTAGCACCCATATGGTAAAAAGGGTTGGGGCATGCCATAAGGGCAATAGGGTTGGGGCAATCATATAGGTGCTAGGGCTTGACGTGACCAGCCAATTGATTGGACCACTGACTGCCTAAGTAAGGGTCTAAGCGGAGTGTTGCAGGTCATGGACTGCTCATCCACCAAGACTCCGTCATTAAGCATCACGGTCGCCCCCTCGGCCAACAAGTGGCCATTTGGAGGGAGTCTTACCCCTCTGCAGAGGGCAGTCGGTGCATATCTCTCTCTTTT
>CM042170.1:59429184-59435038 GCA_023376005.1 Doryteuthis pealeii | reverse complement strand
TATAGTAAGAATTTTACAGAAAAGGATATACAGTATTTTAAGCTAAGTACTGGGTACACAGGTCATATATGTAAGGTGCCAAGTTAATAGAATACAAGTCAGCCATGTAATATAATACTAAAATCAAGCGTTTCTTGGATGGATAGATGAGGCGCTGAGGTGCACCCATCTCTGTTAGAATGGAGCAACCTGTTCACTAATCGGTGTTGGCTCTGCAAGTGCTTCAGAATGAAATCATGGTGGCTGAGGCAGTCCATGAACTTGAAAGCACTCCACTTTGGCCCTTACTGTAGGCCTCCCCTGCCTATGCAACAGTTAGTGATTACTTAAGCCTAGGCACCTTATTGATTGGTCTCCTGGCCTTATTGCGGTTTATTGGCTAAGTCCCAACCCATCTGGTTGTATAGTTGTTGTACTTATTTATTGCAGGCGGTTTTTGATGGTAATTGAAATTGCATATCATCATTATCTGGGACTTAAATAGCCTTGCCTCTTGATTTTTGTTTCATGTTCACGGAAGGTCCCGAGTAGTTTATGCTTATGATGTTTATTGATTATTATCATATATTAAATAGGAACTTATTTAACTTGAACCTTGATACCAATGTCAAAGCGCAGAATTAATGTGAATGTGTAAATATATCGCCTAGAAGAAACAAATGTTGATGCTCTATGTATTGATATTGATATGAACGTATAATATATATGATACTATGATCATAATAATATGAGGTGGATAAAAGTAACCTACTCGAGTTATCATCGTCTGAGTTCGTTACAGGGTTACATACCGTTGATTAATCGAGGTTTTTGGATTATCTCAGTGTGGTATGCTAATGATTGATTTGTATCCACTGTAGGTATATAAGTAAACTTTTGGCTCTAACAGTTGTATTGGAGCATCTTTGGTATTTTGTTTTTTTTCTCACCGTCGTAACCCTGGAAGTACTGTGGCGCTTCCAGCATCGGTGACTCGTACGCTCACCAGTAAGCTACTACTTCATGAGCATTAACACACACATTATATATAATATTATATAGTATGTATATCTATATCTTAAATATAGGCAACTATGTTGGAGAAATCCCTCGTGCGGTGAGATAAAAACCTGGCAAATAGTTGATTGATACTGTGCACTTTCCACATCGTATCGTACGCCACACAGTAAGCTTTTACTAACTCATACATTAACAGAATATATATATATAAGTATAAGATATATATATATATAATATATATATGTATATATATTATTTAATATACCAAACTTGTTGGAAAACCCTCGCGGTGAGAAAAAACCCGGCAAATAGTTTGATTGTAAAAAATATACTACCTAAAGCATTAACCTGGGGAGATAAAAAATGTTTGGAAAAAAGAAAGACCAAATATTCGTATAATCAAAAATAATTGATAGATTACAATACATGGCCAAAAGAAAAAAACAATTTATTGTATATATATAAGATATATATATTCATACAAACACCGATAGGATATACTAAAGCTAATAAGTAAAGAGTGTCAATACCTAAGTAGAGCAAATAGTCGAATCTTTAGCCTGAAGAGCACTAAGTGAAATTTAAGTAGGTTATCTGACTCATTAGGTTTATCTTATATATATATGCTATATATATATATATAATAGTTTTTTTTCCATATTAGGATCTTTCATGTTGGTTTTAACCAAGCTGATGCAGGTAGAGCCATAAGTAGAGCTCAATGTGCCTAATACCAGTGAGTAAAAGGGACAGAAGCAAGATATTTATTAAATGAAGAAAAAACGGTTGAAATAAGTTATTGTAATGAAGCAAGTTTAGAGTTTTTTCTTCATTTAATATATATATATATATATATTCGGTAGAGCGTTCGGCTAGAAACCACAAGGTTCTAGTTCGATACCGGTCCCCCGCCAAACTAAGCGTATGAGTTAGCACAGGGATCTGTGCGGGTAAAGTAAGGAGCTGATGGTAGGGTGTGGCGCTCCCCTCGCAGATGCTAAAAACAATCTTGTGTCTAGCGCTATTGAAAAGGGGATAGACTCCCTCGCTGCATGGTTATCACGACTTTTGGCCGCGCTGCCGTCAACTTTACTTTATATATATATATATATAAGTTATATATATATATATATTAATATATATATATATATATATATATATATACGCTCTGAAGATGATTTTTATAAATCGAAATATTAGCTATGAATAATGATATAAAATATTTTCATTTTAACAGCATTGTATGTTTTCATATCCTTTTATCTATACTATATATATATATATATATATATATATATGTTTTTTCTGCTGTAGGTTCAATGAAAAAAGGAATATTTTACCATGATTTTGAATTCATTTCTTTTCCATAAAAGTCTTATTGATACACCAGAGTATTTTTTAGGATAATGTTTCAATATTTATGCAATGAACGTTTTGTGTCTTTTAGTGCCTCGAGTTTTTCTGCTGTATGAGAATTCTACAAAAGGGAGATAACTATATTCATTCATTTTATTGCTCTCCAAAGAGAAAAAAAACAATTATCACTCCTATCACAATGTATTGATACTTATTAAAAAAAACCAAAACGTGTGTACAAACACTTAAAAACTAGTAAAATAATGTTGTAACTGTTGTTTTAAGTTCTTCCAGGCCGTTGTTGTGTCAGTACTGCTGTATGGCTGCACCACCTGGACCCTAACTAAGCTCACTAGAGAATAAACTAGATGGGAGCTGCACAAGAATGCTACGGGTGATCATGAACAAGACATGGAAACAGCACCCTACGAGAAAACAGCTGTACGGCCACCTACCACATATCACCCAAACCATCCGAGTAAGACGGACAAGACACGCGGGACACTGTTGGAGAAGCAAGGACGAACTTATGAGCGATGTCCTCCTGTGGAAGCCAGCACATGGACAAGCCAGTGTGGGCCGACCAGCAAAAACGTACGTTGATCAGCTCTGTGCGGATGCAGGATGCTGCATAGAGGACCTCCCGAGAATGATGAGCGATAAGGACGGATGGAGAGAGATTGTCATGGATATCCACGCTGAAAGCGCGACATGATGATGATGATGATATACAGTGGCAGTATATCTGATAAGTAGAATATATATATATATATATATATATATATATATATATTAAGACAGATAACAATGAAGATGAGGACAACAGTCCGAATAACGCATATAATACTAATTATCAAGCCTCATTTCAAACATTCAGAAAAATTACAACAAAAAAAAAAGACCAAAAAAAACCAAACTTACCAGTGTTGTTATGCATAATACCAATTGAAATCTTCCTCCATTTTAGAGCCTTTTTTGTCAATGCAGAATAATAAATTTACTTAAATTTCAGGTGAATACTTTGTCATTTCTACCTGAAAAAATAAAAATAAAAAGAGTTTTTTTAGATTTTTTGACATGTGCACACACTCACCCAAACACACGTATATACTTTCAGAAAGCGAAATATTTACACAAAGGGGGGGGGGGTGTAATAATAATACAAGTAAGTCTCAATTACTTATTACACATACACACACATATATATATATATATATATTTGTTATTATTCTCTCAAAAATATATATATATTGTTATTATTCTCTCAAAAACGTCCCCCTTACCTATTATGGTAGAGGCGTGTAGTATCATTTGACAAGCTTAATTTCGCTGGGATGGTCAGCTGTGTACTGTGGCCGAGGCGATATAGTGTTTCACTAGTGTTTCACTGTGTCTGCTGAAGTCCCGGTTTCGATTTCTGTCGGAGGGAAATCGTTAGTATATATCGCTGATGAGACTTAATAAAATCGAAACAGTCTGTACAATATTCTACACACCGAGCGATCCTTTGCTGGGATTAGAGTTGTCAAGTTCATTTTCTATAAGAAAAAGTATCGAATTTTATGCGATACATGCGTTGTAAGTGCCTTCAAGTAAAAATTTAATATATATATATATATATATGGAAATACGATGAGGAAATTAATCTGACAATATGTTATATTTTTTAAATATTTTCTTTTCATATATATATATATATATATATATGGGAGTAAATATGGAAAATAAATCCGACAATATAAAGAAAATTTGAAAAAAAACAAGTGTTCCGAAAATGGGATGAATTTAATTATCGATGTTTAAACATTTCGGTTTCATTAAACCTTCATCAGGATGTATCTTGGGGTGAAGAAAATGACATCTTTTGCATTTCTTCGAGTTGCATCACGCGTCATGACATCTTCGTGTGTGTGGATCGCGACTTGCCTTTCAAAAATATAAGGCTGATCAAATACAGTTACACAACTAAAAAGATTTTCATCTGTCACATATAAAAACATCCATCAATTTCTTCTCCCCAAGATACATCTGATGAAGGTTTAAAGAAACCGAACTGTTTAAACATCGATAATTAAATTCATCCTATTTTCGGAACACTTGTTTTTTCAAATTTTTTATATATATATATATATACATATTTTTTTATTTTTTTTATTCTACATCATGTTACATATCACATATTAAAAAAATGTAATTTAAACCTCTTTTAGCAGATTGGTCGCCCCCAACAGAATGAATAAAACAAAATGTCTTCAGCATAAAATAACTCAACAAGGGTTCACATACCATAAAATCCAACCAACCAGCCTGTAGATAAGCAACACCAGATAATCAGGATTTACATTTTTACATTTCATCTTGGATTATTTGGACAGTTTTCATTTTTAACCAGAGGTGTTGCAAGATGATAATGGTCATACAATTAAGGTTCAGTAGCATTAATATTATATATATATATAAGTAAAAGTAAGTAAAGTCGTCGGGGCGGCCTAAAGTCGGTATCAGCCAGTCAGCGAGGGAGTCTACCCCTTTTCAATAGCGCTAGACCAAGGAGATTGTTTTTTAGCATCTGAGGTGGAGCGCCACACCTACCATCAGCTCCTTACTTTACCGCACAGATCCCTGTGCTACTCATATGCTGAGTTGGCGAGGACCGGTATCGAACTAGGAACCTTGTGGTTTCTAGCCGAACGCTCTACCGACTGAGCTAACCGGCCCCGATATATATATATATATATATATGCTCCCGTAACCTGGTAGAGCTCTTTAGGAGCGACTTTAATAAACTTTCACCGCCAGCATAACGCAATGATCATCTGTTTACAGATTTCGTCTCTCTGGTGATCGTAAAGTATATACACAGATGTATTTACTTAAAACAGTTAAAACACTGCTCCTTAAATGGCAACTGGCAATGGCCTTGAGGTTAATGGATCAGACAGGCATAAAGTCAGTTGGGGTTCGCTTCTGGTCTGAGTTAGTTGTTGTGTCTAGCCACACTGATGAGATGTGAAATGTCAAAACACGGTGTCTGTGGATGACTTATATATATATATATATATATATATGTATATATGTATATATATATATATATATATATATATATATATATATATATATATATATAGTAAGAGAGAGATAATACTTTGTGTTTTATTCAAACATGAAAGAAAGAAAGAGACAACCCAAATGTGCCCAAAAAGTCTTGATAAGCAAATAAATTATATATACCACCCAAAAAACAAAAACACCTGTTTAAAAGACTAATGTTCAAAATGAAATTCCATTCCACTCCCACAAAAACAGGAAGAGGAGGTTGAAATACTCATGTGTATGTATATATATACACATGCATGTAAAAACTCATTTTCATATTATCAATCAAAGCCTGAAGAAGATACCAGAAGATCTGAAACACGTGTTGCATATGTAAAACAAAAAGAATTAAAAAATTTTTTCTGAGAACAAAATACATTTTGCGGACCTTCCTTTTTTTATA
>CM042170.1:59409184-59424184 GCA_023376005.1 Doryteuthis pealeii | reverse complement strand
AGTAGGAATTGGTAGTAGTTCGAACGAACGATGCAGTAGAGATATTGTGGGAGGGGGGCACGAGTTTGTGAGAAGGAAAGGGGAATAGTGGAAGGAGGATAGGTGGGAAATTATAGGCATTCGTTACTACCTCCCACTACCAATTCCTAGATGTCATATGGTCCAAACAAAGTTTATACATAACATATATATATATATATATATATATATATATATATTCATGTTGTATTTTTGGGGTCTCCGTATGCTTCCTCAGTATATATTTTTATGTTTTTTTTATATGTTGAAGTTGGGCGTTATTATGAAGCATTTAAAATAAATGAAGGAACTCGATGTTATGGAGTACTGGATTCACTTATTTTTTATTATTTGTTATCATAAATTTTCGGGATCGTTAGATACCCTTTTTCAAATGAATGTCGCTACTGTTCAATGGATCCTTTGTCTTTGTTGTTATTGACAGTGGCATCATCTGTAAAATATTTGTAATAACGGAGTATTCTGATATCAGCGTTTAAAAATTTTTTTTTTTTTTAAGATTAAAAAAAAAAAAAATTCCGATATCAGCATTTATCGTATTTTTAAATGCTTCATAATAATGCCCAACTTCAACATAAAAAAAACACATATATATATAAATATAGATATAGATATGAATGTATTATTTTGAAAAATCAGTTGAGATGTTTTAATTGTATTTCAAAATTAAAATAGAATTGGTTTAAAATCTAAAATGATACGAGGCATTTACAATTTACAATAAAAATAAATTTCCATATAAAAAGTTTCATTCCTTTCCAATTTTCAGACAGTGCAATGACCAAAGATTGCTAAAGAATGAAATTTTTAGTTGATTTTTATTGTGAACATCTTATATTAATCATATATATATATATATATATATATATATATATATATATATATATATATATATATATATTTCTTGATTTGATAATTGCATAGCCAAAAATCTTACTGTTACTAAGTGCCATTAATTTTATGTCTATGCTAATCTAACATATATATATATATATATATATGGGAGAAATATGAGGAGGTTATTCCGACAATATGGGGAGAAAAGTAAATAAAAACGGGATGTTATGGAAACTGGATGTTTATTGTCGATGATGCAATGTTTGGGTCTATTAGACCTTCTTCAATATATATCCAAGTCTTGAAGAGTTTTCACATATATATATATATATAGATATGGATAAACTTGCAAATCGCTCGGAAAATTAAAACATATTACAGGGTGACCCGTAAAAAACAGAACCCAAATTATTTATTTATTTTCCCATTAAACTAACCCTAAACCCCAACCCTGACCCTAACCCTTAACCTAACCCTAACCCTAAACTCCCTAGTTAAAATTAACAGTTTTATTACAAAATTTGTGGGTTCTGTTTACAGGGTGACCCAGAAAAAACAGAACCCAAATTATTTATTTATTTTCCCATTAAACTAACCCTAAACCCCAACCCTAACCCTAACCCTAACCCTAAACCCTAAACCCTAAACCCCAACTCTAACCCTTAACCTAACCCTAAACCCCCTAGTTAAAATTAACAGTTTTATTACAAAATTTGTGGGTTCTGTTTACAGCATGACCCATAAAAAACAGAACCCAAATTATTTATGTATTTTCCCATTAAACTAACCCTAAACCCCAACCCTAACCCTAATCCTAACTGGTTGTGACTGCAAGTCTCCTCAGGTCTTTAGAATTCTTCCAAAGTCGTCATTTTTAAACAAGTGATAGTTTGGAATAAGTTTCCATGGGTAGATTTAAATTTCTATTTTTGTTTATTTATTTATTCATTATTTTTTAGCTAGAAGCCAAAAAAGGATTCTTTAAAATCCCATGAGACATAAAATCAATTGAAATGAATAACAAGAATTCTTTTTATCACTAATAAAAAAATAATAATAAAAAAAAAAACCCAGAATGGGTAAAAAAATTTAAATGTTTAAATTATACCCCTCCTCTGTTTCAAATCTTTTTATCTGCATTCTTTTTTTAGTTACATTAGCCCTTCTAATTTAATATAATATTTTAAACTCAGCGTGTGAGTAGCACAGGGATCTGTGCGGTAAAGCTGATGGTAGGTGTGGCACTCCACCTCAGACGCAAAAACAATCTCCTTAGTCTAGCGCTAGTGAAAAGGGGATGGACTCCCTCGCTGATTGGCTGATACCGACATTAGGCCGTCCCAACGACTTAACTTTTTACATTAAAACTTAAATACTTGCATCTGGAGGGTGCATATATTTGCTAGTCAAATTAATCAATTGATTGATTGCATTTTAGCAGATTTTTCAAATGTGAGTGTGTAATATTTGCTACTGAATATAGCGTTTGTATGGCTACTCACCTCCTATCACACAAACAGTAAGACAAAGAAGACATGTTGGACACTGCTGAAGAAGCTAGGATGAACTCATAAGTGACCTCCTCCAGTAGACACTTACACATGAACACACCAGTATAGGCCGACCAACAAAAACCAGTAATTTTCACCTTTAGTTGGCTAAATTCCTAGCAAATAAGGTAATTAGAGTAACCTTCCTTGATTTTCACTTTGAAACAAGCCGGTAGCCATTTTGAAAGTCTCCGTGCGAAATAAACAAATCTTAGAAACTTTTAGAAATCTTTAGAAACTGCATGCTTTAACACAAAAATATCATAAAATGTGTTCTTAATAACAATTAAGTTCATTTCAGATAATGTGCACGCACAATTTTATGCTAGGAATTTAGCCAACTAAAGGTGAAAATTACCCCAAAACCTACGTAAATAAGCTCTGTGTGGATTCTGGATGCCATGCAGAAGAACTGCCAGGAGTGATGACTGATAGGCTGCTGAAACACTGTATCTTTCAAAGCCTCCATGCTTCCTGTAATCTGCCAACACTATACCAGATGCCCACCTCCACACATATATGCACGCACGCGTAGACATACATATATATTATTACTGTACACTATTTATGTTCTTGACACTAATACATTATTCTGTATACTAGACATGAGACTTTGATGAGTTGTGGTGCACCTGAGCACTGTACACATACATGTATATCATTACTGTATGCTATTCATGTTCCTGACACTAATACATTATTCTGTATACTAGACATGAGACTTTGATGAGTTGTGGTGCACCTGAGCACTGTACACATTCATGTATATCATTACTGTATGTTATTCATGTTCCTGACACTAATACATTATTCTGTATACTAGACATGAGACTTTGATGAGTTGTGGTGCACCTGAGCACTGTACACATACATGTATATTATTACTGTATGCTATTCATGTTCCTGACACTAATACATTATTCTATGTACTAGACATGAGACTTTGATGAGTTGTGGTGCACCTGAGCACTGTACACATACATGTATATTATTACTGTATGCTATTCATGTTCCTGACACTAATACATTATTCTGTGTACTAGACATGAGACTTTGATGAGTTGTGGTGCACCTGAGCACTGTACACATACATGTATATTATTACTGTATGCTATTCATGTTCCTGACACTAATACATTATTCTGTGTACTAGACATGAGACTTTGATGAGTTGTGGTGCACCTGAGCACTATACACATACATGTATATTATTACTGTATGCTATTCATGTTCCTGACACTAATAAATTATTCTATGTACTAGACATGAGACTTTGATGAGTTGTGGTGCACCTGAGCACTGTACACATACATGTATATTATTACTGTATGCTATTCATGTTCCTGACACTAATACATTATTCTGTGTACTAGACATGAGACTTTGATGAGTTGTGGTGCACCTGAGCACTGTACACATACATGTATATTATTACTGTATGCTATTCATGTTCCTGACACTAATACATTATTCTGTGTACTTGACATGAGACTTTGATGAGTTGTGGTGCACCTGAGCACTGTACACATACATGTATATTATTACTGTACACTGTTCATGTTCCTGATACTAATACATTATTCTGTGTACTAGACATGAGACTTTGATGAGTTGTGGTGCACCTGAGCACTGTACACAATAAATTTCATTATCATATATATATATATATATATATATATATATATATATATATATATATACACTAGCAAATATATGCACCCTCCGGGTTGCAAGTATTTAAGTTTTAATGTAATTAAAAATATTGTATTTAAATCAGAGAAAGGCTATGAAACTAAATAAGAATGCAGATAAAATATTTAAACAGAGGGAGTATAATCAAAAATAGAACAACTGAAACTTACTCTTCCATCACTCGTCGTCTTTCATTGTTATTTTTTGTCTAATTTTAATTATTTAGTTAAAAAGAGGAAGTAAATAATAAAATGACAGTTATTTTATCTTGTTTAATGATCTCATTTAAGATATCATTGGAAGATGATTTTTGCTTATATTTCATTAAAATAAAACCAAACAGTTAGAAATCAATAATACTACACATATTTATTAAATTCGATTTTTTAATATTAATATGCAAATTAGCCTTCCCGTTCACACTGTAAACTGCTATTTTGTTTATATATAAATATAATAGGCATGTTGTCAGTATGTAGACATGGTTAACAGTAGTATTAATAATGTAAAATAATTTATTAATAATTAGGTTTAAATAAAAATAAAATCATAGAGAGAATGTGATGTCAATAACTAAGGGAATTGTGACTTGAATAGTAATATAGTTTCGGTTACAGACAGAAAAACACACAATCTCCATTATAATAAGATATATATATTATATATATATATATATAATATATATATGTTATGTATGATTATGTCTCTCCATATCTTATTTTGTCAATTGGTTCCCCTACTGTCTACACAAATTATAAAAACTTCATAACCCAGATGCGAAGCCGTAAAATGAGAATAAAAACATTATAAACGTAAACCCAATAATAAAATTAGCAGACATTTTCTTCTTCATTCACTGTGACTCATTCTTATTTATTCTCTTTCATTCATTCACTCTCTTATGCACATTCATTCTCCTCCCCCTCTCTCTCTCTCTCTTCTCTCTTCTCTCTCTCCTCTCTCTCTCTCTCTCTCTCTCACTACTGACTCTCACTCCTCTCTCTCACTCATCACTCACTCACTCACTCCTACTCACTGTCTCTTTCCTCCTCTCTCTCTCTCTCTCTCTCTCAAATCACTCTCCCTCTCTTTCATTCTCTCATTGCTCTCACTCATTCTCTCTTGCACCCCTCTCTCACTCTAACTCACTCTCTTTCCTCTCTCTCTTCTCTCTCACTCTCTTCATTCATCTCTCCCACCTCTCTCTCTCTCTTCTCTTCTGCACTTTCTCCCCCTCTCTCACTTTTTCTCTGAATCACTCTCCCTTACTCTCACTCATTCTCTCTGCACCCTCTCTATCACTTACTATAACTCCCTCTCTTTCCCCTCTCTCTTTGCCCTCTCTCACTCTCTATCACCAACCTCTCTCTTGCTCTCTGCCCCCTCTCTCTCTCTCACTTACTATAACTCACTCTCTCCCACCCTCTCTTACTCTCTCTTCCCTGCTATCTCTCACTCTCACTCACTCTCTCTCTTTCCCTCTCTTACTCTCTCCTCCTCCCCTCTCTCTTTCTCCAACCCATTGTGTTAACACTTACCTAAACACTTAATGAAAAACTCAAGACACTATTTCCAGTGAAACATTTACACTTCCATAAATTTCTTTTCTCTTCTTTTACCACAATGACACTAGACACAATTCCGCCATTTTCCATTCTACTTTGGCCATTGACATAATTTCCAGCCAATCTTTTGCCAGAGCTCTAGCAATACTCTAATAATTCTCTAGCAATTCTAATTCTTTTCATCACCACTGTTAATTAATTATTATTCTATGTTACTCTCACCCTTGACCAGGATTGAACCTGCAGCCTAGAAATGACTGTCACTTAGAACTGTCTTAGATTGTTAACTATTAGTTAGTGGAACAAGCCAAACACCCCTCAAACTTTGTGGACTGTTCCTCGCAGAAGTGGTAATAAGTATTTAATCTGTTACAGTTTGTTCATTAACACTGAAGTAGTAAATGCCCAGCCCCCCCTTGATTTAAAGGGGCAGGGCTGGGTTTATTGCCCAGCGCCTGAGGCGCCCCCCTTGAGGGGGAATGCCGAGGGGATCGACGCAATTTTTGTTCTTTCCCACCCATGAGCTTCGGCTTGTGGGTGGGCCCCACAAAAAACGTTTTTGTGCCCAGCCCATACAAGTGGGGTATGAGCAAATACCTGAAGTAGTAAATGCCCAGCCCCCCCTTCATTTAAAGGGGCAGGGTTGGGTTTATTGCCCAGCGCCTGAGGTACCCCCCTCGAGGGTGAATGTCGACGGGATTGACGCATTTTTTGTGCCTATCATCCATGAGCTTTGGCTTGTGGGTGGGCCCACATAAAAATGTCCTTGTGTCAAGCCCTCATAGTGGGATTGTTAATTAATGTTAATGTCATGGAACAAAGAAAGATAACTTGGGTTATCTTTCTTTAAGAGAACTCTTCTCTTTTATGAAACCCTTTTCGCATGCCCATGCGTTTTCATGTAAATGAGCATTCTTAGCAACCGACTTTGAACGTTGAGAAGTGAAGTGAACGGACGTGTGTAATAAACAACCGTAACACGTTTATTAGCATTGGTTGTCAACTGTTCCCTTGTAGCGTGTTTAACAGGGATGAGAGGCAAATATCCTGAAGTAGTAAATGCCTGGAGAAGCTATAACAGTGAACACTTTGGCTTTTATTAACCACCATGAGTGTTTTTACCACCGAGGGTCTTCCATTTTTAGACATTTTGTTTACTATAAAAGAATATGGGATCATCATCATCATCATCATCATGTTATATTGACACCACAGATTCCCATGACTCTCTCTCGCCAACCATCCCTATCGGTCATTGCTCCTGGCAGGTCTTTTACACTAGTATGACCTTATATTGACAATGATCCATTGTTTTATAGTAAAAAAAATGACCAAAAATGTATTCTGGATGGGTATGGAAGACCTGCCAATGGGGGGGGGTTGATGATCAATAGGGATGGTTGTCAAAAGAGAGTCATGGCAATCTGTGCTGTCAGTATGACCTTATAAGGATGATGATTCCTACATTCTTTTATAGACGGTTGGGATCATCATCATCATCATCATCATCATCAGGTCATACTGATAGCATGGATCGCCATGACTCTCTCTCTCTCACCAACCGTCCCTGTCAATCATCGATCCTGGCAGGTCTTCAATACTATGTACAGAATCCATTTTTAGACATTTTTTAATATAAAAGAATGTAGGGATCATCATCATCATAAGTCATACTGATAGCACACATTTCCATGACTCTCTCATGCCAACCATCCCTATCAATCATTGCCCCTGCCAGGTCTTCTACACCGCATCAAGAATTTTTGCAGCGCTGATTAGTGTAGATTTTTGCTGGTCAGCTAATACTGATGTGTCCATATGTCACTTATGAGTTCATCCTTGCTTCTCCAGCAGAGGCCAGCATGTCTTATTTGTCTTACTTGGTGTTGGACTTTGTAGGGGAGAGTTATGCAAAAGGCTAAATAATCCAACCACAGTGCTTCTGGAGGTTATGTGTGGCTGGCTATAAAAGTAGGGTCTCGCAAGATTTCACTTCTCATGTTGGGTCAGTAAAACGAAGTCTGGGTGGACATTAGTCCAAAATGAGTTATCTTCCCTTGCTGTGATTTGTTCGGCCGATTGGTGGCATTTGTGTTTGGCCAATCTGGATTGGAGATCTGAATTCTATCTCTTTTCTACTCAGGCTGGCAATGAGTAAACATGGTCTAGGCACCTGCCGTCTCTAACCCTTAGGAGGCTTTACCCCCAAACCAGCTACCAGTAAGTGACATACCCTACGACACAAGTTGTATGCCTATTTCCTCATAATACCTTTATGTATCTGTTTTGTATATCTTTGTCATGTATGTGTATCTCTGTCACTTACGGAATAAATATTGTTACCGTTTTCACACCTTTGTTGGAATGTTTTTATGTATACACTTGTACCCACGTTGGGAGGTTACTTTAAGCTTTCCAACGTTAATATAACTTCCTCACTCACAGACGCACACATAGACATGCATATATACATTCAAACACATACCTGTTCTTTCTCTCTCACTCTCTCTCTCTCTCTCTCTCTCTCTCTCTCTCTCTATCAATCTATCTATCTATCTATCTATCTCTCCCTTTCTTTCTGTCTCTCTATCTCTCTGTCTCTGTCTCTCTGTCTCTTTCTCTCTGTCTCTGTCTCTGTCTCTGTCTCTGTCTATCTCTATCTCTATCTCTCTCCCTTTCTTTCTGTCTCTCTATCTCTCTGTCTCTGTCTCTCTGTCTCTTTCTCTCTGTCTCTGTCTCTGTCTATCTCTATCTCTATCTCTCTCCCTTTCTTTCTGTCTCTCTATCTCTCTGTCTCTGTCTCTCTGTCTCTTTCTCTCTGTCTCTGTCTATCTCTATCTCTATCTCTATCTCTCTCCCTTTCTTTCTGTCTCTCTATCTCTCTGTCTCTGTCTATCTCTATCTCTATCTCTCTCCCTTTCTTTCTGTCTCTCTATCTCTCTGTCTCTCTGTCTCTTTCTCTCTGTCTCTGTCTCTGTCTATCTCTATCTCTATCTCTATCTCTTTCTTTCTGTCTCTCTATCTCTCTGTCTCTCTCTTGAAGGTGATGATTCGATAGCCAGTCCACCAACTAAGAGCTGAAAGCAGCAAACACATACTACAACAAAATTTTAACAGGGTGTTTACAAGTTACAAGGAACAAGACCTTACAAGACTAACAGAAAAGTTCCCCAGGGATTTTTATCTGCAACCTTAACAGGGGCCGGGTTAGCTCAGTTGGTAGAGTGTTAGGCTAGAAACCACAAGGTTCTTAGTTTGATACCGGCTCTCACCAAATCAGCGTATGAGTAGCACAGGCATCTGTGCGGTAAAGTAAGGAGCTGATGTTAGGTGTGGTGATCCACCTCAGACGCTAAAACAATCTCCTTGGTCTAGCACTATTGAAAAGGGGATGGACTCCCTTGCTGATTGTCTGATACCAGCATTAGGCTGCCCCGACGACTTTACTTTTTTATATCCCTGTTTTATATTTTGGTTATATGGACAGTAAACATTTTGTTGTTTAAAATATTATTTGTCTCCTTTTCTTCAAAAGTAGCACTCTTTTCCTCACTGCATTTGAAGTACGGTTTATTCAAAACAATAACAAAACTTACAGTTTAAAATCCCCACATTGTTGAGTTTTTTTTTTCTTTCTTTTTTTGCTGCTTTACATGCAAAATAGATTAATTTGCAATTTGGATTGTTTTGTTTGTATTCCAGAAGGTTTCTTGACGTGTTTGTTGATAGGAATTACATTTTCTATTTTCATCACAAACTTCTCATTCACTTGATCTATTTATCTATCTATCTATCTCATTCTCTTCATATCTCTCTTAAATTATATTTAACTATATTAAATCTATTTCTCTGATTGTTTGAGATGAGGTTTTTTGAACTCGATAACCTTCTTTTCAAACTCGGGAACCTTCTTGTCGTAATTGATAATTGATAAAGGGTTGAATAAACGGTTAGGTTCAAAGTTCCGTGATGGCTCCTGATTACGAAAAAGAAGGTTCCCAAGTCTGAAAAGTAGGTTCCAGAGTCCGACAAGAAATACCTGAAGAAGGCCGGAGAGCACATTGGCCAAATGTTGTACAGATAACAATGAAGATGGTGATGGTGCATCCCATGACTTTTTTGTAGAATTTTTTTTACAGACTGGTGATTCTGTAATTGCTACACAGAGAGCTTTTCATGCTCATTTCATGTTATGTCAGAATGATGCTGTTCCAGTTAGAATTTATCACCCACAGCAGAATTGATTTTCTATTCAGAACAACATCATTCCAACATAATATGAAATAAGCATGAAAAAAGCTCTGTGTGTAGCAATTTTGTCTGGTTTGATGCTTTCTCTTTGATTGTCATCTCAGATGACTTTTCAAATCAGCAGCAGCAGGTCTATGACAATAGTCCGAATAACGCAGATTATACTTATATTAAATGATTATAAAATAAATTACAGTGATAAAAGATAAATGGTCGTACAGCTTTTTTGTTGGGTGCTGCTTCCAGGATTTGTTTAAGACAACATGGAGAATTTTGCATAGTTCTTATCAAGATTTTTTACTAACCGTTTCCTTAGAATCCAAGTGGTGCAGCAACTTTGGCATTGAATGGGTAATTCCACATTTCACAAAGCTCTTGAACAGGATGTTACATAATCTATGTGGTTGCATAAGATTATTGTCAATCCCTGTATTTCGAAAGGGATGGCCCTTTTCATATCACGGGCGGGACTTTCCATGGAAGATTACAGAAAGCCCGCGAAATATGTGAAGTCAGTTTCAGTTGGATGTCAGGCAGTGAAGATGTCCTGCCTTAACTGTAACTCACTCTGCATACGCGCGCTATGTTAGTCAGATATTTAGTTACATGAAATGTTTAGTTAAGGAAATAAAAGCTTAAGAAAAATAACATGGTCTTGTGATTAATGAATATCTTGGTAACAAGACTGATTTAGAAGAAGAAATGAGTTAAGTGCGACCGACCACCAAGACGATCAGGTTCGAGATCACTTGAAAAGAACTCCTGAAGGCTCCATGTTGCGTAACCCTGCCAATGACTCTCAGCTGTACACAACCGGGGAAAATAAACATCTCATCTTACATTTTCCTAAATACAAGTGTTTGTGTTCTTTGACATGTGTAACAAGGAGCCTCACCACTGAATACAGTTTAGTGTCATATCTAGGAGAATTTGAAAATATTGTAATTTTATTTTAAATCCCGACAAGTGTTATATGCAGGAGACAGAAAATATAGTGAGTGATATAGATGCTTGTAGTGGGAGCGGTGGCTACTATAAAAAGTTGGTGTGGATTTTCTGGTGGTACTAATGCTGGCTACAGTGAAGGTTATATACTGGAAACCAAACCAAACACTAAAATTAATGAAAATTATTTCTACAAGTTTATAAAGACAAATCAAACAAAAATTTTTACCTCTTTTCTTATAGCTTACAAATCATATATACAGCCCCTGCCCCACCCTAAAAAAAAAAGATTTGGCATTAGGTAACCACAAGATTCACTTTCAGACTAATACCCTCGGCAAAGATGATCTCCTTCATCACCCCCAAACTCTAGGTTAAATAGTATCACTACTGTTCTTCTAAAAGGGTGGCTTTGGCATTAAATAACCCATGAAAGTTGACATGCTATTAAAAAAAACATCATATAGTTCACTGTCCTATAGATACTACCACTCCAAGTCAGAGTGGATCCAGGAGTAATGGTGTTGAAGGGGTAACTCCACACTTCACACTTTGTGTAAATCTTTAACTTTCTGAAAGTACATAAACTCCCAAGAAAATACAACTGTATTCTAAGTAGAATAAAGCTTTCTCAATCCCAGCCGTGTGTTCATTTATTATTACACCTGATAAGTGTCATATGCAGGAGACAGAAAATATAGTGGGTGATATAGATGCTTGTAGTGGGGATGGTGGCTACTATAAAACATTGGTGTGGTTGTTCTGGTGGTAATAATGCTGGCTGTAGAGAAGGTTATATACTGGAAATTATATAACATTGAATAACCCATGAATGTTGATATGCCATTAAACAAAGAAATCAAACCAAAACATTATATAGATCACTTTGTCCTATAGATACTACCACTCCAAGTCAGAGTGAATCCAGCAGTAATGGCAATGAAGGGCAAAGCTCTAGAACAGGAGCCTCACCACTGGATACAGTTTAGTGTCATACCCAGAAGACGGAAAAATGGAGTAAATGATATAGAAGTTTTTTTTTGTGTGTTGATGGTGGTTACTATAAAAAATAATCCTGTTCGCAGCGCCATGTTGAAGTGCGTTAGTGTACTGTTGGTTTGAGCAACAGCAACTAGCTAAGCACAACTGAACCAGTGCTAAGACAATTGGTACTTATGGGAATCAAGAATAGTCCACTCATGCATTTGGGTGATTCCATTTCTTGAGTCCTGATTGGCTGCTTAGTTTCTATGATGTTATGAGGCTTCATAAATAACCTGGCATTTTGCAGTAGTATTGCAGCAAGATAGATTCGTATTCAGTTACGACTTCTTGTTGCCTTGTCTTACCAATTCGATGGTAATTGGAACTAGTATGATGATTTTACAAGTGCAGATATAATGGTAATTTTGCTGGAAATTACAAGGCAATAATTATGGTCTTCAAAGAGTTCTTGTGATGATAAACCATTTTAAAGAATATTGTTCTTGGAATCAGAGTTTAGGACATTCTGTAAGAATATATCCCAGACCTCAAGAGAACCATGGTGGTTATTTGAACTTTGGTTGGCTATGAATTTTTATAAGAATTCATAATGCAATATTTTGTATTGAACTAATCTTGGGAATTCTACAAGAGTTTTGGTTAATTGTGCTTTTTATTTGGATTAGAATATTATAAACTTATCTATTATTTATTCTGATATTGGATGATATGAACAGATTGATATTGAAAAGTCTGGGTTGGCTAGAAAGAGGGATAGATAGATAAGAACAGAGATAGATATATAGATAGATAACATTTTTAATAGATTGATTGGTAGGGACTGAGATAGATAGAGCAAATTAGAGATAGATAGATAGTGGTAGAGATATGAGGAACACAAGGACAAAACTCAGATAAACGTATGTAGGATATATTTCGCTAGAGCCTTGAGCTCAGCATCATCAGTCGCTTTATTGATTATCAAGGTATCATACAAGTGTTTTATAGAGTGGACGGCAGGGGGTGGAATGGGAGAGGATATAAAGAGTGACAGTGGAAAAATACATTGTGAAAGAGACAAGTTTGATGCACTAAAATATATATAAAGAGATTGATAATGAAAAGTCTGGGTTGGCTAGAAAGAAGGATAGATAGATATAAACAGAGATAAATACATAGATAGGGATAGATAGATAGATAGATAGATACAGGAAAAGATATAGATAGTAAAATAGAGAGATAGAGAGATAGATATGCATGAAAAGACAGATAGATAAATAGATATACTGAGAGATAGGTAGATAAATAGGTATGACATGGCAGATAGATAGAGAGATAGATAAAGGGAGATCGATAGATATGTATGAAAATTAATTGTGCTTTTTATTTGGATTAGAATATTATAAACTTATCTATTATTTATTCTGATATTGGATGATATGAACAGATTGATATTGAAAAGTCTGGGTTGGCTAGAAAGAGGGATAGATAGATAAGAACAGAGATATATATATATATAGAGAGAGAGAGATAAAGAAAATTTAAGATAGATAGATAGATTAATAGAGATAGATAGATAGGGACTGCAATAGAGAAAATCTTAAATAGATTGATATGAACAGAGATAGATAGATAGATAGATAGATAGATAGATAGATAACATTTGAGATAGATATGAACAGAAATAGACTTAATAGATTAAGATAATTATATATTTATATAAACTTATATATCTATATAAAGATCAATAGATAGATATACAGAGATAGATAGATAGATTTGAATAGACTGATAGATGGGTAGGATTTAACTAAGATAGATAGATAGGAACTGAAAAAATTTAGATAGATAGATAGATAGATAGATAGATAGAAACAGACTAAGAGATATAAACAAATTAAGATAGACATACAAATACTTACACTGATAGATAGATAGATAGATAGATAGATAGATAAACAAAAATAGATAGATAAGGATTTGATTAAGATAGTTAAATAGGAATAGAAAGAGAATTTTTGAGATAGAGTGATGATAGATAGATAGACAGATAGACAGATATTAACTGAGATAGATTTATAAATTTTTGACTAAGATAGTTAGATAGATAGGAACAGATAGCACATTTTTGGGATAGATAGATAGATATTAACATATTGAGATTGATAGATAGATAGGTAGATAGATAGATATTAACATATTGAGATTGATAGATAGATAGATAGATAGATATTAACATATTGAGATTGATAGATAGATAGATAGATAGATATTAACATATTGAGATTGATAGACAGATATATAGATAGATATTACCATACTGAAATCAATGGATTGATAGATAGATTGATATATATATATATATATATATATATATATATATATATATATATATATATATAAGATAAATCTAATGAGTCAGACGAACCTACTATTAGTTTCGCTTAATGCTCTTCTTGAAGAGCATTAAGTGAAACAAATAGTTGGTTCGTCTGACTCATTAGATTTATCTTTATTATTTGCTCTACTTAAGTATTGAGCACTTTATACTTATTAGCTTATTAGTTTTGTATGAATATATATATATATCTTATATACATATATATATATATGAATTGTTTTTTCTTTTGGCCAAATACTGTACCAATAGATTATTTTTTGTTGGTACGACTATCTTGGTCTTTTCTTTTTTCCAAAAAATTTTTTCTCCCCGGTTAATGTTTGGTAGTATAGTTTTACAATCAAACTATTTGCTGGGTTTTTTCTCCCCACGAGGATTTACCAACAAGTTTGGTATATCAATCAGCATTTAGCATTATATATATATATATATATATATATATATATATATATATAATGCTAAATGCTTCTTTTAGGTTGTCGTCTGCTTCGCTCATCTGATATATATATAGATAGATATTACCATACTGAAATCAATGGATTGATAGATAGATTGATAAATAGATTATATATATATATATATATGTATATATATATATATATATATATATATATATATGTATGTATATGTATATACATATATATATATAGGTAATAGTAAATGCTTCTTTTAGGTTGTCGTCTGCATCGCTCATCTGATTTTCCCACCTGATTTTAAAGCTTTCAGTTATTTTCTT
>CM042170.1:59364184-59401684 GCA_023376005.1 Doryteuthis pealeii | reverse complement strand
TTGTAACTTAACACACACACACACACACACAGACACACACACAGACAGACACACACACACACACACACACACACACAGACACATACACACAGACACACACACAGACAGACACACACACCACACACACACACACACACACACATGTACATAGAGACAAATTTGAATATAAATAAATCAACTAACTTGAATAATTGGGTATAACAATAATGTTACTAAAAGAGTAGTGTCATATATATATATATATATATATATATATATATATATATATATATATATGATAATGAAATTTATTGTGTACAGTGCTCAGGTGCACCACAACTCATCAAAGTCTCATGTCAAGTACACAGAATAATGTATTAGTGACAAGAACATAAATAGTGTACAGTAATAATATATATGTATGTCTACGCGTGCGTGCACATATGTGCGGAGGTGGGCATCTTGTATAGTGTTGGCAGATTACAGGAAGCATGGAGGCTTTGAAACATACAATGTTTCAGCAGCCTATCAGTCATCACTCCTAGCAGGTCTTCTGCATGGTATCCCGAATCCACACAGAGCTTATTTACGTAGTTTTTGGGGTAATTTTCACCTTTAGTTGGCTAAATTCTTAGCATAAAATTGTGCGTGCGCATTATCTGAAATGAACTTAATTGTTATTAAGAACACATTTTATGATATTTTTGTGTTAAAGCATGCAGTTGTATTGTTTTCGAAAAAGTTTCTAAGATTTGTGTATTTCGCATGGAGACTTTCANGTAAAACCCTAACCTGCAACCAACCAACCAACCAAGAAACCAGTTTTATTGGCCGTAGATTGCAGGAACTATTAAGAATTTTAAGTAGAATTCCCCAGTGGAAGGATAATTCGCAAAGAATTATTTCTTTTATTTCTTCAAGCTGAATATAAATCTCACATCCTACGGTGTATTTTGAGTGATGAATAAAAAACATTCATTCGATTATCAGGGTCTTTTTTTTTTTCTTTTTATTGTAACTTAGAGCACCTGTGGGAGCTTTTTATGGTAGGTCGTTCATTTTATCATTCTTTGGAGTTTGAGATACTTGAAAGGTGTTTCTTTGTTCATTGTTAGCAGCCATTGTTGATTTGAAGAATTGATCACGTATCAATTTATATATGCTTTTGGTATTGAAAATTCATCAAAGAAACACAAAATGTCTTGGGATCCCCCAGGTGTTATTTCTACATAACAATAGGATGAGATATCTCTATCACCCTACTTATGTATTTACCCAACATGAGCAGGATGTGACACAAAGTCTCTTTTTAAGTGGAGTACAGCTGGTTTCCTTCTCCTAGACTGGTTGCCTAACCAAGGTTAAAGAAGCTCCGTCTGCCCTACTATTTATCTGTAGCTGAAGGAAAATAATTGGATGCATACTTTTACCAAAGATACTAGTGTTATGTGAAATTACTAACAGCCTCATCAGGATCTTGAACTTGTGCACCAATTCTATTTCCTTAGCGCATAACCATTATACAACAACTTACTTACTTAATTTTCATATAATGTTTAAAAGAAACCTTTTTACTGCACAATAACTCACACACACACACACACACACACACACACACACACACACAATCACATAAACCAACACCAATAACACCATGAGAATTTCATATACACATCACACACCATAATAACAACAATGATATCACACACACATACACACAAAATATAATATCACATATCCATTTTATTTGAGAGGGAATAATATAAATATCAAAATAAAATTTCACTCTATATGAAGGGTTCGAAATTTTCTCGGTACCAGAATATCTTTTACATTTTTCTTTATTATTTATTTCATTTCATTGTATTTAATTCGATAATGTTTGAATCTTCGTGTACACAAAGATAAATGACCAAAACACTTGTGTAAGTGATATATGATAGAATTCATCTTTATATCCATTCTGTTCTTTCTTTTCTTTATTCACTTCTTCCTCATTATATTAGTATTATATATTATATTATATATATAATATATATAGAAGAGTACGCAAAACAGTTTTGGTTTGATATTGGCTTATCGCGACAATTTTGGGGAGAATATGTGCCTAATTGAAGTCATACCTAATTTGAAAATAATTAGTTGATATAATGAATTAGGCGAATATATCTGTTAAATGTAAAGGTAACCAAATCGAGAAAAAGCATTCTCTGTATGTACATTTCGCTATTATGCCGTCATCAGCAGAGTTATAGACTGGAAGCGCCTTTGTGTGTGATTTTGAACCCTAACCACACACAAAGCGGCTTCTCCAGTCTTACTCTGCTTGATGAGTGCGATCATATGGTTGAAAATGTAAGATAACAGAGATTGACCTTTTTTCTCAATTTGTTTACGGCCTTACATTTGAACAGATACATTTGCTCCTAATTTATTAATTATCAACTAGTTAATTTCAATTAGGTACATGACCTTCAATTAAGCACAATTCTCCCAAAATATATATATATGAGTATATATATTTATAGTAGTAGTATAATGATAAAAATTTTTTGTTCCAAAGCGGGATTAAGTATGGACAAAGGCCCGGAAAGCACTTTTTATATATTCGACCATATTTTATCTCACTCGAAAAATTTGTTAATTTTATTTATAATTTCGGTTTTTAATTTCATTATCAAGGTAAACCATTTTAATTAAGACTGAATTGGTTAATAAAGGCTTTACAAAACAAAGGTGGAAAGAGAATATATTTCTGATAGTTCTTGCTAGAATAAAATAAGATATGATACCAGTTGGCATCTGAAGGATTTTTGGAGTGGATATTTTTTAGAAAAAATGTTACCCTTGGGATAATTTTCGGCCATGCACAGTGACAAATTACAAATTTCCCTTGAATATTTTCTTAAATAGTGAAATAAATTAAAATGACTTATGATTATAATTTTAGCAGAAATATTGATTTAACTTTTTAGGGTGTTGTCCAAACAAAAATCTTCTTGCAAAAAATATGGGAGCCCAAAATACCAAGGACCATATGATGGTTTATACAGTTCTACATGCATTGACCTGCAAATTATTGAGAATATTAAATATCTGGCTTGCAGTAAAGGGTAATAGACATCTGTCTAGCAAGACCCCGGGGTGTTGGCAGTATTGCATTTAAAAATAAATAACTGTTTATTATAGTATTGGGCAAGTTCTGTAAGAATATTACTTGGTGTTTTTTACTCATTTGTTTGCACGATTTACTAAATGATAAATTTCTACAGGCATCTATATTTCTTTTTTCTTCTTCTAGGTAATCCACTGGTCAGGGGTGGACAGGATTCTCCCAGGAACTGGATCAGAGTGAACTGGTCAGATGGATTGTCATATGTACGATCGTCACAACCATTGTGATTATATTATTTACTTACCGTTGTTTCAGGTCAGTATTTACATTGTCATTATTCTCCTAAAAGTTTTGTTTTTTTAAATTAAATAAGTATAAAAACATTGTCTTTGAATTCAGAGTTTTCTTTGTCCTTGACTGGTTGTCATGGTACATGATTATGGGTATAGCCTATGAATTGTGTAAGTAGTGTAGTTAGAATTTTAAGGCCATATGACTTTTAGGCACCCCTTTTGCGATCTCATTCATAAGGACATTTTTTTCATTTGCACCGCCAAATCCCGGTTGAATTAAACAAAAATATTTTTGATTTTCAGGACAGTCCGAAAACCCCATTTGGGACGGTTGGATAATTTTTATGTGGGACGGTCATGGAAAAAGTTAGTGTCGGGGCTGTACCACAATATGATAATTTTATTATTACAACATTTGATGTTTACTTAAGAGCTATTGCTAAATAGTTCAATATGTAAAAAGAGCTATTGCAACAGTTTAATATGCAAAAAGTATAATAATCTTATTTAACTCTCTACCGGTTGATTGTTTAACAGATGATGTTTAGAGTTTTATTTTTTAATTATGTAACCCTCAACCCAACATACAACCAGATTTTGGCGGTTGTGAATGAAAAATGAAAAAGTTCCTTATGAAACAGATTGCAAAAGGGGTGCCTAAAGGTCATATGGTCCATTTTGATTTGAAGATCAGAAGATTCAAATAATGGGGATTAAGTGGAAAATTACTGTCAGCCATTATATTATGATTGGCATGTCGTACCTCTACTTGACGCGTCGAAATGCGCCAATAAAAGGATGAGACAGAAATCAGCTTTTAGTTTTAAAAGTCATCACTGCCAAGTGGCTTATATGTTCCTGAGGAATACCTTGGGAAAGGTATGAATTCTACTCTCCCTCCAGCTATGGGTAAATAGTAGGGCAGACTGGTCTTTAACCTTGGTTAGGCAACGCGGTCTAGGAGAAGGAAAACTCTGAATTCAAAACTGTTAAACTCCGCTTAAGAATTGACCTTGTGTCACATCCTGCTCGTGCGAAGGGGTTGGTAAATTATATATGTGTTCCTGAGGAAAGCTATGGGAGTAAACCCCTCAAACAAATCTGGAGCCGGAGTCCGTAAGAGGGGAGTAACACTGAACTTCAGCATTACCACAGCAACTCCTGCACAACTGCCGTTACCAAACTGCATGTGATTTCTTTACCTTTCTTGGGTCACCAGCAGCAGTGGGGATCTGCTGCTTGGGCAACAGCACATTCTCATATCAACCCACCAGGCTATGTAGTTCAAAAACAAAAAACTTTTGGACATACTACGCATCATCTTTCGCAGATGGAGAGGATGCCAACAAATACTTATATTATTTTATATATATATATATATATATATATATATATAAAATATTTATATTTTTGCTTGAGGCAATTACAATGCGCATATTATAAATGAATTGATATTCCATGGATTTCTTAATGGGCGCTTTGTCTTGATGATAAGTGGCTAACATGCTGCTTTGAAAGCCAATGGTAACAATTGCATCTTAAATGTATTTCACACCTATAATGAATGAATACTAATAATAAGTTGTTTCTTGTGTTTTGAACTCATTGATGAAATAAATTTAAACTTTAAAGTCTATCTCTTTAGAGGGAGTAAACCTCTAAAACAAATCTGTTATCACAAGAATGTTAATTGAGTTGAGTAAACCCCTAAAACAAGGAGAGAGATCCGGAGCTGGAATCCTAAGATGGAGTAACGCTGAACTCAGCATTACACAGCATCCTGCTACACTGTTGTTGCCAAACTGTATTGGTTTCTACCTTTCCTTTAGACAACAGTGACAGTGTGGAGAGGAGAGATCTGCTGCTTGGGCAACAGCACATCCCCATATCAACCCACCAGGCTATGTAGTCCAAAAAAAAAAAAATTTTGGACACTACTCCATCGTCTTTCGAAGACGGAAGGATGCCAACAATGCAACATGATGATGATGATGATGATGATAATGATGATGATCTGCATAAATCAGTGGAACCAGTAATTTTCTGATTACTGAGATTTAAGCTTATCCTGAGTGGATCTATCTCCGTCTTTCACGGCAATGCCAAATCTGGTTTGGTTTGTTTTGTTTTACGGCATATCAACCTCGGTGGGTCACTTAATGCCAATAAAGTTGTGAAATAAAGTCATTCTTAATGCATAATACAATTTTGTTTATTAACTCATGATTTTCTATTTAACCCATAGATGGGACCCTAACAGGTACTACCACTCAGGGTCAGAGTGGAACAGGGAGCAATGGTGATGAAAGGGTGCTCCACATTCCCCAGACCTCCAAAACCGAAACCTCCCCATCAGATAGAGTTTAACGTCATTCCCAGGACATAAAGACCCTCAGCCACCGCCTTCTAGCAGCCATATGATAAAAGGGACTGGGGCTTTCCATAAGGGCAATAGGGTTGGGGTAATTATATAGGTGCTAGGACTTGACATAACCAACTGATTGATCGAAGGAGGCCTCTCCAACCAACCGTCTAGCCTAAGTAAGGGTCTAAGTAGAGTGTTGCAAGTCATGGACTGCTCATCCACCAGGATTCGTTCTTAAGCATCACGGATCGCCACCCACTGCCAACAGGTGGTCCCATTGGGGGAGTCTTATCCCTCTGCAGAGGTGCAGTTGGTGCATTCTAATACCCCAGCCAACAGGGCAGGCCAAATTTGTTTCAACCAAACCAGGCTATGTCCAAAAAAAAAAACTTTTGGACACTACTCCATCGTCTTTTGCAGAAGGAAGGATGCCAACAATGCAACATGATGATGATAATGATGATGATGATGATCTGCATAAATCAGTGGGACCAGTAATTTTCTGATTACTGAGATTTAAGTTTATCCTGAGTGGATCTATGTCTGTCTTTCACTGCAACGCCAAATCTGTTTTGGCCATCTGATATCAAAACATATCCGTTTCCTTATCTGTTGTCTGTCAGTATTAATTAGTATCTGCTTTTTTTTACCCCCAGATGCCTATTGCACACATGAAAAGATATTCATTAACCCAATCTTAAAAAATATTCCTCACATATAAATCACAACACTGTACCCTGTAACACAGTTTGTTTGTTTTTTTTTTGTTGTTTTTTTTTTTCATTTTAAAGTTTTTTTTTATCACCACATACAGTTAGGTTATTTTGTTTTTCATCTTAAAGTTTTTGCTTTTTTTTTTTTTATCCCACATTCTCGTTAAATACCGACCAGTGCAAACTTTTACATGTTTAAGGTCACATTACAATTTATTACCTACTAATTTAGGCCCAGACTCATAGTATTTTAGTATTTTGTAACAAAATCGAAAGTTTAAAACTTTTAGTAGTAAACAACTCTGTCCAAAATTAATTCACATATATTAATTAAAAGTTTAAATCCTGGATGAGGCTGTTTGCATTTCACATAGTGTTAATACCTTTGGGAAAGGTATGCATCCAACTACTCCCCTTCCAGCTATAAATAAATAGTAGGGCAGACTGGGCTCTTTAACCTTAGTTTGGCAACCAGTCTAGGAGAAGGAAAACTCTGAATTCAAACCAAACGAGCTCTCTTCTTTTTAGTCAAAACTACTGTTACATATTAATTGGATCCCTATTACATTTTTAAGGTAGCGTAGAAATCATTATGGCGATCAGTATAGCTGATGGCCTTGAGAGTGAGTGACAGCATTAACCTCACTCTGACCTTGCGTTCTGGGGATGATCGTGAGAATCGGAAGGCAATAGAAGGCCCTTCCGGTTTAAGGAGTAAGCAACTCAGTTAGAGTTAGGACTTAGAAGCGAAGCTAACAAAATGTGACTCTCCGCGCGCATTGTCTGGTCTGGGGTTCTACAAATAAAGTAACATCATCGTAAATCGAAGTCTTGTTGTTATTACTAAAAGCTAACAATAGCACAAGGCTTCTGATAAGGAATGATCCCTAGCAACAGAAACCAGACCCGAACCCTCAATAGAAGACCAGACGAGACCTTAGAAGATATACCAGATCCGGCCAGAAGAATAGACGACAGAGTAAGACGTAAGCAAGTATATAACATATAGATATATAGTGCCGGTAAAAGAGGTATGCAACATATACCTATTTTTGGTGTCGTCCAAGAAAAGGCACTAACGTAACAAATATATCTATTTGGTACCGTGACGCCGCCGCTACGTAACACTACTTTTGATAGCTCTTCCTCCTTTGTCCCCCCCCCTCCAAAAAAAAAAGAAGTTGCACTAAGTTTCATCTATAGCTCTACTCAGAGACAATGACACGTTAGTGAGATTCAGACTTAATACTTTTTCAAACATTGGACTTCACAGTCACAGGAGGTGCTGTAAATTCAGGAGCACAACAGGTACTACCACTCCAGATCAGAGAGGACCAGGGAGCAATGATGACAAAGGGGTGCTCAACATTTTCCAGACCTCCAGAACTGGAACCTCACCATCAGTTAGAGTTTAATGTCATTCCCAGGACATGTAGACCCTCAGCCACCGCCTTCTAGAACCCATATGATAGAAAGGGTTGGGGCTTGCCATAAGGGCAATAGGGTTGGGGCAATCATATAGGTGCTAGGGCTTGACAGGACCAGCTGATTGATCGGAGGGGGCCTCTTTGACCGCCCGTCTAGCCTTTTTGAAACATTGGACTTCACAGTCACAGGAGGCGCTGTAACTTCAGGGGCACAAGAACTATATTGTCTTCAGAGACTACAATACATATTGATATACACTAGGAATTTTTTTTTCAGAATTTCATAGTTCAAAGTTATGGTGTGTGTTGTGTGTGTGTATGTATGTGTGTGTGTGTGTGTGTGTTTGTGTGTATGTGTATGTATGTGTGTGTGGTGTGTGTGTGTTTGTGTGTGTATGTGTGTGTGTGTTTTGTGTGTGTGTGTATGTGTGTTGTGTGTGTGTGGTGTGTGTGTGTGTGTATGTGTGTGGTGTGTGTGTGTATGTGTGTGTGTATGTGTGTGTGTTGTTTGTGTGTGTGTATGTGTGTGTGTGTGATTGTGTGTGTGTATGTGTGTGTTTGTTTGTTGTGTGTGTTGTGTGTGTGTTGTGTGTGTATGTGTGTGTTGTTTGTACGTGTGTGTGTGTAGGTATGTGTGTGTGTATGTGAGTGTGTGTGTGTGTGCGTGTGTGTGTGTTCATACATGAGTACATGTTTACACACAAATAATTACAACACTCATATTTTCAATTGTTAAAAAGAGAAAAAAGATGAAAGAAAACTCAATAAAAGTTGAGCGCAGATACTTCACACGATTTTATGCCCTTCCCTTTTTCAAACATTTATGCTTAATAAATTTCCACTTAAGAATTATCTGAACTTTTGCCAAAAATTGGTTACAGTGTATAATGAAACCCTTAAAATGAGCAAGAAGAACTCTTGTTGGCTCCTCCGTCAAGTGCCAGGCGCTGAGAAAACATTTGGGAAATGATCCAAATTATCTTACCCCCCCCCCATCACAGAGTCGTTGGCGTAAACTCAAGTGTTATTTGTATATATATATATTGATCCGAAATGAAAAGTTGCATGTATTAAGTGTTTTTCTTGAAAGAATGAAAATATTGAAGCATATCAAAAATATTTTTTCTGCTTCTTAATCAACTCATAAGAGATCCTCCGTACTTAGATGGGGGATTATCTAATAACAGGTTGGTTGGTTGGTTGGTTGGTTGGTTGGTTGTTTTGTTTTACGGTATCTCCACTTTCATTTGATAATCAAAGGACTCAGGTTGCTTACAGTACCTATTGATGCTTAAGTGATCACCCAATTAATTATTAAACAGGGTCATCACTGCTTAACCTCAGTGATCTAGCGGGAACTTGCTGTTGCTTAAATGATCACCCAATTATGTATTAAACAGGTTCATCTCTACTTGTTACATAATTGTTAGTAACCTAACAATTATGTACAAAATGGCTGTCAGAAGTTACGGCCAGCAGCCTTTGATTATGATGTTATGGAGGATTGAGTGACACATGTTGAACTCATCTTGAACTCTTATCCCGTAGATACCATGAGAATCAGTAGAGAAATGAGAAAGAATGCTTCTTCCGGTTTAGATTAGAAAGAGTTAGTTTAGTTCAGTATTGGCCAAACCACGGAGAGAGCGAGTCGCGCTTAAGCGTGCTGCCATACTCAATCTGTGCGTTAGTCTGGATGGGGATTTCAGAATAAAATATGATATTAAAAAAATCGAAGTCTTGGGTTATTTATTCAAAAATTACCAATGACTCAAGGCCTCCGATAGAAGACAAATCCTCAATAGAAGACAGACATGAAGTTCCCAAATGGAAAGTTCCAGATGTTAGAAGAAAACGTAAGATGCGAAAGATGATCAGAAGTAGAGAGAAGTATATAACATACTTAACCTCAGTGATCTAGTGGGCACTTGCTGTTGCTTAAGTGGTCACCCAATTAAATATTGAACAGGCTCATTGCTGCTTAACTTTGGTTGGTTAGTTGGTGGTTGTTTTGTTTTATGGCATATCCACCTTCTTTT
The DNA here is from genome assembly GCA_023376005.1 of Doryteuthis pealeii. Taxonomy (NCBI): domain Eukaryota; kingdom Metazoa; phylum Mollusca; class Cephalopoda; order Myopsida; family Loliginidae; genus Doryteuthis; species Doryteuthis pealeii. Next base: position 59,391,753 of record CM042170.1, on the reverse strand, counting down.
GGGTTATTTTTATGGCGAATCAAGTCATTTCGATAAAAAAGGACTCAGATTGCATACAGCACCTGCTGTTGCTTAATGGTCACCCAATTAAGTATCAAAGAGGCTCATTGCTGCTTAACTATGGTGATCTAGCGAGAAACAGTGTTTTCAGCATGACTCTACCTAAATATCATTGTAGGGTGTCATTATTTATAAAACAAGAGAAAAGGAGGTGATCCTAAAGTGGGGGGTCCATATTCTATTATAACAAGTTATAAACTGATCCCCCATTATTTATTAATTGTCTTTTTCTAATTGAAAATGAAAGAAGTTATGAAAGTGTTATTTGTGTATATATATATTGATCCGAAATAAAAAGTTGCATGTATTAAGTGTTTTTCTTGAAAGAATGAAAAATATTGAAGCATATCAAAAATATTTTATCTGTTTCCTAATCAACTCTTAAGAGATCCTCCGTATTTAGATGGGGGATTTATCTAATAACAGGTTGGTTGGTTGGTTGGATTTTAAATACCCGACTAAATACGGAGGACCTCTTAAGCAACTGCAAGTTCCCACTAGATCACCAAGTTTAGGCAGTGATGAACCTGTTTAATGCTTAAGAGAAAAGAATGTGGTCATAAAATGGGGGTTCCATTTTTTATTATGATAAGTTATAAACCGATCCCCCATTATTTGGCCATTTACTTTTTGAATCAGTTGAAAGCAATAGGGATTATCTAATAACATGTTGGTTGGTTGGCTGTTTGGTAGGTTGGTTGTATTGTTTAATGGTATATGCATTTTCTTTTGCATCATTTTGGTAATCAAAGGATTCAGATTGCTTACAGTACCTGTTGATGCTTAAGTGGTCACCCAGTTAAGTATTGAACAGGCTCATTGCTGCTTAACTGCTGTTTAATGCTTTATAGAAAAGAATGTGGTCATAAGATGGGGGTTCCATTTTTTATTCTAACAAGTTATAAACTGATCCCCCATTATTTGGCCATTTACTATTCTAATCAGTTGATAAGGATTATTTAATAACAGGTTAGTTGGTTGTTTTGTTTTATGGCATATCCACCCTCTTTTGGGTTATTGTAGGGTATCATTATTTAAGAAACAATGGTTTCTTGGTTTGTTTTGTTTTACGGCATATCAACCTCAGTGGGTCATTTAATGCCAATAAAGTTTTGAAATAAATCAATTCTTAATGGATAATACAATTTTTTTATAAATACATTTTTCTATTTAACCCATAGATGGGACCCTAACAGGTACTACCACTCCGGGTCAGAGTGGACCAGGGAGCAATGGTGATGAAGGGGTGCTCCACATTCCCCAAACCTCCAAAACTGGAACCTCACCATCAGATAGAGTTTAACGTCATTCCTAGGACATGTAGACCCGCAGCCACCACCTTCTAGCACCCATATGATAAAAAGGGGTTAGGGCTTGCCATAAGGGCAATAGGGTTGGGAAATCATATAGGTGCTAGGGCTTGACGTGACCAGCTGATTGATCGGAGGGGGCCCGTCTAGCCCAAGATAGGGGCCAAAGTGGACTATTGCATGTCATGAACTGCTCATCCACCTGGGCTCTATCCTTAAGCATCACGGGTCACCACCCACGGCCAACAGGTGGCCCCATTGGGGGAGTTTACCCCTCTGCAGAGGTGCAGTCGGTGCATTCTAACGCCCCAGCCGACAGGGTTGTTAAGAAAGAAGAGAAAATATGTTATCATAAGGTGGGGGTTCCATTTTCCATTCTAACAAGTTATGAACTGATCCCCCATTATTCGGACATTCTCATTTTTTAATTGAAGATGAAAGGAAAATGTGAGAAACATTCTTTGGTTGTTTTGTTTTGTTTTACAGCATATCAACCCTTTTAAGGACTTAGGTTGCTTTCAATACCTGCTGTTGCTTAAGTGGTCACCCAATTAAGTATTAAAAAGGTTAATCACTGCTTAACTTCGGTTGGTTGGTGGTTGTTTTGTTTTATGGCATATCCACCTTCTTTTGGGTCATTTAATGCCAAATCAAGTCATTTTTGATAACCAATTATCATCATAGAAAATGGACAGGGGGAGATGAGTTCAAATCCTGGACGAGGTTGTTTGCATTTCATATAACGCGAATACCCTTGGGAAAGGTATACATCCAGCTATCCTCCCTCCAGCTATGGATAAATGTGGTTAGGTTTGGTTGGTTGTTTTACGGCATTAAAACCCTTTTTGGGTCATTTAATGCCAAATCAAGTTATTTTGATAAACAGAGTACCTGTTATTGCTAAAGTGGTCATTCTAACACATGGTTGGTTGTTTTGTTTTACAGCATATCAACCCTTTTAAGGACTCAGGTTGCTTAAGTGGTCACCCGATTAAGTATTAAAAAAGTTCATCATTGCTTAACTTTGCTTGGTTTGTTGGTGCCATTGACTTCATGTCCGAACTACCCAAACTTATTTATATATAAATTTTTTTATTTCTAAACTCCGACAGTATAAAAAACTTCCGGCTTTATAATCTGTAATTACACAATACAAACTTTTGCCAGGAGAAAACAAATTATAAAAAAAGAAAAGACCAAATCATATGCACCTCCTGAAAATAATCAGAAGGGCCAGGTTAGCTCAGTCGGTAGAGGGTTGTATATATATATATATATATATATATATATATATATATATTTCACACAATCCTAATTTAGATATATATATATATACACTAGCTCAGTCAGTAGAGCATTTGGCTAGAAACCACAAGGTTCCTAGTTCGATACCGGCCCTTGCCAACTCAGCGTATTAGTAGCACAGGTATCTGTGCAGTAAAGTAAGGAGCTGATGGTAGGTGTGGCGCTCCACCTCAGACGCAAAAACAATCTCCTTGGTCTAGTGCCAGTGAAAAGGGGATAGACTCCCTCGCTGATACCGACTTTAGGCCACCCCAAAGACGTTACTTTTTACTTTACTATTAAAATGCACAAAAGAAAAAAATACAGCAAGAGTTGCCGAAGTTAAATATACTAAAGTGCTCAAAACAAAAAGTCAAACTTACTTTATCATTATATATATATATACATATATATATATATATATATATATATATATATATGTGTGTGTGTGTGTGTGTGTGTGTGTGTGTGTGTGTGTGTGTACACAATTGCCCATAAACAATCCAATTTCTTTCTTTTTTAAATCAATTTTCTTCTAAACCAAAGATGCCAAGATTTTATTAGTTTTATTGTTTTATGGCATATCCACCTTCTTTTGGTTTGAAAGTACTTGGGTAAAAAATATGGTAAAAATACACATATACATATATATATATATATATATATATATATATAAATTATATATATTTGAATTCAAATTATTTATATATATTTGAATTCAAATTATTCAAATTATTTTCAGCTTCTCTCTCGATGAGTCCGGTTTAAAAACAAGCTCTGATGATATAAATCAAAATATTGTTCAATATTAGCAATGAATATGATATAAAATATTTTCATTTTAACAGCATTGTGTGTTTTCATATCCTTTTATCTATGCTTATACCGTCGGATTCATTTCCTTACTCTTTACTTATATATATATTTTCACGACTGGTTTTTAATATCTCAACCATTGAACTCATCTGATGATTGGATTACCATGAAACTTCAACCATAATATTACCATTGATTATATATATATATATATATATATATATATATACTCAATAGCCACATAGCCACAGGGAAGTGCTGTCAACTAAAAAAAAAGTTTTTTTTTCCACCGTCTGCTTCAGAGAAGTTTTCATTCTCCAACATATTAAAATCAATCCTATGAAGGATTTTATATAGAAGCCAATTAAAATATAATTAAAATAAGTGTAATCGTTTTATATGCATTTTAATTAATTTTGTTAGTCTTTCTAATTTAATATATTCCATTACAGGGCCGGGTTAGCTCAGTCGGTAGAGCGTTCGGCTAGAAACCACATGGTTCCTAGTTCAATTCCGGTCCTCGCCAACTCAGCGTATGAGTAGCACAGGATGTGCGGTAAAGTAAGGAGCTGATGGTAGGTGTGGCGCTCCACCTCAGATGCTAAAATAATCTCCTTGGTCTAGCGCTAGTGAAAAGGGGATAGACTCCCTCGCTGATTGGCTGATACCGACTTTAGGCCGCCCCGACGACTTTACTTTTTACTTTACATTAAAACTTAAATACTTATGCCTGGAGGGTGCATATTCTTGCTAGTATAAATGAATAAAGGAAAAGACTTTAAATTTAAAGTATTTTTATTCATTCATTCATTCATTCATTCATATATATATATATATATATATATATATATATATATATATATATATATATATATTATTTATATATATTTATATATATACCCAATAGCCACAGGGAACCGCTGTCAACTAAAAAAAAAAAGTTTTTTTTCCACAGCCTGATTCAAAGAAATTTTCACTTGATGAAAGCAATTGTTTCCTTGCGCTTCCAAGAGATTCAGCGATGTGACTGCAGGGCAGGGGAGAAGATGGAGGACGAGGGGATGGAGTTGTAGTTCGGATGGGGGGTGGAAACGATGGAGTTAAAAGCTGGGAGTGGGAAACATGTTGTCCTCTCGCTTGGCAGGATCCCAAACCAACCATTTGGCACAAAAAAAACGAACCTTACATAATCAATAGCAGAGACAAAAGAAACAATGCTCTCTCAAAGACAGAAACCAGCAGACACAAAACAATGACAATATAAGGAATCAATAGCCGATAGATTTTCGAACAGACAAATCAATAGAAAAATAAGCTAAAAAAAAAAAAAGACCAAATTTTTATTCCAATTCCTACAGGTAAGATTGTCTATAGATTTTATTAACTTGAGGAACCCGATTCTTTTTTTAAAATTTTTACCATTTTTTTTTCTGTTTTTTATTTTTAGAGTCTATTATTAACAGAGTATCACTTCCTCTGCTGTCAGTGGCAAGGAATTTGAATTTGAAAAAAAAGATAACAAAGAAAAATCCAAAAATACAGAAAACCGGAAGAATTGATAAAAAAGAAAAAATTAACAGACTCATATCACAAGACTTATTTAATTTTCCTGGACAGCATTAGGAAAATGAAAAAAAGCAAAAACAAACTTCCAGTAAAAAGTTTCTTTTGTGCTAATTAATTTGTTTGGAATTGACTGGCAGATCAGGAAGTCTAAGTACACATTAATGGTAATACAAAGTATACATTAATATATATATATATATATATATATTTGAAAGGAAGGAAAAACTCAACACCGCTGTTCCATAATAAATTTATTTCGACCAAAATTGGGGCCTTTATAAATCTAAATTGATTTAATATAGCTCCCCAAAATTTTGTCTCATCAGATGGAAGATCAAGATAAATTATCTTGATCTACCATCTGATGAGACTGAATTCTGGGGAGCTATATTAAATCAACTTAGATTTATAAAGGCCCCAATTTTGGTCGGAATAAATTCATTATGGAATAACGGTGTTGAGTTTTTCCTTCCTTTCAAAAGATGAATATTACTCTGTATATAATCTAAAAAGTTTATTATACATTGAGCTCTTTTTAGTGATTTAAAGATTCACTGGATCATACAATAATAATACAGTGTATCTTAGAAATCACATATAGAATCATCCCTTACTACCAAGTTTTGGATACCTCACATCTATATATATATATATATATATATATATATATATATATATTACTTCTCTGAATGTTTGAGATAATACTAATCATCAAGCCTCATCTCAAATATTCAGAGAAATAATATATTATATGTTATTTATCTGCGTTATTCAGACTATTGTCCTCATCTTCATTGTTATCTGTGCAATGTTTCGGCCGATATGCCCTCAGGCCTTCTTCAGGTATTTCTTGTTGAAAATACTTCAACGGGAACCTTCTCGGACTCGGGAACCTTCAATTGGACACGTGGCCTAGTGGATAAAGGAGTTAGGTTAAAACAGTTCTAAGTGACAGTTATCCCTAGATTGTAGGTTCAATCCTGATCAAAGGCAGCAGCAACATAGAATAATAATTAACACCTCTTAACGCCTCTACCCCAGCTATGGTTAGCGGAATGAGAACAAGATACCCCTGTGGATTGAATAAAGGGTTAGGTTCAAAGTTCCGTGATGGCTGCCGATAACAACAAGAAGGTTCCCGAGTCCAATATATGTATATATATATATTGCGAGAAATAGAAAAAGATAGGAATAGGAAAATGAAATGTTTAAAAAGTTTATTTGTCGTGTTTTTCTATTATTATGTTAATTTGTTCGGACCACAATGTGACTAGTTTTAGTGATAAAAGTATGGTTTCTCCGAGTATTTTTAGTCAGATTCTTGCCCTGATGAGCTAGTAAGTGAAACTATTAGTTGGTATATCTACTCTCATTAGGATTAATATATATATATGTATATATATATATATAAATAACCCCATGAAGGTTGATATGCCATTAAACAAAGAAACCAAACCAAGGATGGCTTTGGCATTAAATAACTCACAAAGTTTGATATGTTGGACCAAGTTACCTTTAAGCACCCCACGGGTGACCTGGATTCAGAAGGACATGTTTCGCTTTGCACCGTCAACATCCGGTTGTTTGTTAGGGTTAGTGTTAGGGGTTAGGGTTAGGGTTAGCAGTTAGTTTTATAATTTAAAAAAAAACGCGTCTAAAAATCGTCTGGTAACAAACAACCGGATGTTGACAGTGCAAAGTGAAACATGTCCCTCTGAATCAAGGTCGCCCCTGGTGTGCTTAAAGGTAACTTGGTCCGATATGTCTTTAAAAAAAGAAACTAAACCAAACCAAGGATGGCTTTGGCATTAAATAACCCATGAAGGTTGATATGCCATTAAACAAAGAAACCAAACCAAGGATGGCTTTAGCATTAAATAACCCCATGAAGGTTGATATGCCATTGAACAAAGAAATCAAACCAAGGAAACTGTCAGTGGAACCGTGAGAAAATTTTGATGGTCCACAGAAAAATTACTGAGTGAAAAATCAATGAAAATTTTGATTCAATTTTCAACGCCACGTTTGCACGGAAAGACATTTTCATCTGTCACCATAATTAAAACTTGTTACCGGTCTCAGTAGGAAATAAATTTCACTCTCCATCTTGCATTAACGCCAATGGAACCAAAAATCCATAAACTTATTTCAAACAATTAGAAACAAATATGAAACTAAAAATGTGTAATAATTAAATAAACTTTAATTATTTTCTAATAATTAAACAATAACTTTGTTATATTTAATTGGCGCATTTTATATTAATAAAATGAAAGTTCACTGATCATTATTTCATAGATTTATTTACATTTCTTTTTTTAAATTCTTATTATTGGTTAGCAGGTTGGTTGGTTGGTTGGTTGGTTTGGTTTTTACGACATGTCAACCCACTGGTTCATTTCAACTATTTGTAGTTGTATTGACCCAAACCTTATGCCATGGGCAGGATGGGACACAAGGTCAATTCTTAAGTAGAGTGCTATAAAATATGCAAATTAAACTACGTCATATGATTATATAGAAAGTTACAAGGGACATCTTTTATTTTAGTAGTTTGTGTACTCAACCATTAGTTAAGTGAGACTTGAATTCATTTCAACTATTTCAGTTTTATGTAACTTATGATAGAGAGTAAAGCTGGTTTGAATTCAGAGTTTTCCTTCTTCTAGATTTGTTACCTAATCAAAAGCTAAAGAACCCATTCTACCCTCCTATTTACCCATAGCTGGGAGGAGAATAGATTTATGGATTCATACCTTTCTCAAGGGGGTTAGCACAAAGTGAAATGCAAACAGCCTCATCTAAGATTTGAACTTGGGTCGCTGTTGGTTAGCGTAAGTTTATACTGATCTGCTTATCTTGTCTCTTAATGGTCAATTCTTAAGTTGAGTGTTATAAAATATGCAAATTAAACTATCATGTAGGTTCATATTTCTGTATTATAAATAGTGGCAGCTCTTATTTAATCAATTATGATTATATAGAAAGTTACAAGGGACCTCTTTGATTTTAGTAGTTTGTGTACTCAACCATTAGTTAAGTGAGACTTGAATTCATTTCAACTATTTCAGATTTATGTAACTGATGATACAGAGTAAAGCTGGTTTGAATTCAGAGCTTTCCTTCTTCTAGACTGGGTTTCCTAATCAAAGCTAAAGAACCCATTCCACCCTCCTATTTACCCATAGCTGGGAGAAGAATAGATTCATGCCTTTCTCAAGGGGGTTAGCACAAAGTGAAATGCAAACAGCCTCATCTAAGATTTGAACTTGGGTCTCTGATTCCATTTCTTATGATGATAAGCATACAGTAAGCGCGCCTCTTGTAGCGTATGTTTATACTGATCTGCAGGTTGGTTGGTTGGTTGGGTGGTTGGTTTGTTTTACAGCATGTCAACCCACTGGGTCATTTTATGCCAAAGACGGTTTTGTTTTATTAATTCTTGATTTGATTTAATTCCTCATAAACTTTAGTCATTATTTTTGAAAATGAGAGCACCTGCATGTGAACATTCATATTAAACAATTAGATGTGAATTGAGTATTTGTTTAAATACTTCTGGTATATATCTATATATATATATATATATATATATATATATATTTCTTAACAGGCTCATTGTCTTGACGAAAAGTGGCTAACATACTGGTGGGAAGCCTTTGGTAACAAACACACCTTAAATGCATTGTACACTATAATGAATAAATAGATAAATACAGCTCTTACACCCATAACTGAACAATTTATTTTCAATTATCCAATGCTAGAAAAAGACTACCAATACAGTAAATGCACCTCTTGTAGCGTAAGTTTATACTGATCTGCAGGTTGGTTGGTTGGTTGGTTTGGTTTTACGGCATGTCAACCCACTAAACATATAACAAGATGGACTTTATTACATGCACATGGAAACGATACATAAAATAGGAATACAAGATACATAGTAGAGAATACAAATAAGATATAATAAAAGGACAATTTCAATAGTTACATACATGTACATATAAAATATAGAAGGACTTAAAGATAGAACATATGGTTGAAGTCACTTACTGACTTAGTCCATACGTGGGAGATAGAGCCCCCCACGAGGGTGGGGTGTAGACACAAATGTCTAACCCATGTTGTTCAGCCCGAGAAGATGGAGAAATCAGGTGCTTAAATACTACAGACCCCTGGTGGTCAAAACCTGGAACCCAGGAGGAAGATAACTCTTCCAGATCCAAGAGAAGACAATCCCCAACAGCGCTAAACCAGAGAAATCATTTTGGTTATTTCCTATGTCTAACATGATCAAAGGGGAACCACTCTTGACTGATAAATTATTTATTTATTTTCCCATTAAACTAACCCTAACCCTAACCTCGTCTTCTTTTTTCCTAGTAGATCAATAAATAAATAAATAATTTATCAGTCAAGAGTGGTTCCCCTTTGATCATGTTAGACTTATAGGAAATAACCATCGTTTTTGCTGATGTGTAGCACCACACCTATCATTATCTCCCAGATGCTTTACCAAGCAGATCAGATTATCTTACCTGTGCTACTCATGTGTTGAGTTGGTAGGGACCAGTACCGAACCCAGAACCTTGCGATTCCTAGGCAGATGCTCTACTAACTGAGCTAAACTGGCTTGCTAAGAAACATAAAATAACAATCGCTAGATTTGTCATAAAATAACCCAACAAGGGTTGACATGCTGTAAAACCCAACCAACTTTTTCCTTAGCGCTAAACCAGAGAAATCGTTTAGGTTATTTCCTATAAGTCTAACATGATCAAAAGGGGAACCACTCTTGACTGATAAATTATTTATTTATTTTCCCATTAAACTAACCCTAACCCCGTCTTCTTTTTTCCTAGTAGATCAATAAATAAATAAATGAATAATTTATCAGTCGAGTGGTTCCCCTTTGATCATGTTAGAATTATGTTAGGCAGATGCTCTGCAAACTGAGCTAAGAAACATAAAATAACAATTGCTAAATTTGTCATAAAATAACCCAACAAAGGTTGACATGCTGTAAAATCTAACCAATTTGCCAACCAACCAACCTTTTCACTCGTGCTAAATCAGAGAAATTGTTTTTGATGAGGTATTGCAATAAAGAGGTACTCCACATTACCCAGAGTTCCAGAATTGGAATTTCCCGACTTGATGCAGTTTAACCTCATACCCAGGACACTAAGACCCTCAGCCACCACCTTCTAGTGCATATATATATATATATATATATTTACCAACCCCTCCGCACGAGCAGGATGTGACACAAGGTCAATTTCTTAAGCGGAGTTTTAACAGGTTTGAATTCAGAGTTTTCCTTCTCCTATACCGGTTGCCTAACCAAGGTTAAAGAGCCCAGTCTGCCCTACTATTTACCATTAGCTGGAGGGAGAGTAGAATTCATACCTTTCCCAAGAGGTACTCCACATTCCCCAGAGTTCCACAATCAGAATTTCCCGACTTGATGTAGTTTAACCTCATGCCCAGGACACTAAGACCCTCAGCCAACACCTTCTAGTGCATATATATATATATATATATATATATTATATATATATATATATTTACCAACCCCTCCGCACGAGCAGGATGTGACACAAGGTCAATTTCTTAAGCATAATTTTAACAGCTTTGAATTCAGAGTTTTCCTTCTCCTAAACCGGTTGCCTAACCAAGGTTAAAGAGCCCAGTCTGCCCTACTATTTACCCATAGCTGGAGGGAGAATAGAATTCATACCTTTCCCAAGGGTATTAGCGCTAAGTGAAATGCAATTACCACATCCAGGATTTGAACTCCGGGCGACGAGTCCATTTGCTATGACTTTAACCATTACACCACGCGCTTCTAGTGCATACATGATAAAAACGGTTGGGGTGTTTCCATAAGGGCAATAGGGTTGGCAGGGACCAGTACCAAACCTAGAACCTTGCAATTCCTTGGTGAATGCTCTACTCATTGAGCTAAACCAGCAAACTAAGAAACATAAAATAACAATCGCTACTGCGATAAAAGAAAATGTGATAAAAACTAAAAATAAAACAAATCAAACAAATTATATATTTAATCACATGACCTAAAATATGAATCACATGACCTAAAATAGACAAAAATATATCTTTCTTTTGTCTATTTCTATCCACATTAAATATCACCTAAATAGAATTTATATATAGTCCACTGATTAGGCCCATTGTTCCTTTTTTAGTGTTTTAATATCATGAATCACATTAATCAGTTATCTATTGAAAAATATCTACAGACCTTTCGACCCACTTTCCAATCTATTTTCAATTATTAAGCTCATGGGAGAATAGCTAGTGTCGTAAGGAATGTACACGGCAACAACGGTTCAAATCCTGGACAAGGCTAGCCGCATTTCATATATGGGTAATTCTATGTTAAATCATCCAGGCCATGTCACTCACCCCCTTTAATTTTTCTGAAATTTTGTCCAGGTGTTGGCTGTTAAAGTTAGACAATTCCCAAAATTTGAGCTGTAAAATGAGTTCTAGAAAGATTATTTTATTTTCTTTCCAACCATATAGATATTTTTAAAATTGGACCAGAAATAAGCGATGAATTACTAATTTAAAATGGTATGGTCTGGATAAAGGACGCCTAGCTGAGAATTGTTTACGTTCAAAAGACAAGTAAATTTGAGTTTTTTTTTTTAATTTATAAATATATGGCATTATTATTGACATTGGAAATAAATTCTGTGAGCGAACTTTGAATCCTGGACAAGGCTGTTTGCATTTCACTTTGTGTTATTGCCCTGAGAAATGAATCCAACTCTTTTACTGCCAGCTATAAGTCAGCTCTATTCCTAAAAATTGGTTTATGACCCAAGAAATCTGAAAATTCTCTCAAAAATGTCTTAAATTTAACCAATTTTAAGTTATTAATAGTATTATTCGGACTATTGTACTCTTCATTGTTATCTGTACAACGTTTCGGACGATGTGCCCTCTGACCTTCTTCAGGTATTTCTGGTCGGACTTTGGAATTTTACGATGTAAATGAATGATAAATATTTAGAGACTGTCAGAAGTCGAAGGATAGATACGTATATGGATAGATATGAGATAGTTTAGATTGAATTATGCTAACATTATGGGCATAGATAGATAGATTTTACTAAAATTAGATAGAAAGATATAAATATAATGAACATAGATAAAACCAGATGGATATGATATTTTGTGATAAATGTTACTTTTCCTTATATCAACAAAAGCCCTGAAGAAGATCTACTAAACAGATTGAAACACTGCAGTGTTGGCTGAATAAATATCACTCATTTTATTTGAACCTGTGTTTTTTTAAGTTATTAATAGTATTATTCGGACTATAGTACTCTTCATTGTTATCTGTACAACGTTTCGGATGATGTGCCCTCTGACCTTCTTCAGGTATTTCTTATCAGACTCGGGAACCTTCTTGTCATAATCAGCAGCCATCACAGAACTTTGAACCTAACCCTTTATTCAGTCCACAGGGGTATCCTGTTCTCATTCCACTAACCATAGCTGGGGTACAGGTGTTAAGCTGGTGTTAATTATTATTCTATGTTCCTGCTGCCCTTGACCAGGATTGAACCTGCAGTCTAGAGATAACCTGTTCTCATTCTGCTAACCATAGTTGGGGTACAGGTGTTAAGCTGTGTTAATTATTATTCTATGTTCCTGCTGCCCTTGACCAGGATTGAATCTGCAGTCTAGAGATAACCTGTTCTCATTCTGCTAACCATAGTTGGGGTACAGGTGTTAAGCTGTGTTAATTATTATTCTATGTTCCTGCTGCCCCTGACCAAGATTGAACCTGCAGTCTAGAGATAACCTGTTCTCATTCTGTTAACCATAGTTGGGGTACAGGTGTTAAGCTGTGTTAATTATTATTCTATGTTCCTGCTGCCCTTGACCAGGATTGAATCTGCAGTCTAGAGATAACCTGTTCTCATTCTGCTAACCATAGTTGGGGTACAGGTGTTAAGCTGTGTTAATTATTATTCTATGTTCCTGCTGCCCTGACCAAGATTGAACCTGCAGTCTAGAGATAACCTGTTCTCATTCTGCTAACCATAGTTGGGTACAGGTGTTAAGCTGTGTTAATTATTATTCTATGTTCCTGCTGCCCTTGACCAGGATTGAACCTGCAGTCTAGAGATAACCTGTTCTCATTCTGTTAACCATAGTTGGGGTACAGGTGTTAAGCTGTGTTAATTATTATTCTATGTTCCTGCTGCCCTTGACCAGGATTGAACCTGCAGTCTAGAGATAACCTGTTCTCATTCTGCTAACCATAGTTGGGGTACAGGTGTTAAGCTGTGTTAATTATTATTCTATGTTCCTGCTGCCCTTGACCAGGATTGAACCTGCAGTCTAGAGATAACCTGTTCTCATTCTACTAACTATACCTGGGGTACAGGTGTTAAGCTGGTATTAATTATTATTCTATATTACTGCTGCCCCTGACCAGGATTGAACCAGCAGTCCATAGATAACTGTCACTTAGGAATTTGCAAAATTCTAACTCCTTTTGTAGCTTCGATTCTGAGCAAAATTAAACAAAGAAAAGACAACAAAAAAAATGACAAAGGACTTTTTTCCCAGTAAAAGCGAACAAAGAAGTATAAAAAACGGAAGCGAGGCTTTCCGGTCAAAGAAGCAGGGAGAAGATAAAGAAATATATAACAAATGCCTGTTATCAGATCAAAAGATAAAGATGCGTAGGAGTACCTATCAATATAAAAGGCCTGAGGGTTCGAGCCGACTGAGTCAGACAGTGGACGGCGAACAGAGCACAAGGAGCGACCGTCGACACGGTCTGTCGCGGCCAAGGGCAGTGAGACGCCAGCCAACAGCCAAAAAGGACACTTCACATCTCCTGTCAGCAAACACCCCTCGGGCACTCATTGTGAACACTGCTCTCTTCGCCAGCCACCAGCATTTTCATTGTGAAGCTCTGCGCCTTTACCACCCACACACCGAAGAAAATAAAGAAGGGTATCTGTTGTTTATTGATGTCCAGTAGTCGGTAGTAGCTGACTACTAACATACCCACAACGACTACTGACTTACACGATTTAGAGTAGCAAAGAAGCCAGTACATAACAATATGTGAAATAATAATTTAAAAAAATTTTTGTTACATTGGGATATTGATCTTGCTATGAAAAAATCAGAAATCATTAATAACTTAAAATTGGTTGATTTTAAAATTGTTTTGATAGCGTTTGTAGATTCCTTGGGCCAAAATGCTTTTATAAACCAATTTTTAGGAATAGGGAAGCTCTAGAACTCTTTTTACAAACAAAAATAGATTACAAAAAGTTGCCATTTTTTGCAAACCCCACCAATTTAGGAATTGGAAGCTCAAATTTTGGGGATTGTCTAACTTTAATATTATCCATATCTGGACAAAATTTCAGAAAAATTGAAGTGAGTCCTCATCTTTAAGGTTATCTATACAATGTTTCAGCTGATGTGCTCTCCAGCCTTCTTCAGGTATTTCTTGTCGGACTCGGAAACCTTCTCAAACTCAGGAACCTTCTTTTTAAAGATGAGGTCAATAGTCCGAATAATCCAAATAATCAAGCCTCAACTAAAAAATTCAGAGAAACAAGTGTTAATAATTATGACAACAGATCATTCAAGGAATCCAGACAACTTGATAGATAATATTTTTTTTTTGAAAGGATCATATTCTTTATTTTCAGAAGATTGATGTACCAATTATTTTCTCTTGAGAATTCTTTGTATCTTCTCCAAGATGGTTAATGTCTGGCAAAATAATATCTTTTTAGTGTTCACAGGTTATTTCCTATAACTCCAACATAAAAAAGGAGAACCACTCGGACTGATAAATTATTTATTTATTTTCCCATTAAACTAACCCTAAACCTGGACCATATGACCTTTAGGCACTCCTTCCGCGACCTTGACTCACAAGGACACTTTCTTCATTTATACTGTCAAAATCCAGTTGTTTGTTAGGGGTTGGGGTTAGGGTTAGGGGTTAGTTTCATAATTTTAAAAAAAAATTCTAAAAATTTGCTGTTAACAATTAATCGGATTTTGACGGTGTAAATGGAAAAAAATGTCCCCACGAATCGAGATCGCAAAAGGGGTGCCTAAAGGTCATATGGTCCCTAAACCCTAACCCCATTTTCTTTTTTCCTAGTAGATCAATCATCATCATCATCATCATCATGTCGCACTTTCAGCGCGGATATCCATGACAATCTCTCTCCATCCATCCCTATCGCTCATCATTCTCGGGAGGTCCTCTATGCAGCATCCTGCATCCGCACAGAGCTGATCAACGTACGTTTTTGCTGGTTGGCCCACACTGGCTTGTCCATGTGCTGGTTTCCACAGGAGGACACTTATGAGTTTGTCCTTGATTCTCCAGCAGTATCCCGCATGTCTTGTCCGTCTTACTCGGATGGTTTGGGTGATATGTGGTAGGTGGCCGTACAGCTGTTTTCTCGTGGGGTGTTGTTTCCACGTCTTGTTCAAGATCACCCGCAGCATTCTTGTGCAGCTCCCATCTAGTTTATTCTCTAGTCGCTTAGTTAGGGTCCAGGTGGTGCAGCCATAGAGCAGCACTGACACGACAACGGCCTGGAAGAACTGTCTCTTTAACTTGTCTGTGAAATTGGACCTCCATATGATCGATAATTTATTTATAGTGGCCCATGCTTTTCCTATGTGTATATTAACGTCATTTTCTGTGGAGGAAATGTTACTGCCTAAGTATCTACATTGTTCTACAGAGTTTAGGAGTTTGCCATCGATGGTTGAGATGTCGCTTTTGTTTTTGAAAGACATGAACTCAGTTTTATCAGAGTTCACATCAGTCAATCAGAGTGGTTCCTCTTTTTTATGTTGGATTATAGGAAATAACCTGTTCACATGTTATTCATTTGAGAATATCAACTTCCCTTTTTACGCATTCATTTTTTTGTTATTTATTCATAAAACAAAGAATGTTTCATTTTCAAACATGTTGTATTTGAATAATTCTACAGTTTCCATGGTGATCTATTGTTCAATTAGCCTTGCCTCTTTATCTTCTTCTGTTTTTTCTAAAGAGTTTCAATGAAATAGAGTTTGGTAATAAATAATACCTAATAAAATCCATTTTGATTGTATGATATTTCTGTTATTTATAGATTTCTTTTAGGGGCCGGGTTAGCTCAGTCGGTAGAGCGTTCGGCTAGAAACCACAAGGTTCCTAGTCCGATACCGGTCCCCGCCAACTCAGCGTATGAGTAGCACAGGGATCTGTGCGGTAAAGTAAGGAGCTAATGGTAGGTGTGGCGCTCCACCTCAGATGCTAAAAAAAATCTCCTTGGTCTAGCGCTATTGAAAAGGGGATAGACTCCCTCGCTAACTGGCTGATACCGACTTTAGGTGGGCCCCATCGACTTTACTTTACTTTTTACTACTTTTTTAGATAAAGTAGATGGAACCTTCCAGTTCATTTTTAAGTCTCCACCTCAGACTCAAAAACAATCTCCTTGGTCTAGCACTAGTGAAAAGGAGATAGACTCCCTCACTGATTGGCTGATACCAACTTTAGGTCACCCTGAGAACTTTACTTTATATTAATTATTAATTAGATAATTATTTTGAATATTTTACCCATAAATTTTACACAAAATTGTTGGTATCAATTTATTTGTTAACTTCTTGTTACTAAAAAAAATGGGTGAGAGTAAAAAAATTTTTTGAAAATTGCTTACTCAAATTTTGAAAGCATAAAGTAAAAAAAGTAAAGTCGTCAGGGTGGCCTAAAGTCGGTATCTGCCAATCAGCAAGGGAGTCTATCTCCTTTTCACTAGCGCTAGACCAAGGAGGTATACAACAATAATTGCTTTTATATAATTTATAAAATGTAGTCGGGGTGGCCTAAAGTCTGTATCAGCCAATCAGCGAGGGAGTCTATCTCCTTTTCACTAGCGCTAGACCAAGGAGGTATACAACAATAATTGCTTTTATATAATTTATAAAACGTAGTCGGGGTGGCCTAAAGTCCGTATCAGCCAATCAGCGAGGGAGTCTATCTCCTTTTCACTAGCGCTAGACCAAGGAGGTATACAACAATAATTGCTTTATATAATTTATAAACATAGTCGGGGTAGCCTAAAGTCGGTATCAGCCAATCAGCGAGGGAGTCTATCTCCTTTTCACTAGCGCTAGACCAAGGAGGTATACAACAATAATTGCTTTTATATAATTTATAAAACGTAGTCGGGGTAGCCTAAAGTCAGTATCAGCCAATCAGCAAGGGAGACTATCTCCGTTTCACTAGCGCTAGAGCAAGTAGATTGTTTTTGCATCTGAGGTGGAGCGCCACACCTACTATCAGCTCCTTATGTTTACCTAATAAAATCCATTGTGATTGTATAGTATTTCTGTTATTTATAGATTTCTTTTTTTAGATAAAGTAGATGAAACCTTCCAGTTCATTTTTAAAGATTATTAAGAAAAACAGATTTTTTATATATAGCCTTTTCATTACTATTATTGCTAGTTTTTCCTCATCTTATTATTGTTGCTTTTTTATATTATATATTTTCACTATTCTTTCATCATTGATATTTTTATCCGATATTATGGTAGCTTTCTTTTTTTAGATAAAGCAGATGGAACGTTCCAGTTGATTTTTAAAGATTATTAAAAAAAAAAAATTTTTATATGAAGCCTTTTTATTTCTATTATTGCTAGTTTTTCCTCATCTTATTCTTGTTGCTTTTTTAGATTATACATTTTCACTATTCTTAAATTATTTTTATTTTTTTTATATTTTATCTTATTATTTTTGCTTTTTTAGATGAAGATGTTTATAGACAAAAAATAAATTTAATATAAAAATGAATTTTTTTTTTATTCAAAAACTGAGCAGATGGAAACTTCCAGTTCATTTTTTAAGATTATTAAAAAAAAAAAGGTTTTTAGATGAAGCATATTCATTTCTATTATTGCTAGTTTTTTCCCCATCTTATTTTTGTTGCTTTTTAGATTATACACTTTCACTTTTCTTACATAATGGCTATTTTTATTACATCTTATGATTTTTTCTTTTTTAGATGAAGATGTTTATACACAGTAAGGAATTTTAATATAAAAATGAACTTTTTTTTTTCAAACTCAGCAGATGGAAAGTTCCAGTTTATTTTTAAAGATTATTAAAAAAAAAATTAGATGAATCTTTTTTATTACTATTATTGCTAGTTTTTCTCAATGTTATTATTGTTGCTTTTTATATTTTTTTATTATACATTTTCACTATTCTTAGGTTATTGTTCTTTTTATTCTATCTAATTATTTTTGCTTATTTAGATGAAGAATTTTCATTATTATTATTATTGCTAGTTTTTTCCCCATCTTATTATTGTTGCTTTTTAGATTATACAATTTCATTATTCTTATGTTATTTTTATTCTATCTTATTATTTTGCTATTTTAGATGATGTTTATACATAGTAAAGAATTTTAATATAAAAATGAACTTTTTTTTTTCAAACTCAGCAGATGGAAACTTCTAGTTCATTTTTAAAGATTAAATTAAAAAGATATTTTTAGATGAATCCTTTTTATTACTATTATTGCTAGTTTTTCCCCATCTTATTATTGTTGCTTTTAGATTATACATTTTCACTATTTTTATATTATTTTTATTCCATCTTATCATTTTTGCTATTTTAGATGATGTTTATACACAGTAAAGAATTTTAATATAAAAATGAACTTTTTTTTTCAAACTCAGCAGATGGAAACTTCTAGTTCATTTTTAAAGATTATTAAAATAAAAATTTAAAAAATCCGAAAACAATGGAAGAATAAATCAGTGATGCATTATGGAAGCAAATAACACCATTTATAGGATGCAGAGTGAATAAATAAACTGCAGAATGTTCATTATTTTAGTTTTGTGTTCAAAGATAAAAAATAAAAAATAAAAATATTGAGCAAAGAATTTAAACTGCAAAGTTGTCATGAAGTCTTGTAATGGCAGCTGTGAAGAATTCTCTGAAACTGCAAGAATTCAAAGATGAGGATGCTGCCATCATTTTGGCTTTGATAAAATCAAAATCCAGATGGAACGAAATGAAAAACCACAGTGATCTCAATTCTTTTATTCCAAGAATTATTATTACTAGCAAAAAAAGAAACGCCCTCCGTGCGGTGTAAAAATTAATTTTTGAAAGATATTGCTTTAAGGTTTAAAATTTCAATATTAGAGGGTTTGTATCATAAGTAAAATCATCAAATTCATTAAAGGAGTAAAACAAAACAAAAACAAAAAAAATTTGAAATGGAAACTTAGTCTTGTCCCACTCAAATAAATGTTGCATGTATAGCCAGGTTAGCTCAGTTAGTAGAGCATTTGGCTAGAAACCACAAGCTTGTCATAATCGGGAGCCATCACGGAACTTTGAACCTAACAAGAAGGTTCCCAATTATGACAAGGAGGTTCCCAATTACGACAAGAAGGTTCCCAAGTCCGAAAAGAAGGTTCTCGAGTCCGACAAGAAATACCTGAAGAAGGCCGGAGGACATATCGGCCTAAACGTTGTACAGATAATAAAGATGAGGACAATAGTCCAAATAACACAGATAATGCTAAAAATAACTACCATTAAATAAAATGACTTTTATTGGAGAAGTTTTAAAAAATTGTTGACAGTGACTGCTATCCTTCTCTCTCTCTCTCACTCACTCTCACTCTCTCTCTCACTCACTCTCACTCTCTCTCTCTCTCACTCTCTCTCTCTCTCTCTCACTCACACTCACTCTCTCTCTCTCTCTCTCTCTCTTATCTGTCATTCTATTCATTTCTACCTGTTGATATTTATCACTGTACCTATCTGTGTCAGTTCACTAATAAGCCAAAATCTCTATCTATCTGTCTCAATATGTTCATTATCTATCTTTCATTCTCTCTCTCTCTCTCTCTCTCTCTCTCTCTCTCTCTCTCTCTCTCTTCTCTCTTTCTCTCTCTCTCTCTGTGTGTGTACCTATATCTGTCAGTTAACAACGAACCCAAGATTATCAATCATTCTATCTGTCTATCTATATATCAATCGATCTATCTGTCTATCTATATATCAGTCGATCTATCTATATATCTGTTTATCTGTACAACTAACCCAAGATTATCAATCAATCTGTCTATATATCAATTGATCTGTCTATCTATATATCTGTCTGTCTGTCTATCTATCCATCTATCTACCTATCTGTCTATCTACTTTAGTGTGTTCATTGCTATCTATCCTCCTATTCCTATCTCTAGCAACACCTCTGATAATTGTAAACCTCTTTGGAAAATGTCTACGTAAACATCATGAATAATTCTGGCATTTTAATACATTTAATACATCGGCCTGGCCTTAGAGAAATGTGCATTTCATTTAGTTGGAAAAAAGGAGGAAATAATAAGCATTTTCAATAGAAATTGCAATTGGAAATAACACCTGATGCCTCGTTTCAACTTGATTGATATATTTATGCTTCACATCCGATCAAAATCAACTCTTCAATACGACAAGTCTTCAAAGAAATGTCTTGTAACGTCTTCAGATATCAAAGACATTCCTGACACTTTCTGTATCATAAGGAATGACAGGATTGTCTTACAAGCCAGTACGTTATTTTTATAGATTTGATTCACATTGGGTGCTTCCCTATTATAGCCTTGTGCCAGTTGTGCTTGACTAAACTATATATATATATATATATATATATATATATATATATATATATATATCACGCCCCGTAATCTACCCTTCATTAAAAACAATTGAAAAAGTAATTCACACAAATTAATTCACATTTTTTAATCCAATAAACAAAAACAGTTCCTGGTGAGTTTTTTTTTAAATCCACAAACAGCATTCATCTATAATCATAAGACCCGTTTCAACAGACATACGTCGTATCAACTGATATTAATCGAAAACTCGATTAATTCAGCGGATGTAACCCTGACGATTCAGATGACGAAACTCGAGTAGGTTACTTTATATCCATTTCTTAAATAAATTTTGCTCTACATTGTATTGAGCACTTTGTATTTGTTTTTTTCACGGTCTTAACCCCTGGATACTGTGCACTCCCAACGATCGTACCCGTACCCACCGGTAAGCCACTACTCATACATATATATATATATATATGTATATATATATATATATATATCCGTAGATGGATTACCAGATAAGTTTGTATTAGGATGATTCTAAGCTGGCCCTTTCTAACTCCATTAGAAAGGGTCAACTTAGAATCATCCTAATACAAACTTCCCAGGTAACCCATCTTTTATGGTGACACCCAGCTTATAAAAAGGGTAACTGTGAGTTCTTTTAGCAAGAATAAAACAAGTCAACACTCTTTGATAACAGGATAAGATCTGAATTTTATTTTTAAATTTTGGCGCCCGTCGGTGTATGTATGTGTGTGCGCATGTCAAGTATTTGTATGTTCTGATGACCGGAAATGACTCTTTATTTAGGAGGTCACTACACCATATACAGATAAATTGCTCCTTAAATACAAAAGTCGATCTCTCCTTGGAAAATTCTACCTCGAAAAACCTTATTTTCTTTACCAAATATATTTACAAAATTTAAAAAAACGGAAGTAACTATTGACTATAATAAATGAAATCATAATCAAATGTAAACCTACTGAGATCTTTAAACTTATATAAGAATAAAAATAAAAATATTAGAGATCAATAACACAAAGTAATTTATTAAACCCGGTTTTGTTAAAACCAGTATGCAAATTAAACAATGCCATATACTATGAAAAACTTTATTTCTAAGTGATATATAAGACACATTGCAGGATATTAAATACACTAATAACATGGACTGTTTTGAGGCAAATATAACTCAGTTTTTCATAGAGACATGTTTAATAAATAATATTTATTCTATTCTAAATATTAATGATTTTCACTATAAATTAAATACTATATCATAAACACGCAATTCCTGAGGATATTGTGATCTAAGCAGTGACCTAGTTTCAGTTACAGACACCAAATATTCATTATAATAATGTGGAGGTGCATGGAGTAATGGTTAGAGTCATAGGAAATGGACTTGTCGATCCAAGTTCAAATCCTTGACAAGGCAGTTTGCCTTTCACATAATAATAATATAAGATTTATTCTATTTATTAATAATTTTGACTATAATCTAAATACTCATTGATAAACTTACGCAATTCCTGAGGGTATTGGGACATAAGCAGTGATGTAGTTTCAGTTACAGGCAGACACCAAATCTCCATTATAATAAGATATATGTAATACATTTTTAATCATTTGTACATTTTGAAACTGCAGTTGGAAATAACATCTGATGCCTTATTTTGATGTTATTGATATCTATGCTTCATATTCTATCAAAATAAACTCCTCAATTAAATTTTGATTGAAGAAATATCTTGTAACACCTTCAAATATCAAAGACGTTATTGGCACCATCTGTAACATGAGAAAAAGAGAGAATTGTCTCTAGTTAGTGCTATATGTTTGATTCACATTGGGCGCTTCTCTAATATGGCCTTGTGTCTGACTAAACTAAACTATATATATATATATTAAGATATTTTTGAAGGCAAAATAATGCAAATTTATGTTGAAAAACATATTTATTTAAATTTCTTCTTTTTTTTTTCTCTTAATATTTTCGGAGTTAAAATCCATCTTCAGAGAGTTCTTATAGAGTTGAAAAGTTTCCATCTGTGTTTGTTAAATCAACTGTGGTCTAATTCCGTTGAATTTGATGGAGATTTAAAATTCGGCAGAGATCGTAAAGTTCCGTTAAGTCCCGTGAGTTGTTGTATTTGTGGGAAGTTTGAAATCATTTAAGATATATTTTTTTCCTTTTAAATTTTTTTATAATACTATAAAAACAATAATAATTCCCCGCTCCGGGCATATTGAAATAAAGATTTTTTTTTTGTTTTTATAGAAGCATTAATTATAAAATGTATTAAGATATTTTGAAGGCAAAATAATGCAAATATATATATATATATATATATATATATATATGTTATATTATGAAAAATTGAAAAATCACCAGTTCATACACAAGTAATGTTTATTTCGCCTATGCTGCAGTGTTTTGATCTGTTTCAATAGATCTTCATCAGGGCTTTCGTTAGTTTGAGGAAAAAATAAATGTATCAAAGAAAATATAGACTGACCGACAATGCAAAAGAATCTCGCAGATTTCTTATTTTCTGTGATACATTTATTTTTTCCTCAAACTAGTGAAAGCCCTGATGAAGATCTATTGAAACAGATCGAAACCCTGCAGTGTAGGCGAAATAAACATTACTCATTTATGAACTGGTGATTTTTCAATTTTTCATAATATTACATACTGTCGGATTCACTTCCACTTTTTCTTCAAACACACACACACACATATATATATATATATATATATAGTTGTTGTTATAAGCGATTTTCAAACCAAACTTGGTTTGAGAATCACACAGGTGTGAAACTGTCAGTAACAAAGTGCCATTGAATTCATATCCATACTAAACCCTATTTAGATATATGCACACACACACACACACACACACACACATACACACACACACACGTGTGTGTGTGTGTATAAAGTAAAGTTGTCGGGGTGGCCTAAAGTCAGTATCAGCCAATCAGCAAGGGAGTCTATCCCCTTTTCATTAGCACGAGACCAAAGAGATTGTTTTTTGTGTCTGAGGTATGCCACCACACCTACCAGCTCCGTACTTTACCGCACAGATCCCTGTGCTACTCATATGCCGAGTTGGCGAAGCCGGTATCGAACTAGGAACCTTGTGGTTTTTAGCTGAACGCTCTACTGACTGAGAAAGTGTATATATATATATATATATATATATATATGAGTAAAATGAGTAAAGAAAAGAAATGTATAGATGGATAAAAAATGAATTTAATCGATATCACTTTAATCGATATCACTTACACATGTGTTTCGGTCAGTTTATCAAAATGTATACGGATTACGCTATTATTATTATTAAAATAATCAGATGAAATTGAAATAATGATAATAATAATAATAATAGGAAAAATGTAAAAATATTCCGTACACAGATTTTTTTACGACCTTCATCAGAGTGAATTTTTATTTTTTGATATATATATATCTAAATTAGGGTTGTGTGAAATATATATACAGGTAAGTCATGTGTGTAGGTAAGAAACTGTCAGACACCAAAACTCCAATACCAAACTACAAATGACTATTAGTAAATAGTAGTAATTACTTGAAGCCATATGATTATTAGTATTAGATGGGAATACTTGAAACTGTGTGAACCTTATTTGTATTAGATAGGAATACTTGATATATAATTGTACAAAAAAAAAACTCTTAAGAAACAACTTGTCCTATAAATAGGAGCGGGCATCTAGTACACACCTTATAACAGAATTTTCTCAACACACCCCCTATTTTGATATAAGGTGGGTGATTCCATTCAGAAATATTAAATCATTTCATTCAGAAATATTAAAATTTATAATAATATTATTTTTGTTTTATTACTTCAAATCCTTTTTTTATTAATATTTTTATTATTGTTATTATTTTGTTATTCATAATCTAATTCTTAACCTTATCATTACTGCCAATATTATTGTTAATATTATCTTATTTTTGTTTTATTACTTCTAATCCTATTTTTATTAATATTTTTATTATTGTTATTATTTTGTTATTCATAATCTAATTCTTAACCTTATCATTACTGCCAATATTATTGTTAATATTGTCTTATTTTTGTTTTATTACTTCTAATCCTATTTTATTAATATTTTCATTATTGTTAATTATTATTGTTAATATTAGTATTGTCCCTTTTTGTTTTTTTGTTGTTTTTTTTTTTTTTTTCTTTTTGGTTTAAAAAATTTTGTTTTTGTTAATTAGAAAAACAATACAATACAATGCAATACAAGTTAGTGAGTTTGTATTTGATTGGACAAGTTTATGTTTAAGAAACAACTGGGAATACTTGAAACCATACAACTGTGTGAACCTTATTTGTACTAGCAAATATATGCACCCTCCATAGGGTGCTAGTATTTATGTTTTAATATAATAAAATATATTAAATTAGAAAGGCTGATGAAACTGAATAAGAATGCAGATAAAAAGATTTTGAACAGACCCTCTGTAAAGTATGATTGAAAAATAGAACAACTTTGAAACTAACTCTTCCATCATTTTACATTACTCCCGTCTGTCTTTGTTAAATTTTCCTAATTTAACTATTTAGTTAAGATAGAAAGTAAAGAATAATATTACAGTTATTTCTTCTTGTTAATGGATTTCTTTTAAGATTTATTCCTGAGATTTTTGCTCATATTCAATAAGATAAAACCAAACAATTAGAAATCAATAATACTAAGCATATGTTTATTAAAATCAAATTTTTAAGATCAAAATGCAAATTAGCCTTACCATTTACACTGTAATCCGCTATTTTGTTGTATATATAAATACAATTGCATGTTATTAGTATGTAGATATGGTCAACAGTGTAAGTAATGAAAAACAATTTTATTAATAATTGAGGTTTTAAATAAAATAAAATCATGGAGAATATGATGTAAATAACAAAGGGAATTGTGATTTGTATAGTAATATAGTTTCGGTTACAGACAGAAAAACTCACAATCTCCATTATAATAAGATTAGATAGGAATCATTGGCAATTCAGTCTCGAAAGACTATAATAAAGCTATATGCCGAGTCGTGATGTACACTCATGTATTCACTTCATGTTTTTTGAAATAAAGAATTTGGAATGAGTGCGTGAGCGTGCTCACTTCAAATATTACTATAATAAAGTTTTTTTGTGTGCCCCTGAAGTTGCAGCGCCTCCTGTGACTATAAAGTCCGATGTTTGAGAAACATTCACAACCACAGATTTTGCATTTGTAGGTTGTCCCTGTAGATGATGATGTTCCGATGCTTTGTTGCTGTTGCTTTCTTATGGACCCCTTAGCTTCATGATGTTGTATCAGTGTGACTTCTGACATGTACAGTCCTCTATGGAGATTCTGCCGCCACTAAGGGCGGTCTTGAGCCAAATTTTCCCAGCTGGAAGGGACAATGCCAAAGAACCTGAGATCATTTTTGCAGACATCCTTGAACCGCAGCAGGGGGCGACCGATCTGTCTTTTACCAGACGTAAACTCTCCATAGAGGATATCTTTCGGGATTTGTCCATCATCCATCCGACGTACATGACCCAACTATTGGAGACAACATTGTCTCAGTAGAGAGTACAGGCATACTTGATATATAATTGTACAAAAAAAACTCTTAAGAAACAACTATATAAAAATGTAAATATAGATGTGTAATGAATTTGATTCCTTAACCTTAAGGCAGAAAATAACCCTGGAACAGTTGACATGCCATTACAATTAATCAATAAATGCATACATATGTGTATGTGTGTGGACAAGTCAGTGGTGCTTGGTGACTGAGAGCTTCTCACCTACACACATATATGATTTACATACATACATCCATGAAAACACACACACACACATATGTATATACACATATATATGCACACACACATATACAGACACATACATATATATTTACAAATACAGACACACATATATAATATATATGTATATAAAACACGCACAAACACACACACACATATATATATAAACACTCACACACACACATATAATATATATATATATATATAAATATATATAAACACACCCACCCACACATATATATATAAACCACCCACCCACACATATACAACATAATATATATAATATATATAAAACACACCCACACATATAATAATATATATATATATATATATATATATATATATATATATATAACAAACACACCCACCACACATATATAATATATATATATATATATTATATATATATATATATATAAACAAACACACCACACATATATAATAATATATATTATATATATATATAT
Source organism: Doryteuthis pealeii (assembly GCA_023376005.1). Classification (NCBI taxonomy): domain Eukaryota; kingdom Metazoa; phylum Mollusca; class Cephalopoda; order Myopsida; family Loliginidae; genus Doryteuthis; species Doryteuthis pealeii. Next base: position 59,364,671 of record CM042170.1, on the reverse strand, counting down.
ATATATATATATAAATAACACACCACCAACATATATAATATAATATATATATATATATATATATATATATATATAAACACACCCACCCACACATATAATATATAATATATATATATATATATATATAAATATATATATATATATATATACAACACACCCACCACACTATATAATATAAATATATATATATTATATTAATATATAATAAACACAACCTACCAACATAATAATATAATACATATTTAAATTATTTATATAAATATATGTAATTATATATATAAACACACCCACCCACACATATATATATATATATAACACCACCCAACACATAATTATATATTAAACTACCCCACACACCACACATACATATACATATATACAAACACAACTGATGTGCAAACCCACGCCACACATATAATATATGTATATAATAAATATATATATATATAAACACCCCCCATAATATATAGTAATGTATGTGTGTGTG
>CM042170.1:59359937-59364084 GCA_023376005.1 Doryteuthis pealeii | reverse complement strand
ATGTTCGAGAGAGAAAGAAAGAAAGAAAAAAAGAGAGAAAGAAAATGTGTGTGAGAGAGGAAAAGAATAAGAAAAGAAGAGAGAAAGAGAGAGAAAGAAATTGTGATAAAGAAAAAAGAAAAGAAGAAAGAAAGAAAGAAAGAGAGAAAGAAAATGGGAGAGAGTAGACAAAGGAAAGAAAAGAAAAAGAAAGAGAGAAAAGAGGAAAAAAATGTGAGAGAGAGAGAGAAAGAAAGAAAGAGAAAGAAAGAGAGAAGGAAATGTGAGAAGAAAGAAAAAAGAAAGAGAGAAAAAATGTGAGAGAGAAAGAAAGAAAGGAGAGAAAGAGAAAAAGAAAAATGGGAAAAAAAAGAAGAAGAAGAAAAAGAAGAAAGAAAGAAAGAAGAAAAAATGTTGAGAGAAGAAAGAAAGAAAGAGAGAGAAAAAAGAAAGATGAGAGAAGAAAATGTGAGAAAGAAAGAAAGAAAGAAAGAAAAAATGTGAAAGAAAGCAAAAGAAAGAAAAAAGAGAGAAAGAAAATGTGAGAGAAAGAAAGAAAGAAAGAGAGAAAGAAAATGTGAGAGAGAAAGAAAGAGGTGATGCAGACAAAAATAAAGTAGAAACGAAGATCCAAGCGAAAGAAAGAAAAAATGAAAGAAAGAAAGAAAGAAGAAGAAAGAAAGAAAGAGGACGTTCAGCCTAACAGAAAGTGGAAAAGGATATCCAAGTGAAGAAAGAATGAAAGAAAGAATGAAAGGATGAAAGAATTAAAAAAAGAAAGAAAGAAAGTGAGGAAGAAAGTGAGAGAGAAAAAGAAAGAATGAAAGGAGAAAGAAAGTGGAGGTCCAGCCTAAAAGAAAGTAGAAAAGGAGATCCAAAGAAAGAAAGAAAGAAAGAAAGAAAGAAAGAAAAGAAAGAAAGAAAGAAAGAATATGAATTAAAAAAACTAGGGAGGAAGAAAGAAAATAAAAGTATAGACAAGTACAAAAAACAAGAAGCGAATAAATATATGAAGAAAGAAAGAAAGAAAGAAAGAAAGAAAGAAAGAAACCAACCAACCAACCAGCTAACGAATAAATAAAACAAAACAAAAACTAAACACAATTAAACAAATGAAGAATGAAAGTTTTTTTCTTCACTGAAAAAGATTTTGAATGAGACAATGAATGAATAAAAAGATCAAGCAATGTCAGTTGACAGAAGAGATAAGAGATTTTTTTTGTCTCGATTTGAGGAAATTTTTAATTTTCAACGAAGACCAAAAACTTTCGTGAGGAGAGTGGAAGGGGAATGGTCAAGTATTTAAATAAAATCCAAAGAACAGAAGAGAAATTACCATAATACAAGTTCAAAACCGAAATATAAAAAAGTTATCTTGTTCATCAGACGAATGAAACAGACCCAAGGCTATACCAAGTAAAGGCCTTCCAGCTATACAACTGAAGACTTTGCCTGAAGAATGGGCATGTTTGAGTGGAATTCTGAGAGGTGTGGGGTAGTTTATAGTGCGTTATTTACGTGGCTATATGATATTAATTGTGTGACATTTTTTGTTCATTTACTCTATTAATTCATTCGTTGTGAGTTTTTCACACCAATATTAGCTGATGGTCTTTCACTAAAGTCTAAATAAAAACAAGTCTCCCAGGTCTCCAGGACTCTTCTGGGTATTCTAGCCGATTTCGGCCATGCTGTTGATTGGGTGGTCTCAATTCTTCTGATTCCAGTTTCTCCAGTCTTTTTTCCAAGCATTTTGGGACCGTTCCTAGTGCACAAACTACAATTGGTATCTCTTTCACCGTCATATGCGACAGCTTTTTCCATTCTCTAGCAAGGTCCAGGTATTTGTGTATCTTTTCGTTTTCCTTCATCTTCACCCTATGATTTGCTGGAACTGCAAAATCTACAAGAAGACAAGTTCTCTATTTTTTTTTTTTGTAAATCAATACTAAGACTGATCTTCTAGCTGGGATATGGTGATCCGTCTTTTCTTCCTCTTCTTCTTCTTCTTTTCTTCTTCTTCTTCTTATTATTAATTATTATTATTATTATTATTATATATAATATTAATATTATTATTATTATTATTATTTCACTACATTCTAGTCTTCTCACCGGCCTTAGCCGGTGGTTCACTGGAGGCTAAGTGACAGTAAGTCTCCTCAGGTCTCCAGGACTCTTCTGAGTATTCTAGCCGATCTTAACCATGGTGTTGTTTGGGTGGTCTCGATTCTCCCTCTGATTTCCAATTCATCCAGATTCTTTTCCAGACCAATGGGGGTCGTTTCATTACAAAAGCAAGGGCACCAATTACGACCTTTACCTTCATGTTCCACAGTTTTTTCAGCTCTCTGGCAAGGTCCAAGTATTCTTCAATCTTTTCATTTTCTTTCACCTTCTCTCTGTGATCCGCCAGGACGGCAAAATCCATGAGATGACACGTTTTCTTACTATCAATTAACAAGGAATTAATTCACAGTGTTCGTATTGCTCAAGTAATGTAGGACATTCACTGTATTTCTTAACAGGCGCGTTTTTATGAAGAAGGGTGGCTAACACGCTGCCTGGAAACCAATGGTAACAATGGCACCTTAAATGTATTGTAAACTATAAGAAATTAATAAATACAGCTCTTACACACGTAATCGAGCACTTTATTTTCAATTCTCCAATACTTAGAAAGGACTACCACACACACACACACACACACACACACACACACATATATATATATATATATATATATATATATATATATATATATATATAATTCACAGTGTTCGTATTGTTCAAGTAATGTAGGACAGAAAGATATGAACGACAATAAAATTAAACAAAATATTTTACATAAATGAATTTCAAAACATAATCGATACAAGATATAGAAATACAAATTAAATAAAAGTTGTACGTTTCTCTCCTCTTATTCACGCGGAGAAAAATTATATTTAATAATCATTTATTTGCATGTAGATATATGATTTAACATATTCTTATCTTATATTACAACATATAAAGAAAATATGACACTCATTCACACACGTACACACACACACACACACATATATATATATATATATATATTCAAGAGGTTTGAATTTAGAATTTTCCTTCTCCTGACTGCTTACCTATCCAAGGTTAAAGAGCCCAGTCTGCCCAAATATTTACCCATAGCTAGAGGGAGTGTATTTACCAACCCCTCTACATGATTAGGATGTAATACAAGGCCAGTTTCTTAAATGGATTTTATAATCATTTGTTTGCACGTAGATATCTTATTATAATGGAGATTGTGTGTTTTTCTGTCTGTAACCGAAACTATATTACTACTCAAGTCACAATTTCCTTAGTTATTAACGAACACATTCTCCATGATTCTATTTCTATTCAAACCTCAATTAATAATAAAACTGTTTGACATTATTAATATTATTGGCCTTACCTAAATACTAATAACATAATTGTATTTATATATACAACAAATACCAGTTTTCAGTGTAAACGTAAAGCTAATTTGCATATTGATATTAAAAAAACTGATTTTAATAAAAATGTGCTTGGTATTGATTTCTAATTGTTTGGGTTTTATCTTATGAATATGAGTAAAAATCTCTTCAATAAATCCTAAAAGAAATTCATTAACAAGAAGAAATAACTGTAAATTTATTCTTTACTTCCTATTTTAACTAAATAGTTAAATTAGGAAGATTTAGCATTGAAAAACGGAAGTGATGAAAAAGTAAGTTTCAGTTGTTCTATTTTCCGATTATACCCCCTCCGTTTCAAATCTTTTTATCTGAATTCTTAATTAGTTTCATTAGCCTTTCTGATTTAATCTAATATTTTATTACATTTAAACTTAAATACTTGCACCCGGAGGTGCATATATTTGCTAGTATGATTTAACATATTCTTATCTAATACTACAACATATAAAAAAAAAAATGACACTCACACACACACACATACGCGCGTAAACACACACACACACACACACACACACACACACACACACAACACACAGACACAGACACACACTTTACATATTTAATTACCCAACCGTTCTACAAAAGAAAAAGGCACCGAATTGTTAGGAGCGTTAGAATCTGTGTATCACCCTAGAAGGAGACTATGTTGATGAATAAAGTCGAATTTTACTTAAAAGTTG
>CM042170.1:59342437-59354937 GCA_023376005.1 Doryteuthis pealeii | reverse complement strand
GTCAGGTAGAAAAGCGGCAGGACTTGACGGAATACCCCCGGAGGTATGGAAGATAGGAAAGTTCAGTGACATACTGCTTGGGCTATGCAATGCAGTGTATAGACAAAATAGAATAGATAGATGGACAAAAGGCTGCATCCTCCCATTCCCTAAAAAAGGAGATCTCGGAATCGCTAAGAACTACAGAGGCATAACTCTTACTGCTATTGCAGCTAAGATATATAATGCCTTTCTCCTTAATCGCATCCGACCTGAAATAGAAAAAATCCTTAGGAGAAACCAAAATGGATTCCGCAAAAATCGATCCACAACCTCTCAGATCCTGACTATACGACGGATCATAGAAGGAGTACGAGCAAAGAATCTAGAGGCAACGCTACTATTCGTAGATTTCTCCAAGGCATTTGATTCCATACACAGAGGGAAAATGGAACAAATACTACTAGCATATGGCCTCCCCAAAGAAACAGTTGCAGCTATAATGATGCTATACAGGGACACTAGAGCGATGGTACGCTCACCTGATGGCGACACAGATTTCTTTGACATCGCTGCTGGAGTCCTACAAGGAAATACATTGGCACCATATATATTTATAACATGCCTAGACTACGTACTCAAAACATCATTAGATACCATAAAAGAAAAGGGTTTCACACTGAAAAAGGCAAGGAGCAGGCGTTATCCCGCACAAACAGTCATAGATGCAGACTATGCTGACGACCTTGCACTCCTTGCAGATACACTGACACAAGCTGAGTCACTGTTACACAGCTTGGAGGAGGCGGCAGAAAATATCGGCCTCTATGTGAACTCTAGTAAAACAGAGTTCATGAGTTTCAAAAAGAAAGGAAACATCTCAACACTCAACGGCACGCCTCTCAAGCCTGTAGAACAATTCACGTACCTAGGTAGTAATATCTCATCCACAGAGAGAGATGTTAACACACGAATAGCAAAGGCATGGTCAGTCACAAACAAATTGTCAGTCATATGGAGGTCTGATCTCCCTGACAAGCTGAAGCGACAGTTCTTCCAGGCTGTGGTTATATCGGTGCTGCTATATGGCTGCACCACTTGGACCCTAACGAAGCGTCTTGAAAATAAGCTAGATGGAAGCTGCACAAGAATGCTACGTGCAGTCTTGAACAAATCATGGAAGCAGCACCCCACGAAGAGACAGCTGTACGGTCACCTGCCCCCCATCTCTCAAACTATCCGAGTGAGACGGACAAGGCATGCAGGACACTGCTGGAGAAGCAAGGACGAGCTCATAAGCGACGTTCTCCTGTGGAAGCCAACACATGGACATGCAAGTGTGGGGCGCCCAGCAAGGACCTACATTGACCAGCTATGCGAGGATGCTATATGCTCATCAGAGGACCTCCCAGGTGCAATGAGTGATAGGGAGGGTTGGCGAGAGATTGTCATGGATATCCGTGCTGCAGGCGCGACATGATGATGATTATGATTATTATTATCCAATTTCTGCTTTAACGTTTCCACTGTAGTGGCATCAGTAAATAATCAAAAAGTGCTCAATATATTTAAACCATAGAGTAGTACTAATAACATTAGTAGAGGAAAAAAGTTAAGGGTCTACCGTGGTTTCAATCCAAATGATTTCCTCAGGACGCTACCCTACACTTAACTAAGTCGATGTAATTCCTTAATTACATTTCTTTTCAGATAATAACGGTTGAAATCTACGTTAGTAGATATTTTATTTATTCGAAAAAAATGTTTAACCAGGGTAGACCCACAACCTTTTACTTTTAGTATTATTATATATATATTGTCTCGCTTTTAAAACGAGCAGTAGCAGTAGGAAGTAGTAGGAGGAGGAATTCACAAGTTCCGTTTAAACTAAATTAGTACTACTAATTCCTACTGCTACTGCTCGTTTTAAAAGCGAGACAACGGAAATATTCCAGCAGTTTCACACCTGAATATAGCACAAAGACGTGCAGAAAGTGCTTGTTAAGAAAAATTTGGTGGATTGCTACACCAATTCCCCCCTGACATTAAAAAGATGGCTAAACAGAAAGGATCGAACAAAAATTCGTCCGATAAGAATCGTCAGCAAAGTTTAACAAAACATATATATATATATATATATATATAATATATATATAATATATATATATATATATACAAGGTGTGTCAAAAAAAGTATCGAGATTTTTTGTACTTTTTGACTCACCTTGCATTCTGCAAAAAGTAACGTTCCATTCATTAATTCTTTTCAGAATACAAGATGTGTCAAAAAGTACAAAAAATCTCGTGACTTTTTTTACATACCTTTTATATATATATATATATATATATATATATATATATATATATATATAAACAAGGTATGTTTGAAATGCTTTTTTGCCGACAATTTTAGGAGAATATGTGCTTAATTGGAGTCGTACCTAATTTTGAAAATTAATTAATTAATAATGAATTAGGCGGGAATGCCTATTTAAATGTATGGCTAAACAAATCTCTGTATGTACATTTCGGCCTATTAGGCCTCATCAGCAGAGCTATAGATAGGAAGGCCGCCCTGTGCGTGATTTGAAACCGGACTGCCAAGTTTCAAATCACGCACCGGACTGCCGGTTTCAAATCACGCACAGGGCGGCCTTCCTATCTATAGCTCTGCTGATGAGGCCTAATAGGCCGAAATGTACATACAGAGATTGATTTTTCTCGATTTGTTTAGCCATACATTTAAATAGGCATTCCCGCCTAATTCATTATTAATTAATTAATTTTCAAAATTAGGTACGACTCCAATTAAGCACACACATATATATATATATATATATAATCAACTAATATATATATATATAGAATATGTGCTTATAAGTCGAACCTATAAATTTATATATATTAATTATTAAACTATTTAAATGTATATATATATATTAAAGGGGAAGGTCTGCAAAATGTATTTTGTTCTCAGAAAAAAAATTTTAATTCTTTTTGTTTTGTTTTTTTATAAAATATTGAATTTTCTCCCGTTGGAACCAGAACAACATTTATATATATATATATATATATATATATATATAATATATATATATATATATATATATATATATAGGTATTGTTGAAGATGATTGACAAGGAGCGTGTAAGATTTTGTTTTTTGGGGTGTGGGTCTTTTCTGGACAGAGAGCAGGAAGGAACTGTCCGAAAAATTACTCTAAATTCAAAAATGCAACCATTCGGAAAAATTGTCCATGCGGACTGTTCCGTAAAGAAGATTTCCCTTGTACGGCACAACAGGAACGGATAAGTTAGCAAATCATGCAACACAAACTCCTTGTCAGTCATCCCAACAACAGCAGATACACGCACACTCGTTCTCTTTCTCTCTCTCTCTCTCTCTCACTCTCTCTCTCACTCTCTATCTTCTATCTAACTATTTCTTTAATGTTGACCATCATCTTCTCTCTTTCTTCTTCTTCTTCTTCTTCTTCTTCTCTCTCTCTCTCTATCTTCAACAGATGGGTAACATTTATATATATATATATATATATATCTTCTTGCCACGTTCTTGCCTGTACCTGAAGATGCTGCAGTAATGCGGTTGAAATAAATTATTGTAATGAAGCAAATTTAAAGTTTTTTCCTTTATTTATTGTATATATATATATATATATATATATATAGTTGTAGAAAATTTATTTCTTTACCACGGTTTCGGTGTGCTAGGTACAACTTCTTCAGATATATATATATATATATATATATATATATATATATATATATATATATCCTACGGTTGCCTATATTTCTCTCTCTCTCTCTCTCTCTCTCTCTCTCTCTCTCTCTCTCTCTCTCTCTCTCTCTCTCTCTCTCTCTCTCTGTTTCTCATCTTCTATTTCTCTAATTTACACGCAATTTTTATACCGTTTCTTTTTTAAACTCATTCTATTTTTCACTGGCGATGAAATTTTTAAAAGTCTGCGTCTTCTTGGGAGCGGGGGGTGGGGATTTGTGTTTCGAAAATGAATAGATGTCAAGTCCAAATCAATCAATCTGCCGAAAATTTCACCCCAGTTCAGCAGCCATGAACATAGATTAAACAAAACAAAGTCGATTCAGAAAATTGTCAGATGAATGAATAAATAAATAAATAAATAAAAATTAAAAATAGAATGAAACAAAATAAAAATAGAAAAATAAGATGAAATAAAATAAAATAAAGATATAAGATATTAAATTAAAGAAAAAGAAAAAAGAAAAGAAAAAGAAATAAGGGAAAGAAAATAAAACAAAAAGAAAAAACCGAAAATTAATTTTTTAAATATTTTTTATAAAGATAAATGAAAATGAATAAAATGAAATAAAATAAAAACAAGATAAAATAAAAAGAAAGAATAAAAATAAAGAAAATGAAAATAAAAATAAAATAAAATATAAAATTTAAAAAATAAAATAAATAAAATAATAATAAAATAGATAAAAAAATAAAGATATAAAATATTAAATTAAATAAAAGAAATAAAAAAAAACTTTTTTAAAAAAAGAAAAGAAAAAATAAGGGAAAGAAAATAAAAAAAAAGAAAAAAACAAAATATTTTTAAATAAGATAAAATGAAAATAAATAAATGAAATGAATAAAATAAAATAAAAATGTATAAAATAAAAATAAAGAATAAAAAAAATAAAATAAAAATAAGAATAAAATAAAATAAAAAATTTAAAAAGTAAAATAGAATAAAAGTTAAAAAAATAGAATTTAGAAAAAAAACTAAAAGAAAAAATGACTTTCATTTTTTAAATTTACTCAAAACCAAACATAAAGCAAAACAAAAAAAAAATTATTTAATTTTCAATTCTTTTTATTTTGTGAAATATTTTCTACTTAGCATTATCTTAATGAAAAATTTCCATTTTTCCCCTTTAGACATTTGTCCTATATTTCTCAACATCCACCATTTTTCCCGCCATCCTTCATTCCCATCCTCCATTGCTGCTGCTGCTGCTGTGTCTGCCTCTACAAATGCATTGAGGCGCCTGCAGTATTTTAACTTTAAACCTGGTGATTATCTAACACGTGACAATTATTAAACAGTGACATCTTTTTAGCTTTAAATTTAAAAGAAAAACATATGTTGAACTTTTAATTTAAAAAGTTGAGCTTCATACTTTTAATTTTAAACCATTTTATTATAATGGAGATTCGGTCTCAGTTGTCTGTAACCGAAACTATGTGACTGCTTACGTCACATTACCCAAAATCATCAATACATAGAATAAAGAACAACCTTATATTATATACACTCAAAATTTGAGTATGCAAACTTAGACGGCCGTTATTGTTTTTTTTTTTTTTTGTTTTTTTTTCAACTTTTAATAAATAAATGCCCGGTATTATATATTTATATATAGTTTTTTTACTTTGATATATATCTAAAATTATATAACACCAAAAGTGGAGGAATCATATGCGATTAGGGAGGTAATATTTTATTATGGAATAAAATATAAAATAAAGGGGGGGGATACACGAAGGCCTTTTCGACCGGTACTTTTCAAGTGTATACACCGGCGACGAATAAAAGTCAGATTGTATAAGAAATTCATAAGAACGAATGGAGGTGAGCCAGAGGGGGACAAATAAAAAAAATTAAAAAGGGGAAAGAAAGGGGGGTATGTATGAACCTTAGGTTGAAACAGAAGTGTCTCCCAGTAAATAGAGAGAGAGTTTTGGAGTTTGTTTGCACAGAGTAGGTCGAAAAAAAGAAATATAAACAGCATCGAGGATGGTTAAGTGCTGTTTAGACCTGGCTCTGTGCAAAACGGAAAAGCACTCGTCTGAATAATCGGTTCTCCTGTACCAAAAATTTATTTGTAAAGTTATATAATGTATACAGTTTTACGAGAAAATTATTCGCAAACAAGAAATCGTCATTTTTTCAGTATCAAGAGGTTAACTAAAAAGTTTACAAACATGTAAAAATTTATAAGTAAAATATTCAAAATGATTGTTTACTTAATTATTAATAGATGCACGCAACATTTAATTTGAAGAAGACAGAACTAAGTTTCCATTTCAGAACGTTTTACTTTTTACTCCTTTGATAAATTTGATAATTTTACTTACTTATGATACAAACCCTCTTTAAATTCCCACTCCATCCGGAAAATCTTTCAAAAATTAATTTTTATACCGCCCCGAGGAAGTCTTTTTTATTGCTAGTCTTATTTTGATGGTGATTGTGTAAACATATGTCTCTAACTAAAACTACGTCACCGCTGACGTTACGATTTCCTTAGTTATCTAAGCTATATTCTCAATGATTATAAAATAGTAATTATTTAATCTTAATTAGGATTTTATTTATTAACGATGTCTCGATTAAAGTCTAGAAGAATTAGATTTACCGCAAAACTGATGCATTTAAAATCATGAAATATGTGTTATATATCGCTAAGAAAGATTTACATAATATATGATGGGAGTAATTTGCATAATGATTTTCACAAAACTGGTTTGAATAAATAATTATTTGTTGTTATCGATTTCTAAGACTGTTATGTTATTCTCAAACTTTTTAAAAGCAATTCTATATATAATTTTATGTGAAGAAAGAAAGTGAATCCGACGGTATGTAGCATATTAAGAAAAATGAAAAACACAGGTTTAAATGAGTTAATGGGTGAGTTTTAATGGCCGACGCTGCAGTGTTTCGATCTATTAATTAGATCATCTTCAGGGCATTTGTTGGTATATGGAAGGTATTAAGAAATGTTTAATCACAGAATAACGAGAAAAGCGAGTGGTAGTCCTTGTTATTCAGTCTGTTTAAAAAAATTTTGAGGTTTGAAAAAAGGAGACGGTTTTAAATATGACGTCAGATATTCTTTTTTACGGTGTGGGTATGGGACGGTGTAAGTGTGTGTATCGAAAGGAAACATTGTGAATGCACACGCAACCACACACCTAAAACTCACCACTTAACCCATTTAAACCTGTATTTTTTTCATTTTTCTTAATATACTACATATAATTTTATGTAAGAAAGTTTTATAGAAAAACAACAAGATGTTAAACATTTTTGCTGACAGATATCTGTTTCGACATTATGAATATGTCTTTTTCAAAGCAACATTGTAAGCGGAAAAACGAAATGAATATATCAGTAATTACAAGGCAACGAACGTTCTCGATCAGTACCGAATTTTTTTTTTAAATTTTAAAAATACATATTTGTTGTTAAAAATAAAATAAATTTTTAAAATGTTTAAGCATTTTTATCATAAAAACTCAAAAGAGTTTGTAGTAAAAATGTAAATGAATATCAAAAAAGTTCAGGAAAATGTTCCGGTTACAAATGAAAGTTTAAAAATGTAACAAGTCCAGCAACATGAATCTGCAATGATGTTAAACTCGCAGAGTTGGGATCCTTATTACATCCGAAAATATGAGCCTCCGGTGAAATGATATACGTAATTCCAAATTTGTTTTTTCTATGGACAGTATGAAGGTAAAAATGGATATTGAATCCGACAATATGTAAGAAAGTTTTATAGAAAAACAACAAGATGTTAAACATTTTTGCTGACAGATATCTGTTTCGACATTATGAATATGTCTTTTTCAATAATTTTTCATATAATTTTATATAGAAATCAATTAAAATAACCTTAAAATAAGCGAAATATTTTAATATTCGTTCTTATTTAACTTCATTTGTTCTGAACTTCATTCTAGTATATTTAATACACATTGCATAGTGATGTCTCCGTATCACAACAAATTATACATTCAGAATGAGAAACATATGGAGACATGTACAAACTATTATGGGACAAAACTAGTTGAATTTATTCTTCATTTCTGTCTTCATAAATATAAGTTCAGTCTCAATAGTTTTTATCACACCTCGCTTAATACTATCTGGGTAATTCATGTCAAATCATTCAGAAAAAAGTAAAATTGTCACCCACCCACTTCAATTTTTCTGAAATTTTTCCCAAGTGTTAACGTTAGACAATCCCCCAAATTTGAGATTCCAATTCCAAAAATTGGTGGAGTTATGTCGATTTTTAGCTCTCCAAATTTGATGGGGTTCGCGAAAAATGGCGACATTCTGTAATCTATTTTTGTCAGTAAAATGAGTTCTATAGCTTCCCGACTTGGTTTATAAAAGCATATTTGCTCAAGCAATATTTATTTCTGATTTTTTCATAGCAAGATCAATAACCCGAGGTGGTACGGCATCTATGACAATTTTTTTCTATTATCATTTCACATATGAACATTATTTGCACCAAAAAGATTTCGTTTTTTTCTCAGAACCGAAGCTAAAACATCAGTAAAAATCTTACAAATCAGAAATCATTAATAACTTAATAACTTGTTTGATATCATTTTTGAATTTTTGAAAAATTGAAGGGTGTGTGTGACATGGCTTGGATGATTTAATATGGAATTACCAACATCTGTTTCATAATATTTGGTTGGTTGTTTTTGTTTAATGGCATATCAACTCTTTTCGGGTAATCTAATACCGACTCAAATCATTTTGATAAACAAAGGACTCGGGTATAAAAAGCAACCTCAATCTTTGACATTTAACATTTGAATAGCCCATCAAGGGTTGTAATGCCGTAAAAAAACAACGAACCTAATGTAAACTTTGAATAGTCCATCAAAGGTTGATATGAGTTTAAAAGCTACCGACCTAATCTATGCTTTAGATAGACCATCAAGGTTTATCGTGCCGTTAAAAAAACCAACCTAATCTAGCCTGTAGTTATTCCATCAAGAGTTTTAGTACCATAAAAAAACAACCTAATCTAGCCTTTAGATAGCCCATCAAGTGTTATCGTACAGTTAAAAACAACCACACTGATGTAAACTTTAGATAACCCATCATGTTTTATCGTGCCGTAAATAACAACCATCCTAAACAAGCCTTTAGATAGCCTATCAAGGGTTATCATGCCTTAAAACACAAACAACCTAATCTAGCCTTGAAATAGCCCATTAAGTGTTGTTATGCCTTAAAAAACAGCGAACCTAATGAAGCTTTTAAATAGCCCATGAAGTCTTATCGTACCGTAAAAAACAAGCCAACCTAATGTAACATTTAAATACCCTATGAAGGGTTATCATGCCGTATATATTCCATCAAGGGTTGTCGTGTCATAAAAATCAACCAACCTGATTTAGCCTGTAGATAGCCCATCAAGGGTTATTATACCGTAAAAAACGACCAACTTAATGTAAGCTTTAAATAGCCCATCAAGGGTTGTCATGCCGTAAAAATCAGACCACCTTAGACAACCTTTAAATTGAAAATAAATTGACCTCGTTTTTACGCTTTTCTTATTGTTAAAGTATTGACAAATTTGTTCAATAACCGAGGATCTAACTTGAAACTGCTTTTTGGCGTTCCTTTGTAAATAGCGCCCATGGCACATATCATACCTGCACAACCCGCTCGATTAAACCATCCATCATCTTATCCTCCTTCGTCAAGCCCCCTATCGTCTTCTATAACACCGAAAATACTATAAACGATAAATTTAATCTTTTTTTTTTTTTCATTTTTCATTTTTCATTTGTGTTTTTTAAAACTTTCGGCTGTTGTAACATCGTCTGTCCATACGACGCCATTCGAATGGAAACTTCTAAAAATATCTGCCACATCGTCAGGCCATAAAGAAAATGAAAGAAACAGACGATATAAATGTGTGACGAGAAGATTTAAGAGCCCAACATGCCTGAGTGGGTCGCAAACCGGGTTGTTTGTTTTATTCGCTGTTTAAATTCCGTTTTTTCATCGGATTTTTAAATTCGCTATTACCTCCATCCCACAACGCACCCCAGATTCAGAAAAGTCTTCACAGACTTCGTCCAAGAATATCACTTATCTTATTTCCTGTGTTGGTTGTTTCTTGCTGGTATTTTTGGGTTGAGTAACGTTGAAATAAATTGGGGGAAAGAAAGAAACAAACAAACAAAAAAATAATTTTGCGCAAAGTTAGGTCCATGGAGACAGAGTATTATTCAAAAATTAAGATAGATAGATAGATAGATAGATAGATAGGGAGTAAAATGAGGAAATCAATCCGAAAGTATGTGGAGAAATGTAGAATAAACACGGGATGTTACAATGGGTGGAAATTTATTAGTTGTAGTGTCGATGTTCGAAAATTTCGGTTTATAAAGAAACCTTCATCAAGACAATCTGAAATTAGTTAAAGAGAAAAAAGGGATTTATTTAGTTATCATGGATATTTTGAATGCGTTGAGTTTGAAACACGTGTAGTAAAGGTTTGTACCCGTTCGTTGATTAGCGTTCATAATTGAATGTTAATGACGTGATTGGTACATGCGAAAGCGAAAATCAGAATGTGATTGGAACACGTGAAGTCGAAAAAACAGAACTACAAACCCCGGTCATAGCAACAAAAACACAATATAATATATATATATATATATATATATATATATATATATATATATATATATATATAGTTAAACAAATAATACTTCTGTTTTTTTCACACATTGGTATCCATATTAAATACGTCACACATTTTCAGCATCTACTCGTGGACCAGTCACATCTTGGTTTTTCGACTTCACGTGTTCCAATCACATTTTTGATTTTTTTATATAAGCCCTGGAAATACTTTTATATTACTGTACACGACTGAAAATGACTTAACCTAAGGCAAAATCGAAATCGATTACTCTCTGTCACTCCAGTGGGTCTAAAAGTGACCGTATGTTGAAAGAAAGGGAATTGAAGTGGTTGTTTTCAATTTCCTTTCTATTCTATTCTGTATTGTGCAATAACCGTGACATTATAAATAATTTTAAATCTTCTTTCTATTTTCAGGGACATTTTAACGAAACGAAGACAACGTAGTCTTATAGACAAGTGGAAAACACGAGGTCTTCAACGCCGAGGTCTGACGCCAAGTCCTAACCCGTCAATAGCAGGACGTATCACCAGTCCGTCATCACAAGGTTACTTGAAGCATGACGGCTTAAGGTCACAGTCCTATCCCAAATTAAACCCTACCACAAAGACTTACACATGGAAAGACAGGCAGCAAACGACAGGGGACTCGCTCGACTCTACAAATATGGCCGTCGCTAAGACATCGAACGCCACTTCCGGTGGCGTGTCAACAGTGTCAGCCATGGCCGACGACAAAATAAAGTCGAGCGCCCTTCGCAAGCGGTCGAATCAGATTCAGGACATGGCTTGCCAAACCGATGCCGAGATACTGGGAATGTTATTAGCCTTCTTGCGAAACCACATCCGAGGTGGTGCAGACCCTGAAAGCGGAGAAAAATCCTTTTTCAGTGGCCTGAACGATAAGATAATGACATTCTCTGGTAATGAGGTGATACGAAATCAGGACACGTCCAATAGTCGGCCGTTTCCGGTCAATTCCCTACCCATAACGGAATCGCCGAAAGAAACCAGCAACGACTGTATCCCGGGTCACACCCTGACCAGCGAGAAATCGCCGTTACTGAGTGCCGATGACGATTTGGACATGTTGTCGATGGGCGACACGAATCCCGAGTCCGGGAAGGAGTTTAGTTTCTCGAGTAGCTTGCGCGAGTTCCCGTTCATGCTGAAGCGTCGACCGAAGACGAAGAACAACGAAGAGGAGGTGTCCGAGCTGTCGTGGATGGCGCAGAGTAGCGCCCAGGACAGCATAGAGACGACCCCCGAAAACTGCCTCTTCCCTAGCGTGTCCGAATCTCCTAACCTGCTCATCGCTGGTCCTAGAAAGATCCTTCTCACACCGCAGTCATCGCTCGAGTCTCGCGACAACGAGAAGGATTGTAACGGCTACGATCCGTCCTCAGGAACTTATGTCACGAACAAAGACGCTAGTGGGGCCGGCTCATCCTCCGGGGCCGGTGTCGCTGTCGCGAGCTCTGCTTCCATAGGACCGACTGTAGCTGCTATGTCAACGCTATGTGAGAAACTCCCAGTTGAGAAGGAGAAGAGACCGTCCAGTGCCTTGAGCTGGAGTAGCAGTAGTGGGAACGTTAGCTTTCGAAAGTCCTTAGAGGAAATGTCCATGCAAGGACTCACTGCTTTGGAAGATGAGGAGGCCTCCATGGAAAAGTTTGTAACTTATCTGAAGAAGAAAGGGATTCGCGTTGATGAAACATCCTTACAGAGCAGCGACGTCTAAGGTTGTAGGACATAATGGACTGACGATGTAGTCTTTGTGAGAATCTTCAATGTGATCCCGATCAACATACACAAGGAAATATATATATATATATTCACTGCCCAAAGCTGGTTGATTCAAGAGATAGCCGCTTTTCAAGAGAATATAATTCGTTCATTACCTCGTCCGTGAAATAGAAAATAAAATTCAAAAAAGGAAAAAAATATGACACGCACACAGGAATTCATTTCGGTTTGAAATTCTCCATTTAACTATTTTATGTACAGATTTTTCGCGCATTACCGGATATCCGGAACTTCTGAGAGTTCGAAATC
>CM042170.1:59332437-59334937 GCA_023376005.1 Doryteuthis pealeii | reverse complement strand
CGGTAACAATTGCACCTTAAAGCTATTGTACACTATAATAAATAAATAAATAAATACAGCTCTTACACCCGTAATCGAGCACTTTATTTTCATTTTCCCCAAAATATAAAAACCAACACGAATATATATACATAAGTATGTGTACATGCATATATATATATACATAAGTATGCATATGTGTGTATGACGGTCGAAACCGTGAAACTCAGAGATGTGAGTTATATTTTGATATTCTGATATTTATTGAATATGTTTGTTTTATTTATTTTTATAAGTTTTATGAAGATTATCTAACATACAGTGATATAATTCTAATCATACACAAACGCATATATATATATATATATATATATATATATGCATATATATATATATGTTATTATTATTATTATTATTATTATTATTATTAAACTCGACAAACAATGTCTAGTCACACTGATGAGCCGTGAAACGTCGAAACAAGACTGTATGGGAATGAATGAATATATATATATATATATATATATATATATATATATATATAGAGAGAGAGAGAGAGAGAGAGAGAGAGAGGTCAAAACCGCGATGACAGAAGTGTACATGTACATATTAAGATCTGCCAGGCACAAGGTCACATTTAAAGAGTACCTTGAGAGGATCGACATTACTACATTTTCATTTACTTCCAGTAGTCGCACGATGGCACTCAGGTTATCCCACGTGTTTTTATTTCTTTGTTTTTTTTTATTTGAATATCCAAAAATTGTCTTCACTTTTGGAAGTAAACACAGATACAAATCGTGTTTAATATATATATATATATATATATAAGAGAGTTTCATAATTTGCTTGAAGCATTGTGTATGTATTGGTTAGGAGGTAGATTTAGAAGGCCATCACATGCAGTTTGGAATAAATAAAAATAATAATACGGTAACAATGGTGGTGTGTGTTGACCTGTATTTTTTTATTAAAAAATACAGGTCAACACACACCACCATTGTTACCGTATTATTATTTTTTATTTATTCAAACTGCATGTGATGGCCTTCTAAATCTCCTCCTAACCATATATATATATATATATATATATATAGTTGAATGAAGTGACAAATAAAAGTTTTTAGCTTTTATTCATTTATTTGGGAACGATATTACTCATATTGTAATTACTTATTACTTATATCGAGATATCGTATATCGTTCCAAATAAATGAATAAAAGCTAAAACTTTATTTGTCACTTCATTCAACTATCAACGCTCTATCACAGATATTGAGCACTCTTCTAATAACACTGTACGTTGGATTACTTTACTTTTTCTAGTATACTAGTACCAACCTTATATATATATATATATATAATATATATATATATATATATATATATCAGCTGTAATTAGATACCCAAATAAAAGAAAATCTTTGAATGTAGAATTGAATCAATAGACAATCGTAGACATAGATTGAGCTAGTGATTAAAATATTAGAATAATAATATTAAATCTTAACTAAATACTATTTTTATATAGTTATTATTTTTAATGTGTAGCGATACTCAAATAGAGTGAAGTAAAAGTACAAATTAGTAATATCAAACTCCTAGAATATAATTCGAATTGAGTGAATAATAAAACAGAAATGAGAACTAAGGAATAAATTAACAAATAGAATTATCCACTCGTGGAAAAATAGGAACTAACATAATTATTAACAACCGTTTTGTTGGCATCCTTCCGTCTACTAAAGACGATGGCGTAGTGTCCACTTTTTTTCCCTGCAACTGCGTGAGTGGTTGAGCGGCACAATTTTGAATGGCAATCTCTGGAATCTCTGGTGCAGTAACTGCGAACACTTCGGGTGGCCAGGCTGGATGCCTTCGTTAGGTCCGTCAGTGCGGTGCAGAGTGGCATCCTCTCTCCTGGCACCCCTCCTGCAGTTGGTTGCTCGGAAGTCACACTGTGTTCCTGGATAGGTACAAGATGCAAAGTCTGCAGACGCGCCAGTGTAACATGTGCAAGACTTGTCAGGCTATGCAGAAGTCGCTCCAATCTCCTTTGTTCCTGTATAAGGGGACAATGGTGGCGTCCCGCTTGTCCTGGGGGATGTGTCCATGTTCCAGCAACTGCAGAGTCGCTAGTGTAGTGGTTGAAGCAGTGTTGCACCATGCCTTCAAGATATTTGCTGGTACGCCGTCACCCCCGGCTGCTTTCTCGTCAGCGAGGCGGTCCTCTCCATTTTGTAGTGGAAAACTACGTAGCCTGGGCAGGTTTTTATGGAGGATGAGCTGTAGCCCTAGCAGCAGATCCTTCCCTCCACACAGCCGTTGTGGTCCAAAGGAAAGGTAGGAACCAATGCGGTTTGGCAACGACGGTGCCGCAGGAGTTGCTAGGAATTAACAACCGTTACTATCAGAAAAAACATTTATCCAATTTTATTTATTTCAGTTTAACTAAGTAATTACATAGACTTAGGCAAGTATAAGGTAGGGTCCCGATGAGATAATTTAGAGATCGAAACCA
>CM042170.1:59287437-59329937 GCA_023376005.1 Doryteuthis pealeii | reverse complement strand
TGTCAAGATTATTTTCTATAATTATCGAATCTTATTCGATACATGCATTTATAATTGTCTTCAAGCAGAAATATAAATAATATATATATATATCTGTGTGTACTTGTTGAATATATTTTGTTATGGATTAAATTTATTATAGTTGTCGATTATTTTTTTCCGCCAAAATTCGTTTACACACTGTATTCTTTTTTAAAATTATTTTAGATATAAAAATAGTAATAATAATAGAAATCAAAAAAGGCTTTCTGATTTTATTATTTTTATTATTTTTATTATTCAATTTTATTTTTAAATTTAAAGGATTTTAAATGGAATACTATGTGCGCAAACGAACTTGGCAGTTAAATCTTTCTTTGTAAGAAAACACCGCTTCTAATTAAAACAATGGAATGAAGGGTGCGGCAAATGTGTCAGAGGTAGGGACCCTGAACTTGTTCAAAGAGCGATTCTGTCTGTCAGTCGGGATGAAATGATAGTGTCTTTTTTTAATGTAAATTAGGCCTCTTTGTCTCGTCAGAATCACCCAACACACATCAATCATAAGTTGTTTCCGCTTGACCGAGTCCGCAAAGTTCAGTCTACTTAGCCCTTGTTCTGGAAATGAACCTAGTCACCTCCTAACTTATCTCAAATGTACTATATATAAAATACCGCAGTGTATGGTTAATACTATCTTACTTGATGAAATAGTGCTAAGCTAATATATACAATATTAATAGCAGAGTGCTCAGTATCTGCTATAGAGCGATAATAATAATAATAATAATAATAATAATAATATAATAATAATAATAATAATGGATCATCTTATCCCAACAAGAAGACCAGATCTAGTTTTGATAAACAAAAAAGAAAGAACTTGTCAACTGGTGGATTTTGCAGTGCCAGCAGATCACAGGGTGAAGCTAAAGGAAAAGGAAAAAATGGACAAATATCTGGACCTTGCCAGAGAACTGAAAAAGTTATGAAATATGAAAGTCAAAGTTATACCAATTGTAGTTGGTGCACTTGGAACGGTTCTAAAAGGATTGGAAAAGGGTTTGGAAAGTTTGGAAATCAGAGGAAGAATTGAAACCATTCAGAACACTGCACTACTGCAATCTGCCAGAATACTCAGAAGAGTCCTGGAGACCTGAGGAGACTTGCTGTCACTCAGACTCCAGTGAAAGACCATCAGCTAACACTGATGTGAAAATTCAAAAGGAGTAAATAATAATAATAATTATTATTATTACTATTACTATTATTATTATTGTTATCAATAAATAAATAAATAAATAAGTATATTTTTGTATAGATTAATTTTTATGGAAAATAATCAGCTACCGTATAGGTTTCATGCTCTTTAAACTTACTTCAATCTTCGGGTCGCGAATAATTTTCAAAATGTGAGAAATATGGTCAAACCGGTTGTGCATTTGTGATTGTTAATATATATATATATATGATTCGAGAATGAAGCCCCCTTGTCCTGTGGACAGAAGACCTAAATGAATCGGGTTTTCTTGTGGTTAGGTAATTACATCTCTAGTCAAGGGATGTAATCCCAGTATATATATACATTTGAATAAATTAAAGTTAAAGACTTACACATCCTAAACGATATATATATATATATATATATATATATATATATATATATATATAGATAGATAGATAGATAGATAGATAGATAGATATAAAGAGACTCAATTATAGAGATAGATAGATAGATAGATAGATATGAAGTGATTCAGTTATAGAGATAGAGATAGATAGATAGATAGATAGAGAAGAGATTCAGTTAGATAGATAGATAGATAGATAGATAGATATGAAGAGACTCATTATAGAGATAGATAGATAGATAGATAGATAGATAGATAGATAGATAGATATGAAGAGATTCAGTTATAGAGATAGATAGATAGATAGATAGTAGATAGATAGAAGAGACTCAATTATAGAGATAGATAGATAGATAGATAGATATGAAGAGACTCAATTATAGAGATAGATAGATAGATAGATAGATAGATAGATAGATATGAAGAGATTCAGTTATAGAGATAGATAGATAGATAGATAGATAGATAGATAGATAGATATCAAGAGACTCAATTATAGAGATAGATAGATAGATAGATAGATATGAAGTGATTCAGTTATAGATAGATAGATAGATAGATAGATAGATAGATATGAAGAGACTCAATTATAGAGATAGATAGATAGATAGATATGAAGTGATTCAGTTATAGATAGATAGATAGATAGATAGATATTAAGGTACTCAGGAATAGAGATAGATATATGAATAAATAGATAGATATATAGATAGATAGATATGATTAAAGATAGATAGTGGGAGAGACTTCAACATAGATAGATAGACCCTGAGATAGGTTTGATTTTATTTCTTTGTTTAATGGCATATCAACTTTTGTATGTTATTTAATGCCAAAGTTTTTCGCGTGGCAGACATTAGTGCTACTATTTAACCCATAACTGAGCGAATAATTTCACAAGTTTTCAACATGTGCCTCGCTTGTGGTACGGTGCACCCTAAATTGGTAGTCCAGCTCCTCTTGCCCTGCACTGACACCCTCCACTTTGAACATTTTGTGTCATGTTCAGAACTGCAGAAATGCAGTTGGTGCATTATTGGCGATTCCTCTCACAAATGCACGCTGCACCGTTGCATTTTCTTTTCCAGTGATTGGCATCCCTATGCCCTGAGAAGGAAGAAATAACGTTAAACATAATTTTGGTTTGTTTCCACATTTTATGAAATGATATGAATTTTCCAGCTTGGGCAAAAGAAAAAAAAATCACGATTTGTCACAACTATCGACCCTTCCCAAGCTGAAGAGGCTCATTAAGGTACCCGTGTTGAATGCGTTGAGGCCATCAAAAGGTCCGTAACGACGGAGCTGATAAACATACCAGAAGAATCCTCCCAGCGGGACAGAGAAGGATGGGAAAGTGCATTAGATTTAAGAGGAGACTACTTCTTTGGAGGAGAAAATATTTAGTTTGTTGTTTAGATTTTAAATGAATTGTTTGTGACAACAGTCGCATTACTTTTCAGACACACCTCGTCTAAATATATATATATATATATATATATATATATATATATATATATATATATATATATATATGTGTGTGTGTGTGTGTGTGTGTGTGTGTGTATTATAGTTTACAACACATTTAAGGTGACATTGTTACCATTGGTTTCCAGGCAGTATGTTAGCCACCCTTCCTCAAGCCACCCTGTTAAGAAATACAGTGAATGTCAATTCATTTACATATATATATATATATATATATATATATATAGTTAATTCCTTGTTAGTATTGGAGAAATGATAATAAAGTGCTCAATTACTTCTATAAGTGCTGTATTTATTTATTTATAGTTTACAATACATTTAAAAGTCCATTTTACCAATGGTTTCGGAGCTTCATCTCTAAGTGATTGATCGTCATCAGAAACGTTCACTTTTAGTGAACGTAAAACGGACTCTTAAATGTATTGTAAAATATATATATATATATATATATATATATATATATATAAATGAATTGATATTCACAGTATTTCTTAACAGGCGCGTTTTTATGAAGATGGGTGGCTAACATACTGCCTGGAAACCAATGGTAACAATAGCACCTTAAATGTATTGTACACTATAACAAATTAATAAATACAGCTCTTACACACGTAATCGAGCAGTTTATTTTCAATTCTCCAATACTAACAAAGAGCGACCATATATTATATATATATATATATAATATATATATATAAAATAATAAAATTCGAAGGCAATACAATGCGTAAAAAATAAAGACAAAAAGATGTTTTATATGTCTAATCGATTTCAAAGCAAAGCTTTATCATCAGAGATTTTTTCTGAAAAAATCTCTGATGATAAAGCTTTGCTTTGAAATCGATTAGACATATAAAACATCTTTTTGTCTTTATTTTTTACGCATTGTATTGCCTTCGAATTTTATTATTTTATAACATACTTAACAATGCTTCAAGCAAATTACCAATTACTTTATATATATATATATATATATATATATATATATATATATATATATATATATATAGTAATAGATTCACAGTGTTCGTATTGTTCAAGTAATGTAGGACACGGAAAGATATGAACGACAATGAAATTAAACAAAATATTTTACATAAATACATTTCAAAACATGATCGATACAAGATATAAAAATACAAATTAAATAAAAGTGGTACGTTTCTCTCCTCTTATTCACGCGGAGAAAAATTATATTTAATAATCATTTGTTTGTTCTAATACTACAACATATAAAGAAAATATGATACTCATTCACACACGTACATATATGTACATACATATTTACCAACCCGTATGCATGAGTAGGATGTGACACAAGGTCAATTTCTTAAACGGAATGTAAAAGGTTTTAATTCAGAGTTTTCCTTCTCCTAGACTGGTTACCTAGTCACGGTTAAAGAGACCAGTTTGCCATATTATTTACCCATTGCTTAAGAGAGAGAGTAATTGGGTCCATACCTTTCCAAAGGGTATTAACGCTATGTGAAATGCAAACAGCCGCGTTCAGAATTTATGTATATGAGTATGTAAATATGTCTATATAACGAAGAGTGGACATTTCTAACTTATTTTATCCGACCGTATATACAGATAGGATCAGAGTGTAGTATCAGTGAATCCTATCAAAGATTAAATGTAATCATATATATATATATATATATATATATATATATATATAATAAGTAATCCACAGACACGTGTTTCAAGGTATCACCTTTCATCAGTGTGGCTATACCGTAACAGCTACCTCTGGCCGGGTTCGAGACCCGAATGAACTTTCGTTCGCCAAACCCTTAACCCGTACGGCCAGAGGCAGCTGTCAAATATAGGAGAATAAATAATCGGTACATTTCTAAGCGGAAATGAAATTCACTAGAGTCCTCAAACGTTTTGTAAACAAACGCGAGGGCTAGCTATACGCCGTAACGGTGAATCTGCAATTAAGTCCCTATTCAGAGAACTCAACCATTAGTCAATGGGAGTATATATATATATATATATATATATATATATATATATATATATATATATATATATATATATATTACATTTTATTAATGCTTTAAACAGACCTCGTAAAAGATTCATTTTTTTTATACAATAGAAGGGGGGTAAAGGGAAAATAAAAACGAGTTGCGCGCTGACTAGTTTCGATCCTTGCTCAACAGAGCTAAATATCGAGGAAAATAGAATAACCAGTAAATGGGACGAGTAAAAAATAAATAAAAAATAACAAGAAGAAAAGAACAATTTCTTTTCTATACCTCAAACAGGGGGGGGGTAGAAGATCTAAAGATTGATGATATTCAAACCAAGTAAGCCCTCTCTTTGTTTACAAAGAGCCAGCTATAGGTAAGAATATAAAATGTCTCCAATATTTTGAGGTGATAAAAAGAGTGTGACTTGCTCTCAACAGGAGAACCAGTCAACACTGAATGAATTGGCACAATTGGGGTTACTTATGAGGTGCTCGCCTATAAAGGAACCATAAGTGTTCTCTCAGTACATCGTTCGGACCGACGATTCCATTTCTAATCTTAGTGGGGACGTGTTGCCTAATGCGGGCATCCAATCGGTTTGTTCTTATATATCATATATTCTTACCAGTAAGCCTGAGAGAGAGAGAGAGAGAGAGAGAGAGAGAGAGAGAGAGAGAGAGAGAGATTGATAACCAGGTTAGCTGGTATTAGGATGATTCTAAGTTGGCCTTTTCTTCCAACGGCGTTAGAGTAGTTCAGGTTCAAGTAGAGAGCTCAATGTTCAATGTAATTGAACAGACCAATATAATTGGTAAGAAAAGACTTAAAAATCGACTATTTTGTGCTTATAGATCTATTTCTGCCCACAGGTATCTGTGTATACGTATGAGTTTCATCAGACCTCTAACTTTATTAAAAAATCAATAGAGCTAGAGGTCTGATGAAACTCATACGTATACATTGGGCAGAAATAGATCTATCCCCGCAGAATAGCCAATTTTAAGCCTTTTTCTTTAACACACACACACACACACATATATATATATATATATTATATATATATATATATATATATATATATATATGGGGGGGGGTAAAATGAGGAAATCAATTCGGCAGTATGTGGAGAAATTTAGACACTGGATGGTAAGTTTATTATTGGTGGTAATATCGACGTTCAAACATTTCAGTTTATTTGAAAAACCTATATGGTAAAAGGTAGAGAAAACAGATTTTTGTTGTTCAAAAGCTGATGGATGTTTTTGTTTTTAATGAGTGTAGTTTGAAATTTGTAGATATCCTAACCTTTCTTTGATTAGCGTTTAAATTGAATATTCATCACGTGATATGTATGTGTGAGTGTGATTAGAAAATTCTATATTTGTTCAAATATATACATATATATTTATACATATATGTGTGTGGGTGAGTGTGTGTATCTGTGTGTGTCTGTGTACGTGTGTGCGTGTCTATTTGTGTGTGTGTCTGTGTAAGTTAGAAAAATCGAAATGAATCCGACAGATCTGTTGAAAAGATGAGTGCAGGAAACATGTATTCAGTTATGGATTAAATTTATTATTGTTATATGTCGACACGTGTTTCGACGAAAACTTTATATACATATATATATATATATATATATATATATAATATATATATATATGAGGAAAAATGAGTAAAGAAAAGAAATGTAAATGGATAAAATGAATTTAATCGATATCACATTAATCGATATCACTTACACATGTGTTTCGGTCAGTTTATGTGTGTGAAAATATTTCGCACACATACAAGAATCGACCTTCATCAGAGTGAATATTTATTTTGAATCACTCTGATGAAGGTCGATTCTTGTATGTGTGCGAAATATTTTCACACACATAAACTGACCGAAACACATGTGTAAGTGATATCGATTAATCTGATATCGATTAAATTCATTTTATCCATTTACATTTCTTTTCTTTACTCATTTTTCCTCATATTGTCGGATTCAATTCCTTTTTTACATATATATATATATATATATATATATATATGTGTGTGTGTGTGTGTGTGTGTGTGTGTGTGTGTGATACAAAAACAAACTGTGTTGTGTCCTACGTGTTAGTTGAAATAGTTGCGTATTACCTTTTAGCGCCAGCAATTGGCGTTCGAGCCTTGGTGAACAATTATAGTAATAGTTCAAAATATCACGCCCTTCATACATGGAAGGCTGATTTAACACAGTCAACCTAACCCCCCAACATTCCCCCATATACTACCCTTCCCCCTTGTATCATATCAACCTGAAATTATAAATATAAAATGTCTTCCTAAAAATGCACCCTGTGTTTACAAATGCACAATGTGTGTTTATTCGAATTTTTCAATGTGATAGCTTTTTTATGTCGCTGTTCATTAATTCCGTAAATGAGGCCCCAAAGAACGAAAAGGTGGGGTTATTGCCTGATCAAAGAAAAAAAAAAGAATTTATTTTTGAGGGGATCATGTGGTAATAACCCTTACCAAATTATTAATAATAGGATTGATGATAAAAAAATATATATATATATATCAATCATTTAGTGGTCTCCAGATGTCGAATTGTAAGAATTAAAATCCGTAGTTTGTGACACAAGAACGTTTATATGAGAATCTGGGGGTAAACGCCATTTTTATTATTGTTTTTTATATATATATATATACATGTTTCAATGGATAGATAGATAGATAGATAGATATAGATATGACCACGAGGATATATGTAAAGTCTGAGATAGATTAATAGATGTGAATAGACTGAGATAGATATATAGATCGAATAGATAGATAGATAGAGGGATAGATAGATTGATTAATGTATATATGATACATAGATATATAGATATGGCCTTAGATAGATAGATAGATAGATAGATAGATAGATATGACCTCAAGTAGATTTTATATATATATATATATATATATATATATATATATATATATATGAGAGAGAGAGAGAGAGAGAGAGAGATAGATAGATAGATCGATATGACCTCAAGTAGATTTGCTAGATAGATAGATAGATAGATAGATAGATATGACCTCAAGTAGATTTAATTGATAGATAGATAGATCGATATGACCTCAAGTAGATTTGATAGATATGACCACAGAGAAATAAATATGTAAAGTGTGAGATAGATAGATGAATAGATTGATAGATATAAATAGACTGAGATAGATAGATAGATAGATAGATAGATAGATAGATAGAGATATGACCACATTGAAATGAATACCAGGGTAATACAGACATATTGAGAAAGTCAGATAGATAGACAGATAGATAGATATATTGACAGATAGATGGCCATAGTAAAATAGATAAATATGTGCAGAGTAAGATACTCAGATAGATATGTAGATATATGAAGAGACTAAGATAGATAGATAGATAGATAGATAGATAGATAGATTTCAAAATACTGATATAGACTGGCACACATGCATATTATTATTATTATTATTATTATTATTATTATATGGCCAGTTGTAAAGAACTTAAAGTAAATAAGTAAGTAAGTCCTGAATTATAGAATCCTTTGGTAAGTGAATAAGTCCTAAGTTTTGGAATCCTATGTAGTGTCAAAAAGGTCCAGCGATATAATCCTATGATCCGTCGTCCATGAAGATCCAAGTGGTTGTGAGTACCTAAGATTAGAATCAGCCAGTATAAATATTAATATCAGCAGCAGAGTACTGCCAGTGATTGGACAATAGGTTGGTCACGTGCTTATCGGCGAGTCTATAAGTAGAAGTGGGCTTTTGTCACACGCCTTATATCTTAAAAACGCCAACAATTATTATTATCATTATCATTATTATTATTATTAAAAACACCCTCCGGACTGTGTAAAAATTATTTTTGAAATATATTGCCTGGGAAGGGGAAGTTAAAAATTCAATGTCAGAGAATTTGTAATTGAGTAAAATCAATTTAGTTAAAGAATTTAAAAAAATAAAGCAATGAAATGGAAACTTAGTTCTGATAACGTTAAATATTTATTAAGATAAAACAAACTATATATAAATGTATAATACCGGGCATGTATTTATCAAAAACTTGTTTTAAAATCAATGAGGACCGTCTAAGGTTGCATGCTCAAATTTTGAGTGTATTTATTCTATGCATAGATGATTTTGAGTAACGTGACGTAATCAGTGATGTAGTTTCGGTTACAGACAAATAGATACCTAATCTCTATTATTGATAGATTATTATTATTATTATCCTTGTGTATAGTGAGGGAATACAACTAAAAATAAGATATTTCCAGTTAAATTAAACAATATACTCATTATCGAGTATAAAAACCATCGGAAAAATATCCAAATAGCGAGGCAATATGTGTATTCAATACACAGATATATATATATATATATATATATATATATTCTTATTATAATGGAGATTGTGTGTTTGTCTGTCTGAAGCCGAAACTAAATCACTACTCAAGTCACAATTCCCTTAGTTATTGACGTCACATTCACCATGAATTTATTTTTATTTAAACCTCAGTTATTGATAAAATTGTTATACCTTATTAATACTTTTGACTTTATCTACATTCTAATAACATGCAATTGTATTTATATATGCAACTAAATAGCGGGTTACAGTGTGAACAGGAAAGCTAATTTGCATATTGATATTAAAAGTTTAATTTTATTAAATATGCGCTTGGTATTATTGTTTTCTAATTGTTTGTTTTTTTCTTAATGAATATGAGCAAAAATCTCTTCAATAAATCTTAAAAGAAATCCCTTAACAAGAAGAAATAACTAATATTATTCTTTACTTCCTATTTTAACTAAACAGTTAAATTAGGAAAATTTAACAATGAAAGAGGGGAGTAAGGGAAAATGATGGAATAGTTTCAAAGTTGTTCTATTTTTCAATCATACCCCCTCTGTTCCAAATCTTTTTATCTACATTCTTATTCAGTTTCATTAGCCTTTCTAATTTAATATGATATTTTATTATATTAAAACTTAAATACTAGCACCCGGAGGGTGCATACATTTGCTAGTATATATATATATATATACATATATTATATATATATATATATATATAATTTAATATACCAAGCGTGTTGGTAGATCCTTGCGGAGAGAAAAAACCCAGCAGAGAGTTTGATTGTAAAAATATACTACCAAACATCAACCAGGAAGAAAAAAATTTTTGAAAAAAAGAAAAGACCAAAATATTCGTACCAACAAAAAATAATCTATTGGTACAGTATTTGGCCAAAAGAAAAAACAATTTATATGTATATATATGTATATAAGATATATATATATATATATTCATATAACCGCTAGGAGAAGCTAATCTGTAAAAAGTGCTCGATACCTAAGTAGAGCCAAGTAATAAAGATAATCTACTGAGTCAGACGAACCTACTATTAGTTTCGCATAAAGCTCTTCAGGGCTAAAATCTGACTCAGAGTCAGATTTTAGCCCTGAAGAGCTTTATGCGAAACTAATAGTAGGTTCGTCTGACTCAGTAGATTATATATATATATATTATATATATATATATATATAGCTGTACTGATCCGTTTATACAGAAAAAAATATACATTAGCATACGTACGCAAAATGTGTGGACGTCAGTTTCTATAAATAAGCAGCCCAAGTAATATCTAGTCGTGCTGTATACAAAAGCAAAGATGGATAGTTCGATCTTCACCAAGGACTAAGTATGCCTTTTTTTTTTAGACTTCGTTCAAATAGCACAAAGTGATTTACGATATATATGACGCACTTTTCTTTAGAAAAAAAAAATCTAACCCCCAAAATCGCACTGTATCCTAAACGATGAAGGTCAAGCCTAGGATCTAACAAGGCAAGAGATTAACGAAGATATGCAATGGCTGCCATAAGTGTAATAGAGTTGGGCAAATCCTCTAGGTGCTTGGGCTTGACGTGACCAACTGGTTGATTGGAAGGACCTCTCTGACTGATCGTCTACCCTGAGTTAGGGCCAAAGTGGAGTGTTATATGTTATGGACTGCTCATCCACAAACAACGTAGCAACGAACATGAATTTTTAAAAAGATAGCAACTAAAATGTTAATGATTTAATTCAACTTTCTTCATTCCCTTCAAAATTTAACTAATGGGGAATAATTCCGTAAAATTTTCGTAAGTCCTTTTCCTTATTCTCTAAATATATCATTTTTCCTTTACTTATCCTGTAAATATTTCTCTTTGGAAGTCACATAAGTTAAGTTAACAGTTCGTGTAGAAAATAATTTAATAATTCGCTATCCACAGCCAACAAGTGGTCTCATTGGGGTGATCTTACCCCTCTGCAGTGGTGGACTCAGCATATTTTACAGCCCCAGACAACAGGGCAGGGAGATCATTGTATTAGATGAAGAGAAACACATTTATTTATAAAGTATTTTCCCTTGTGTTATAATTGCTGATGTGCAGTATCAAGGTTTTTAGTCTGAAAGAGAATGTAATAACGTGACTGGAGTTTAAACTTACTGACTATGAATTTCAAGTCTAACGAGAATGTAAACAACCCATTTGATAGACAGTAAAATGAGAAAAAAACATGTTGACTTTGCTGTTAAATGGTGAGGCAAAAAGCAACGTCTTTACTATTCAAAGGGTAGAAGCAAAAAAGAGAGGGAAAATATTTTCTCGAATTGCAATGCGACAGTCCTGAGTCTCCGAGTGAACACGCCTATTCTCTCAAGGAGGTATTCATTTATTGTATCTCCATTGTTCGTTCATTTCTTCAGTCATGCAACTCTTTCTTTCTTCCTTCCTTCCTTCCTTCCTTTCTTTCTCACACTTTTCATTAATATCCGTGGAGCCAGATTGAGGGGAACTTAATTAAAGTCAGTAAGATAAATTTAAATCATAAATAACCATGTGCCCTTCAAGAGCGGGGCTATAAATACATAGAAGTGCCAAGGAATTACTGTCTATCGAAGCTGGGTAGAGGCTGTGTTGTAAATTAACAAAGGTTATTATTTTCTGTCCATCGTATCCGATGATGACACCACGCGAATCCGTTTCCTCCAATTTATTCGGTCTCTGGTTGCGTCTTGCCAACTGCCGATTGGGATGTGGAAGTCCTTCATGTTTCTGTTGATGTTGTTTTTGTACCTGAAATTTGGTCTCCCGAGAGTATAGAATCTGCATTGGCATTCTGTCATCCCCAGGTCTGTTTAAGTGGCCAGCCTAGGTCAGGTTGAGCTGGACAAGTATGTCGTGCATGCCAGGGAGTCTAGTTCTCTTCAGGATGGTCCTGTTTGAAACATGCTGCCATCACTTGACATTTAATATAGTGCACAAGTGACGCATGTAGTAGACATATAGTCTGTGGGCATCCGCTTTGTATACCGTCTAGGCTTCCGCACCATACAGGAGGGTTAAGAGAACTATGGCACATTTAGTTCTCAAGGAACAAACGTTAATAAATGAGAAATAACTAAACGGGGGTTAGAAATAAAATGGAATCTTTATAACATTAACAAAATACAATATTCAGCAATAGCATGAAGAAGGTTAACCACTGCTAGTATAACACTACTCTGCATAATACTTTCGTATTTATGATGATTGGGACATACCCATTAATGTTAATTGGTAGGGTATATGACAGGTTGCGGGAACGAGAACTGCCCATTTGATAGACACTAAAATTATCAAGAATATGTTGGCCTTATTGATCAATGGTGAGGCAAGAAACAACGTCTTTACTGTTCAAAGGACAGAAGTAAAAATGAGAGGGAGAAATGTTTTCTGAGATTGTCATGGGACAGTACTGAGTCCCCCAATGGAAACACCCTCTCATGGAGGTCATTATTCATTGAGTCTCTACACTTTGTTCATTTTTTTTATCTCTATCCAACATTTTATTAATATTTATGAAGCCAGATTGAAGGGAACTTAATTAAATTCAGTAAGATAAATAAAATCATGAGGCAAGAGATAAAGACTATACTGTTAAAAACGGAAGCAAAAAGTGAGTAAGAAATTCTTTTGGGGATCGTCATGTGACAGCCCAAGAGTCTCCCAGTGCAACTGTCTATTAACTCAATGTAATTATTTATTGCGTATCCATATGCACTTTGTTTATTCATTTCTTAAAGTGTATTATCTAAACATAGATATAAAAATGATTTACCTGACTTTTCCTCTAACAGTTCAATGTAATTGATGTAAAGATTTCCTTCTCTCTACTCAAAACGTTACTTAAAAATTATCAGCTAATAATTAATCCATTATGTTGTTGATTGATTTTAATGGTATGTTATCCTGTATAGAGTTATTTTATGCCAAGAGGTTAGGGAATAAAATTCATTGTTTGTTCATATTACACAGAGGAGAAAAACCGTTTTCTTGTGAAGTGTGTGGATCAGTCTTTTCAGTTGGTTTTGATTTAAAAAGCCATATGCGAATACACACAGGAGAAAAACCGTTTCCTGGTGAAGTATGGGGATCAGCATTTTCACAGAGTTCTCATTTAAAAAAACAAGGCATATACACACGCAAGAAAAATTACTTTCATGTAAATTTTGTGAATCAGTATTCTCACGATTACACACGGGAGAAAAACCATTTATTTTTTATGTTTGTGGTCCAGCATTTTCACATAATTCAATTTTTAAAAAACCATATGCGAATAAACTCTGTGGGAAAGCCTACTAGACACTACCTCGAGGGTCTTCGGTCTCTCTGTACATGGGTCTGTCAGTATCTGGTATGAGAATACTTCCCCTTGGAAGTAAACCCTGTCCAAATATTCCCCTCGTCATAGTTCAGCACTGGGCTAAACGATGTGGAAATTGACAGTGCACCTTCTCATAGTGCTGCTACAATAACACTAAGCTGGATACCCCACCAGACCAGCCTAATACTGGTCCTGGAATCCAGTAAGATCATAAAACTAGAACGAGAAACTATATCATAGCTAAATGATCCATTAAGGAGAAGAAAAATCATTCTTGCTATTTCACTTGATATTTGTGAATGCTATGCGGAATTTTTATAAAGACTAGCAAATATATGCACCCTCCGGGTGCAAGTATTTAAGTTTTGATATAATAAAATATCATATTAAATTAGAAAGGCTAATGAAACTGACTAAGAATGCAGATAAAAAGATCTGCAACAGAGAGGGTATAATCGAAAAATAGAACAACTTTGAAACTCACTATTCCATCATTTTCCATTACTCCCCCCTTTCATTGGTAAATTTTCCTAATTTAACTATTTAGTTAAAATAGGAAGTAAAGGATAATATTACAGTTATTTCTTCTTGTAAATAAATTTCTTTTAAGATTTATCCACGAGATTTTTGTTTATATTTCTTAAGATAAAACCAAACAATTAGAAATCAATAATACAAGCACATATTTATTAAAATAAAATTTTAAATATCAATATGCAAATTAGCCTTCTCGTTCAAACTGTAAACCGCTATTTTGTTGTATATATAAATACAATTGCATGTTATTAGTACGTAGATATGGTCAACAGTATTAATAATGTAATACAATTTTTATTAATAACTGAAGGTTTAAAAGAATGAAATCATGGAGAATTTGACGTAAATAATTAAGGGAATTGTGACTTGAATAGTAATATAGTTTCGGTTACAGACAGAAAAACACACAATCTCCATTATAATAAGATATAATTAAAAGAAGCAACAATCCACAATATATTTTGTCTAGAATTTAATTTTAATGTAGGAATTAATTTCATGAACCAGAGCAATAGCTTTCGAGGTATTTGAAACCTAATATTAAACTTTTGAAAATATATCAACATAAGCATGTTCTCCAGGATTCTTGAGGAATTAATTTCTTTTAATTACTAAGAAGACTTAGTAGTTTCCATAGACCCCTTGTAGACCCCCCCACCCCCCGCCGAATACTTACGGACCCCTGTTGTTGTGTGAACCCCAAGGAGTTTATGTAGACCACTTTGAGAAACCCTGCTCTAAACCATCAATTACAACTTGAGAGCAACATTGATATTTGTGAATGCAATAGATATCGCTAAATTAAGCAACACTCCACAATATATTTTGTCTAAAACTTAGTTGTAATGCAGGAATTGATTTGAGGAATCTGAGCAATAGCTTTTGAGGTATTTAATTGTTCTTGTTTAATTCAACTGAAATTGATGTTATTTTCACAAATCTGAAAATGTCTCTTTGAACAACAACAACAATTGAAATTTTATAAACACTGATCCAATGAGTTGTGAGTTAATGAAATCTTAAGAGAAAAAGAGGGGAATGGAAAGAGAGGTGAGAGGGGAAAAAGGTGAGGAGAGAGGAGGGAGAGAAGAGAGAAAGGAGAGGACAAAGAGAGAGAAAGGAGAGGACAAAGAGAGGGAGGAGAGGAGAAAGAGAGTGGGGAGAGAGAAAGAGGGGAATAGAAAGAGAAGAGAGGGGAATAGAAAGAGAAGAGAGGGGAATTGAGAGAATAAACAGGATTATAGGCTATAGTAACCTCTTAAGTAGACCAAGTATAGAGATGAATACAATATGGGAACCTATAATTAAAAAGGATAGATTAGATTTAAATGAAATCAATGTGAGTCAAGGTAAAAAATCATGCATAAGTATAAAA
This sequence comes from Doryteuthis pealeii, assembly GCA_023376005.1. NCBI lineage: Eukaryota > Metazoa > Mollusca > Cephalopoda > Myopsida > Loliginidae > Doryteuthis > Doryteuthis pealeii. The sequence goes on along the minus strand of CM042170.1, from coordinate 59,314,220 downwards.
AATAAAAAAAATAAAAAATAAAAAAGATATTCTAGGTAAAACAATACATTAGGTTTATAAGTTTACACATAAGAATACACACAGGAAAATTTATAAGAATACACACAGGAGAAAAACCATTTTCTTGTGAAATGTGTGGATCAGTCTTTTCAATTGGTTTTGCTTTAAAATATATAAGCATGAGCATGTTCTCCAGGATTCTTGTGGAATTAATTTGTGAAGTGGAAAGAGGGAAGAAAATAATATTTGATGATCAAATAACACCCTCCATCCTAAAATAGGATGCAATTACTATGCATAAAGAAATAAAGTGTTAGCCCCAGTAAGGGGCCCCTTGATCTCTAAAAAAATTTAAAGAAAAATTTTTAAAAAAAGAGAAAAACCATTTTCTTGTGAAGTGTATGAATTAGCATTTAGCTCAGTCGGTAGAGCGTTCGACTAGGAATCGCAAGGTTTCTGGTTCGATACCGGCCCTCACTAACTCAGCGTATGAGCAGCACAGGGATCTGTGCGGTAAAGTGAGGAGCTGATAGTAGGTGTGACGCTCCACCTCAGACTCTAAAATAATCTCCTTGGTCTAGCGCTAGGAAAAGGGGATAGACTCCCTCGCTGTCTGGCTGATACCGACATTAGGCCGCCCCGACGACTTTACTTTTACTTACTTTCTAAACAGCCATCTATAAGCCTACTGTTTCTTTTCTTTCTTTCTTTCTTTCTCCCGCTTCTCATTAATATCCGAGGCGCCATATTAAAGGGAACTTAATTAAACTCTGTCTATCTATTTATCTATCTATCAATCTATGTCACTCGGTTCATATCTATCTGTCTCTCACTCGGTCCATATCTATCTCACTTGGTTCATATCTATCTATCAATCTATTTCCTTCAGTCCATATCTATCTATCTATCTATTTGTCTGTCTGTCTATCTGTCTGTCTGTCTCGGTCCTTATCTCACTCGGTCCCTATCTATATATCTATCTCGTTCATACCATATACCACTCGGACCCTATCTTTCTATCTATCTATCTATCTCTCTTGCTCAGACCATATCTCACTCAGTCCCTATCTATCTATCTATCTATCTATCTCGCTCAGACCATATCTCACTCGGTCCCTATCTTTATTGGGACAAGAAATAAATAAAGAAGTGAAGGAACAAATACATGTCTAATCTGAGAAACAACGTCTGTACTGTTCAAAGAACAGAGGCAAAAAAGAGAAAGATTTTTGTAGGGTTGTCGCGTGACAGTTCATATGTCCCCCAATGGACACGCCCATACTTTCGAGGAGATAATTGTGTCTTTTCATTTTGACCCATTTCCCCCCATCATTAATTTACTCCTTCCTTCCTTCCATTATTAATTAATATCCTTGAAGCCAGATTGAAGGAATTTAATTAATTCTCTTTAGGCGTCTGTTTGATTGGCAATTCTATTTTATGACTTCTGTTGATGACCTTAGTATTGTATTGTCTTGATATTGACGTCCGCTAAATGGGTGTCAGTTTGATAGCTAAACGATGAACAAGCAATAATCATAATCATCCTTATCATCTTCAAGTCGTGGAGACAGTACGGATTCCCTTGACTCTCTTTCTCGACACCCGTCCCTATCATTATTTGCTCTTGGTATGTATTAACCAGCCCCTCAGACACAAATGAGAAGAATTAAAAGACTAGAAATAAGGAGAAACACAATAAAAGAAAAAGAAAAATAACAAAAAACAAAATAATAAAAAGATATAAAAAGAAGAAAAAAAAATATATATATATATATATATATATATATATGTGTGTGTGTGTGTGTGTGTGTGTGTGTGTGTGTGTAAAATGAAACTGGAAGTGAATCCGACGGTATATTGAAAAAATGAATAAAGGAATGAAAGTATAGAATGGATAATATAGGATATTTTAATAAATTTTACTTACACGTGTTTCTGTCAGGAGTTTATCCATGTGTACATTATTCAAACTATTATTATTTTTAAATAACCAAATGAAATGAAATAATAATAATAGAAAAATGTAGAAGTGTTCCGCACACAAAGAAAATTCGACCTTCATCAGAGTAAATCCTTATTTGAAATATATATATATATATATATATATATATATATATATATATATATATATGTCAAAGGTTAAATATTATGGATATGATATTCCGTAACTACAGTTTTCTACGTACTTGCAATCACCAGACGGTCAAAATGTTAAAAATTCTTGTATGAATATTTTTTATATTTTTGCTTGAAGGCAATTATAAATGCATGTATCGTATAAAATTCGATAATTATAGAAAATAAACTTGACAAGTAAATCCCGCAAAGGATGGCTCGCCATCCTTTGCGGGATTTACTTGTCAGGATTATTTTCTATAATTATCGAATTTTATGCGATACATGCATTTATAATTGCCTTCAAGCAAAAATATAAATAATAATTTATTCAACATTGCTTCTATAAAAACAAACATCCAAAAATCTTATTGTATGAATATATATGTTTGCAACTGCTATAGCATACAGTATGGTTGTACAGTGAGATTTTGAAGATCGCAAATAGAATCATCCCTTACTTACCATTTGGATTACCTTATATATATATATATATATATATATATATATATATATATATATATATATATATAATATATATATATATATAAAAGAAGAACCGCAAAATGTATCCTTCTCAGAAAAAATGTTTTATTCTTTTATTTTACATACGCGACACGTGTTTCAGATATTCTAGTATCTTCTTCAGGCTTTGGTCAATACATATATATATACATATATATATATATATATATATATATATATATATATATATATATACATATACACATACATAGGTTATGCGTGTTTCTGTAATTTTTCTGTTATGGTTGTTTAATAACGGTTGAACGGCAGGGTTAGGGTTAAAAAAATATTAAAAAAATAACGTAGCGTTCAACCGTTATTAAACAACCATAACAGAAAAATTACAGAAACACGCATAACCTATGTATGAGTATATGTATATGTGTATATATATATATATATATATATCAATATATGTATTGATCAAAGCCTGAAGAAGATACCAGAATATCTGAAACACGTGTTGCGTATGTGAAATAAAAAGAATAAAACATTTTTTCTGAGAACAATACATTTTGCGGACCTTCTTTTTTTTATAAAATATTACATTTTCTCCCGTTGGAACAAGAACAACATTTTATATATATATATATATATATATATATACTACCTCCAATATATGTCAGGGTCAATTTTTAAGCAGAGTTTAATGGGTTTGAATTCAGAGTTTTCCTTCTACTAGACTGTCAAAGGTCCTAGCCTCTCCGACTATCTACACATATCTGGAAGAAAAATAGTTGGATTCATAACTTTCCCAAGAGTATTAGCGCTATGTGAAATTCAAATAGCCTATAGATATAAGTTGTGTTCTTTAGCACACCTTACACTATAAAATAACCCAACTGTTCAATTTAATTATTCTTCAAAAATCAATCATCATGCCTAACCAACCATGCAAGCAGCACGGATATCCATGAAAGTCTCTCGCCAACCCTCCCTATAACTTATTGCCCCTGGGAGCTCTTCTGCGCGGCATCGAGCTTCCTCGCATATTTGGTCAATATAGGTTATTGGTGGGCAGTACACACTAGCATGTCCATGTATTGGCTTCCACGGGAGAACGTCGCTTATGAGCTCGTCCTTGCTCCTCCAACAGTGTCCAGCATGTCTTGTCCGTGGCCATACAGCTACTTCCTCGTGGTGTGTTGTTTCCACGACTTGTTCAAGACCGCACACAACATTCTAGTTCAGTTCCCATCTATCTTATTCTCAAGGTACCTCGTTAGGGTCCAAGTGGTACAGACATACAGCAGCACTGATATAATCACAGTCTGGAAGAATTTATCTTTAATTTGGTAATATTGCAATTGGCATCATCATGTAAATAAATTGATTAAAGACATAGACATTTTTATAAACAATCAGCATGATTGAAGTTAGAATAATTGAAAAAATCAATAGGCGTTACTATAAGTTTCACGCAATGAAAGTTTTGATTTCCTACAAGTTTACTACTAAAATAATTTCGAGTTATAAGTTTCACTATGGTGCAATATTGTCAAATTACATAAACACGAAATTGGGCACCAAACGTATTGGAAGACGAACATTCCTCAAAGACAAAAGAAAATAGAATGAAAAATAAAATGAAAGACAAATTCTGGAAATTCTAGAAGGAACGAAATTTGATAAAGACCAGACATTTTTCTGTAGAGACAAGAGATCACTCAGTAGGAAGTAATAGATATAGTCTGACAGGGACAAGGCATCATACGGTAGAGAGTAATAGACACAGTTTGACAGAAACAAGGTATCACCAGTCTAGTTTTTTAAACAAAGACCAAGTGCACGTCCTTGTGGAAACGAAGTAAATGCAAAAAAATAAATAAATAAAAAATAAGGGAGATACGTTTTAATCAATGTTTAACGGTGATAATTAATTGACTAGGGGGACATGTGAATATACCAAAATATGATAATTTGATTATTACGTTTGATATGTTTAATTTAGAGCTATTGCAAAATAGTTCAATAAGGAAAAAAGTATAATAATTTTTATGTAATTCTCTCTCACTTTTATTTCTTTCTTTCCTTCTTTTATAGTTTTCATTATGTTTTATTGTGTAGCGTTATCACTTCCGCGCACTCACACCTTCTCTCTATTTTCCTCTACTCTCTTTCTTTGTTTCTTATTTTTCTGTGTAGCATTTTACACTGTATTTCTGTATAATAAAACGCAATGGTTCATTATTTAGCTACACAAAATCTAACAGAGGCAAAGCATCACAAGTACAGAGTATTACAAAAAATCCGACAATGACAAGGTGTCACTTAATAGAGACCAATAGACAAAATTTGACAGATACAAGGCATCACCCGGTAGAGACCAATAGACAAAATCTATAAGAGAAGGCTTCACCCAGTAGAGGTTAATAGAAAAAATCTAACAGAGGCGAGGAATCACTCAGTAGAGAGGAATAGGCAAAATCCGACTGAGACAAGGCATCACTCAGTACAGAGTATTACAAAAGCTCTGACAAAGACAAGGCATCACCAGTAGAGACCAATAGGCAAAATCTATAAGAGACAAGGCATCACTCAGTAGAGAGTAATAGACAAAATTCGACTGAGACAAGGCATCACTCGGGAGAGAGTTTTACAAAGAAATCTGACAAAGACAAGGCATCACCAGTAGAGACCAATAGGCAAAATCTATAAGAGACAAGGCATCACTCAGTAGAGTGTAATTGACAAAATCCGACAGAGACAAGGCATCACTCAGTAGAGTGTAATTGACAAAATCCGACAGAGACAAGGCATCACTCAGTAGAGTGTAATAGACAAAATCCGACTGAGACAAGGCATCACTCAGTAGAGTTAGTTTCAAGGTAATTCTATTTTTTGTCATTTTTATACACATTTTTCATACTCATTTTTTTTTAATCTATTTAGCCTATAGTTTGTACCCTAACAGGTACTACCATTCCTGGTCAGAGTGGACAGGGCGGATGTATCCTGATTTAGTATTTAAGGTACGTATGTAAAATTTACTGAAAAAGACCGTGCTTAATTTTGTAAAAATAATTTCTCGTTTACAAGTTCGAGTCATTTTGAGTGAGAGCTATTACCTAATTTTTTAAATTTTAAACAAATAGAATTAAAAAAACCTTTTCCGTTTTCGTCTCATTTTAACTCTTGGCGGCCACAGACGAATGGCAGTTTTTAATGTATCATAAAGAAGAGAGGATCATTTTCAAAAAATCAATTTTATTTCCATTTAATTCTGTCAAGGAGAATGTCACTTCTTTAAAAAATGGGGTTGTTGAGAATACATTAAAATTATATCAATTAAATAAACTAGCAAAATAAAAAGACACCCTCCGGGCGACGTAAAAATAATTTTTGAAAGATATTGTCTAGGGGGATTGGGAACTGAAAATTCAATGTCATAGAGTGTGTACCATAAGTATGTAAAATCGTCAAATTTATTAAAGGAGTAAAATAAAAAAAAAGAAAGAAAGAAAGAAAGACAATTTGAAATGGAAACAGTTCCGATAACTTTAAATAATATATTAGAATAAAACAATCTATATATAAATATATAACGCCGGGCATCTATTTATTGAAACATGAGGATGGCTCACATTTTGAGTATATCTATTCTACGTTATGACGTTGGATTATGTGTTGGGTAATGTAACGTAAGCAGTGACGCAGTTTTTGTACAGACAAAAACCGGAAGCGAATCTCCATTATTAATAGAGATGACAATACAACGATTTTCTGTCCATAACAATGAAAGGCGATACAAAGAAGAGCCTACATATAGTTGTATGAGAGAAATGTCTTAATAAGAAAAATGTCTTTTAGTAGATAAACATCTTGAGGAATAAGTTATAACAATGATATTTAATCGACTGAGCAAACTTAATAGAAGAGAATGAAATGCGATACAATGAAGAGTATTCAAGGAAGAGCCTACATGTCACTCCCAGTTTTATATATAAAAGATGTTTGGTTTGGTTTGTTTGTTTTACGGCATATCAACCTCATTGGGTCATTTAATGCCGATAAAGTTTTAAAATAAATCATTTCTTAATGGATAATACAATTTTTTTATTAATACATTTTTCTATTTAATCCATAGATGGGACCCTAACAGATACTACCACTCCGGGTCAGAGTGGACAGGGAGCAATGGTAATGAAGGGGTGCTCCACATTCCCCAAACCTCCAAAACTGGAACCTCACCATCAGATAGAGTTTAACGTCATTCCCAGGACATGTAGACCCGCAGCCACCGCCTTCTAGCACCAATATGATAAAAAGGATTTGGGGCTTGCCATAAGGGCAATAGGGTTAGGAAAATCCTATAGGTGCTAGGGCTTGACGTGACCGCCCGTCTAGCCCAAGATAGGGCCAAAGTGGAGTATTGCATGTCATGAACTGCTCATCCGCCCGGGCTCTATCCTTAAGCATCACGGGTCGCCACCCACGGCCAACAGGTGGCCCCATTGGGGGAGTCTTACCCCTCTGCAGAGGTGCAGTCGGTGCATTCTAACGCCCCAGCCGACAGGGCGGTATAAAAGATGTGTTGTAAGGGAAGATGTTCCTGGATCACAGTGTTGTTATTTGATAACTTAAGCTCAACATTTGGGTCATCCTCGTCGCCAAACAGGTTGTGTCTGAGTTATCAAATAACAATATTGAAATCCAGAAGAGAGGTTAACATAAGGAGTTTTACCGTTTTGGTAATTAAATCTCTGTAGCAAGACTCGCTATTACTTGACCACTACGTCGTTTAGTTCTTATCATTTATGTTTATTAGGGCCACTTCAACTTTCTTGTTGGTGAAATATCTTCCCTTATAGGAAAGAGAATTATAATAATAAGCAAACTAGCACGACAAGAATGCGCGTCAGACTCGTAGGAAATGGACTCGTCAACGCAAGTTCAAATCCTGGATACCCTTGGGAAAGGTATGAATCAAACTACTCTACCTCCAGCTATGGATAAATAGTAGGATATACTGGGTTTTTTAACCTTGGTTAGGCAACCAGTCTAGGAGAAGGAAAACTCTGAATTTGAACCTGTAAAACTCCGCTTGTGGTGGTCACTACTAGAATAGGCTCAGTCCTCATTAGTGATCTATTTTTTTAAATATATAAGACAAGACACGATTGGGTTTGAAAATGATCCAATATGAATTGTGCAAAAATTCAAATTTTGGACATACTATTGGTAATCATGAACTTTTGTTTGGTAAATTCCAACCATAAAAATATGCTTGCGCGTTATCTGAAATGAACTTAATTGTTATCAAGAACACATTTTATGATATTTTTGTGTTAAAGCATGCAGTTGTATTAATTTGAAAAGTTTGTATTTTTTATATCGTACAATAATTCGAATTAAATTTATTTAAGCTCATTTCAGATAATGCTTGCGTATTATTTGAAATGAACTTAATTGTTATTGATAAATCAATTTGAATTATCGTACGATTTAGACAAAATATACAAACTTGTTCGAATCATTACAACTGCATGCTTTAACACAAAAATATCATAAAATATGTTCTTAATAACAATTAAGTTCATTTCAGATTTTTTCTGATTACCACAGATTCCTTAATCCCGACCAGAATATTAGACGTAATGTTAATTGAAAAGAATGAAATAACTTGTCTTCTGGTGGATTTTGCAGTTCCGCTGGACCTCCAACTAAAAATAAAAATATAGAAAAATACCTAGACTTTGCCAGAGAACAAAAATAAAACTGTAGAACAAGAGGGTGGAGGTAATGCCAGTTGTATTTGATACCTTAGAACGGTCCCCAAAGATTCTTAATTGGATGACCACTTAAGCAACAACAGGTACTGTATATTTGTTGTGTGTAGCATGTTCTTTTTTCCCTTTTCTTTGTTTATAATAAAAACAGAATGGTCCATTATTTAGCTGAGGTAACAACACTTATAAGAAATGAAAGATATAAACAACACCAGATAATAAAGATTCACTTTTTTGCATTTTATCGTGGACAGTTTGGGCGGTCTCATTTTTAATCAGAGGGTGCTGCAAGATTATAACGCTCGTACAATTAAGGAACACGAATACTGATATATAAATAATTAATAATATTTACATCATATTATTGAAACAAAAAAATTAATGAATGTTAAATGGGGTGACACTTTCGGATCAACCTGTACAAATACGAGGATAAGTCAAAAAGTAATGCTATTTTGTTTAGGAATAATGGAATAATGTTTAAGAATAATGGTATAATGTTTAGGAATAATGTTTAGGAATAATGGAATAATGTTTAGGAATAATGGTATAATGTTTAGGAATAATGTTTAGGAATAATGGAATAATGTTTAGGAATGGTGGAATAATGTTTAGGAATAATAGAATAATGTTTGGGAATGATGGAATAATGTTTGGGAATAATGGAATGATGTTTAAGAATGATGGAATAATGTTTGGGAATAATGGAATAATGTTTGGGAATAATGGAATAATGTTTAGGAATAATGGAATGATGTTTAAGAATGATGGAATAATGTTTAGAATAATGGAATAATGTTTAGGAATAATGGAATGATGTTTAGGAATAATGGAATGTGTTTAAGAATGATGGAATAATGTTTAGGAATAATGGAATAATGTAACACGTCAGAAGGTTCATAGTAACCTTCTAATGTCGGTGAATATATATATAATTAAATCCGAACAAATAAGAACAACATAACAGCAATACAGACTTTATTGTCTGAGCACGTGGAACATAACAACAATACAGACTTTATTGTCTGAGCATGTGGAACATAACAACAATACAGACTTTATTGTCTGAGCACGTGAACATAACAACAATACAGACTTTATTGTCTGTGGAACATAACAACAATACAGACTTTATTGTCTGAGCACGTGGAACATAACAACAATACAGACTTTATTGTCTGAGCACGTGGAACATGACATATATGACAATATACAAGCAGATTGGACGAAATCGTTTGAAAGAGTTCTTAAGAATATGAAAGTCACTTACTGATAGTTGGGGGGAAAAGTCCCCCCAAAACACACACTCCATGGACAGAAACACCAGTTCCTCTTTTGTGGAGGCCAGATTAAGTGAGAGGCAGAGAGCTTCCCAGGCTGAGTTTAAATACCCAGCTAGTAGTGTCACCTAGTGGCGAAACCCTCGTGGTGAGGGAAGATAACCCTTTTGAACACAAGTCCATCCCAGCAGGGACAGACAATCGCTACACATGCTCTCATTCGAAGGTGGAACATTGCTATTGAGAGAAATGGTGACTATGTGGAGTAGTAGAGATGTGATCCACAGAGGACCAGCTTCATTTAGATGTATGATACACGTTCCTCTGTGGGTAATTATACCTGTCCTAAATAAAATGGCATTACTTATCGACTCCCCTACGTGGAGAAGTAGAGATGTGTTGGTAATTATAAATGTCCTAAAAAATGGCATTACTTTTTGGCTAATCCTCGTATTTTCAATCGTTTTGAGTTATTGTGAAATAGTTTCAAAAGATGAGAGGAGACAAGTAAGTTCACAGCATCCAAATTTTGTTGACCATTTAATTCTTTTGTGCAAGACAATATTTAATCATTTCTATACATTGTTCTATTTTGATTAAATTTTGGCAAATCGCGAATACGAATATAATTACTTTCTCGATGCAGCTGTTCATTTTCCACATTTCATTCTCTTACTTTCATCTGGATCATGAATTAATGTAAACTAGCAGGACCTGGGGATATACCACAATATGATAATTTAATTATTACAACGTTTGATGTGTTTACTTAAGAGCTATTGATAAATAGTTCAATATGTAAAAAGTATAATAATCTTGACTAGCAGGACTTGGGGATATACCAAAGTAAGATAATTTGATTATTACAACGTCTCATATGTTTACTTAAGAGCTATTGAAAAGATAGTTCAATATTTAAAAAGTATAATCAAACCAAAATATCCAGAAAAGAAGAAGTAATATTATCCAGACTAAGAATAGGACACTCAGACATTACCCATTCATACCTCCTCAAAAAAGAAGCAGCCCATATTGCATACCATGCCAAAAACCCTACACAATCAAACACATATTAACAGAATGTAGCAACCTAAAACAAATACGAAAAAAATACTACCAAACAACAAATCTAAAACAGATATTCTACCAAATAAACCCAGAAAAACTACTTGGATACATAAAAGAGGCACACTTCTACAACAAAATCTAAAAATCTTCCAAAAAAATGAAAACACAAAAATATATGTTAACAAAAACATCTAAAATTTTCATTCACAAAAGAAAATATGTCAGAAAAAAAAAATCTTCAGAAAATTAAACATTATCACCAATTATTTCAAAAACGTAGTCGGCATTAAATGACCCATTGAGGTTGATATGCCATAGAACAAGAACAAATCAAATCAAATCAAAAAGTATAATAATCTTTATTTAACTTTCTCTACTAGCAGGACCTGTGTATATACCACAGTATGATAATTTAATTATTATAACGTCTCATATGTTTACTTAAGAGCTATTGAAAAGATAGTTCAATATGTAAAAAGTATAATAATCTTGATTTAATTCTCTCTCTCTCTCTCTCTCTCTCTCTCTCTCTCTCTCTCTCTCTCTCTCTCTCTCTCTCTCTCTCTATCTATCTATCTATCTATCTAACTTTTTTCTTTCTTTCCTTCTTTCCTTTTTTCATCCTTGCATTATGTCCGATTGAAACAGATAAGCGTTATCGATTCCACGTACTCACTACCTCTCTATATCTTTCTTAATTAATTTCTTTTATTAATCGAATGCAGCAGAATAGCGCAATTATTTTTAAAAAATCAATTTTGACCATACAATGAAAATGGCATATGCATAAACCAGAATCTATTCTTGAGAATGAAACACACAAAATTATCTGGGACTTTGAGATAAAGATGGATCACATTATCCCTGCTAGGAGACCCGACCTAGTATTGATTGACAATTAATAGAAAACTTGTCACCTTGTCGATTTTACAGTTCCATCAGATCTCAGGGTGAGCATAAAAGAAAACGAAAAGATAGACAAATACCTGGACCTTGCTAGAGAATTGAAAAACCTGTGGAATATGAGGGTGAAAGTGATGCCAATAGTAGTTGAGGCACTAGGAACGGTCCCCAAAATCTTCGAAAAGAGACTAGAAGAACTGGAAATTAGATAAAGAATTGAAATCATCCAGACCACAGCAGTGTTGAGGTCGGCAAGTATACTCAGAAGAGTCCTGGAGACCTGAGGAGACTTGCTGTTACTCAGACTCCGGTGAAAGTCCATCAGCTTATGCTCACATAATAATAATAATAATAATAATAATAATAATAATAATAATAATAAGAAAGTGAAAGTAATACCAATTGTAGTTGGTACACTTGGAACAGTCCCAAAAGGATTGGAAAAGGGTCTGGAAAGTTTGGGAATCAGAGGGAAGGATTGAAACCATTCAGAACACTGCACTGCTGCAATCTGCCAGAATACTCAGAAGAGTCCTGGAGACCTGAGGAGACTTACTGTCACTCAGACTCCAGTGAAAGACCATCAGCTAATGCTCATGTGAAAACTCAAAAGGAGCAAATAATAATAATAGAACCTGTCATCTTGTGGTTTTGCCGTCCCGGCCGACCACTGAGTGAAAAGTGAAAGAAAGCGAAAAAGATTAACAAATGCCTAGAACCTGCCAGAGAACTGAGGAAACTGTGGAACATGAAGGTGAAGGTCGTACCAATTGTAATTGGTGCCCTTGGAACGATCCCCAAAACCTGGAAAAGAATTTGGGTGAATTGGAAATCAGAAGAAGAATCGAGACCATCCAAACTACAGCACTGTTGGGATCGGCTAGAATACTCAGAAGAGTCCTGGAGAATTGGGGAAACTTGCTTTCATTCAGCCACCAATGAACCATCAGCTACGGCAGATGTGAAAAATTCAATAATACTTATCCCAGCAAAAAGACCAGACGTAGTGTTGATAAAAAAGAAAGAACTTGTCAACTGGTGGATTTTGCAGTTCCAGCAGATCACAGGTTGATGCTAAAAGAAAATGAAAAAAATGGACAAATACCTGGACCTTGCCAGAGAACTGAAAAAGTTATGGAATATGAAAGTCAAAGTGATACCAATTGTAGTTGGTGCACTTGGAACAGTCCCAAAAGGATTGGAAAAGGGTCTGGAATGTTTGGAAATCAGAGGGAAGGATTGATACCATCCAGAACACTGCACTGCTGCAATCTGCCAGAATACTCAGAAGAGTCCTGGAGACCTGAGGAGACTTGCTGTCACTCAGACTCCAGTGAAAGACCATCAGCTAATGCCGATATGAAAACTCAAAAGGAGTGAATAATAATAATACTAATCCAACATGTAGACTGTGCGACCAAAACCGCATCAATTAACCACGTGATGTCTGATTGGCCAATCCTAGCACTGGTATAATATAAAGAAACGCATGATAAAGTAGAGCATTATATTTATTGGAAAAATTGTAAATCACTCGTGAGATTATCACATTTATTAATTACGAGATTAAAAGCCGCCCTACCGGGTGGCAATTAAACTAGCTCTGGTGGAGGGCTCTTAATTGAGCCATAGGCCGAACAATGACACTTCAGGCATTGAGTACACATTAGGATCATTCCATGTCAAATCAACCAGTCCCTGTCACCCAACCCCTTCAATTTTTCTGAAATTTCATACAGGTGTGGATTATGCTAAATTTATACAATCCCCAAAATTTGAGCTTCCAATTCCAAAAATTGGCGGACTTATGTTGATTTTTAGCTCTCCAAATTTGTGGGGGTCACAAAAAATGCCGACCCTTTGTAATCTATTTTTGTCTGTAAAATGAGTTCTAGAGTTTCTCTACTACTAAAAATTGGTTTCTAAGAGCATTTTTGCCCAAGGAATCAAAAGAATCCTATAAAAAGTCTTAAAGTTAACGATTTTTAGGTTATTGGTGATTTTTTAATTTTTTTCATAGCAAGATCAATATCTAAAGAATGGTAATAAATACCAACAAGAACCAATAACAGAATCTAAAGAAACCAAGTGATAATTCTATGTATTACCAAAATCTAAAGAATGGTAATAAATACCAACAAGAACCAATAACAGAATCTAAAGAAACCAATATTCTCGCGGACTTCGCTATTCAAACTGATAGAAAAATAAAAATGAAATAGACCAGTAGACTATAAAATAAAAACATGCATTTTGATCGATATGTTAGCGACAACAGATAATAGCATAAAACAAATATTGAGACTTAAAACTACCACCGTGCTTGAGGGACAAGAAGGGGACAAATAAAATGATTCTTTGTCGTCGTGACCCTAACAAGAACTACCACTCTGAGTCGGGACCTCAGACGCTAAAACAATCAACAATCTAGCGCTAGTAAAGAAGAGATAGACTGCTGTCTGGCTGATACCGACATTAAACCACCCCGCCGACATATATATGGAATACCCCTTCATCGTCATTACTCCATATATATATATATATATATATATATATATATATATATATATATATATATATATATTCATCTATGTGAACATAGCGTAAGTAGTTAATCCAATAGGGCTCAATATATTGTGAATATAGAGCATTAATAGTCGTAGATCCCCCTGATGAAGGTGTTAGAGTAACACCGAAACCGCGGTCGGGAAATAACTTCTTCTACGACTATATATATATATATATATATATATTATAAAATAATAAAATTCGAAGTCAATACAATGCGTAAAAAATAAAGACAAAAAGATGTTTTATATGTCTAATCGATTTCAAAGCAAAGCTTTATCATCAGAGTGTAATTTCAGAAAATTACACTGAATTTTCTTCGAATTATTATTTTATAACATACTTAACAATGCTTCAAGCAAATTACCAATATATATATATATATATATATATATATATATATATATATATATTATAATATAAACTGGTAATTTTTTTAGGTGTAGAAAATTTTATTAGAGCTTTAAAAAGACCCGCTAATAGATTCATTATTTAAAAAAACTTATATTTTTTACATTTTAGTCAAAGAGTATAATAAAAATAACGGCACCTGTGGATATACCACAGTATGATAATTTAATTACAACGTCTGATATGTTTACTTAAGAGCTATTGCTAAATAGTTCAATATGTAACATATCAGTCAAAAAATTGTAATAAAATAAGTAAATATAAATACCTGAAAAATAATAATTGAACCGAAAAAGCTACCATCACGCTGGTGGGGGCTCTTGTCATGAGCCAGAAAGGGACAGATAAACATATTTAAAAGATGACCATCTAGCCTAAATATTGGTCAAAGTAGGGTTTTGCTAGTCATGAACTACTCAGTCACAGGGATTCCGTCCTTAAGCAACACGTGTCGCCCCCATGAATAACAGGTAGGCCCATTGAATGTATCTTACCCCTCATGACAGGGTGGATTGTAAGAAAGCGAAAGTAGAAAATAATAATAATAATAATAATAATAATAATAATAATAATAATGGAAATTCGCTTCCGGTTTTTGTCTGTAACAAAAATTACGTCACTTCTAACGTCACATTACCCAAAATCATCATAACATAGAATAAATCCACTCAAAATTTGAACATGCAGCATTAGACAGTCCTCATTGTTTTTTAAAACAAGTTTTAATAAATACATCACTGGTATTATATATCTATATATAGTTTGTTTTATTTTAATACATATTTAAAGTTTACATTTCAAATTGTTTTATTTTTTAATCCTTTAATGAATTTGATGATTTTACTTACTTAGGGTACAAACTTGCTGACATTGAATTTTTTAACTCCCATGCCTCAGGCAATATGTTTCAAAAATCTATTTTCACATCGCCCGGAGGGTGTTTTTTATTTTGTACTAGTAATAATAATGATTTATTTGCAAAGAGTTATATGGTTTCAAGTATTCCTATCTAATGCTAATAATTAGCAAGCAATTATTCTTATTTAATGATAATCAATTGTATCGATATGTACCCTCAAACCAAAAATACGAAACAATATGTATATATGAAAATATAAAGTTGTATTTTTATTCTTCGATTGTTTGTAGACTGAGAGTCATCTGTAGAGAAGTACACATACACAGGAGCATTTGGGAGTTCTGACTGCGAGCAATCTCGATCTCGATCTGCTCAACCCAGATTTCTAATGGCATTTTATAATTCTTTAACACAACAGGATCACGCCTCTTTGATCGGGACATCTAACGCAATTTTCTTGTAGACACACGTCCTCGCCCACGCAGCTTGTTTTTATTGGCTATGGGCTACACCTACATTTTGTTCTGGGCCTACGCAGTGTTATTCCGGGTGTCAAAGATCAGTTCAATGCGTTAAAGGCAATATCCTGTTTTTGTTTTCAGGCCCATATTTGACACCTACACATTTCCTGTGCTCACGCGTTTCAAACGTATTAAAATCATTGTCGACATCGTAGAGATTCAGTAGTTCAGTTAATGAACCTTGCCTATAGGTCTCCTCTATAATATCAAAGTCTAAGTCTGTATTGAGTTGGTAAACCTAGTCTATAGCTTTCCTCTGTAATATATAAGTCCAAGTCTGAAGTAGGTTGGTAATCCTTGTCGGTAATATCAAAGTCTAAGTCCGTAGAGAGTTGGCAATCCTAGTTTGTAGGTTTCCTCTGGTATTAATCCAAAAGATAGTTCATCCTGGACGAAAGTTCAACAAGTAATTGATTTGAGGACAGTTGCCAACGATCTTAAATGCTTTCTGTCCTCGTCTCTCATTGGCAAATTTGTTTTTTTATTTCGACATTCAAAACTTTAATATTCTTGTTTTCTGCAATTGTAACATTTTACAATTCTTTTATCTTTTAAGTTTTGTGTTTATCTTCCTGAATTAGTCACCACGTGTATTTGTTTCTATTCTGGGAAATATTCCCCTGAGTGTAAATTTCACGGAGGGTTGGAAATGTCAAACATGTGGTCGGATTCTGCTTTCAAAGGCTGGATATATCAATTATAGGAAATCCCATCCGACACAATTCATGTACACTTAAGGAACAAACAAGTCAGTAAGTCAGCTTCTTGTCTTAAGAGACATATGATAGTGCATAAGCATCAAATGTTATCATCTGATACAACGGGAAGGACGTCCTTCCTATGTCATATTTGCATCAAACTTTGTGGATCGGCAGCGGGATTCATGAGTCATTCGAGGGCTCATGAGAGGAAAGGTTCTGGTGGTGGGGTTATAGGATTTTGATGGGCGGCAGTGATCTGTAAAGATTATGCTATTGCTAGTACCTTTTTTGGTTCTTTCTTCAACTGTCACGTAGTTTAAAGAGTGTTTTGTGTCAATTTTACCGGAAATGCCTGAGGTTGTTGGGAAAGTTCATAAATAGAAGTGGCAATTTTGCGCACATCTTATACTTATAGATAACTCAACAAAATGTTCCTAATCAATGCAAATAATTTATACATAATTACATGATTTTAAGAGACCTAGAGGCTAACATGCAGGGGTGTGTGTTGTATGCTGGAACATAGAATGTTTCGGATACTAGTACATCCCAAAAAAGGTTGGCGTTTCCAATATAGAACTTTACAACTAGGTGCTAAGAACTGAGGTCGTAAATAGACGGTTCTTATAATGATCTCCTGACTGATTCAAATAGCTATACTCAAGTAGTCTTAGACCAGTTCATTTACTCTCTTAGAAAAAAAATAAGATAAGCTGGCCCATAACACTGTGACGGTAAACAAGCTCGAACTTCAGTCACGTTATTACGTTCATCTCTCTCTCTCTCTCTCTCTCTCTCTCTCTCTCTCTCTCTTTCTCTCTCTCTCTCAATATATATATATATATATATATATATATATCTGCGCGCGTGCGTGTGTGTGTGTATGAACGGAGATAAATAGATGGATATGAATATACTGGGATATATGTATACATATATATATATAAATATATATATATATGTGTGTGTGTGTGTGTGTATGGTGTGTGTGTGTGTGTGTGTGTGTGTGTATGTGCGTGTGTGTGAGGTATCCAAAACTTGGTAGTATATGTGATTTCTAAGACACACTGTATTATTATTGTATGATCCAGTATGTATAAATACAGTGAATCTTTAAATCACTAAAGAGAGCTCAATGTATAATAATCTTTTTAGATTATATACAGAGCAATAATTATCCTTGAAATGAAGGAAAAACTCAACACCGTTATTCCATAATAAATTTATTTCGACCAAAATTGGGGCCTTTATAAATCTAAGTTGATTTAACAAAGCTCCCCAAAATCCAGTCTCATCAGATGGATAATCATCAATAATTTGAATTGCATAACAGAAAAAATTTTCTCAATGTAGAATCTTCTTCCTCCTCCTACAAAAAGAAATTACAAAATGTATACATTAAAAGACTGTCACTATGGTGACAGGAAGTCAAATGAGAAAAAAGAATATTTTTCAGTGCCAAGTATTTTAGGGGATAAAATCAGTGAAATTAACAACTATGAAAATTAAATAAGTATGAAAAAGTATGAAGCAAAGATAAAACAACAATATAAAATATATAATATATATATATATATATATATATATATATATATATATAAATATATTAATGGATATATATATATATATATATATATATATATATATATATATATATATATATATATTAACAGAGATAGACAGATAGGTCTGAACGGAGATCATCAATCTATCGCAGTCTGTTCATATCTATCTATATACTATTTATCTAGGCCTTGTTCTATCTATCTATCTATCTATCTATCTATCTATCCCGGTCTTGTTATAATAATCTATCTTCGGAATAATTTTCGAGATACCTTTGCAAAAGGTATAAGCTCATTATTACCGCCAGATATAGGTTCAATAGTACCAGGTTAAAAGAAACCAGACCACCAGTTGTGTTGCATAGTCATTGGTTAAAGAGTACCACTACTCTTCTTCTACAAGGATGACTTTTCCATTAAATAACCCACAAAGGTTAATATGCCTTTAGACAAAGAAACCAGACCACTACAATCATTGTGTCAGTCACGGGTGTTCTTATCACTCCACAACAGTCACCCAGCCAAATCTGATTTATCTAAACTAACTTCTCACGTTAGCTGTCCAATGACAGCAAAGGGTCAATACAGGGTTAAATGTTGTCGATCAAATTCCCTATATTTTTCCACAAAACCATTACTGTACACAATTGATAGGTTCCTATCAATTGTGTGACAATTTGTTTACTCTCTTGATTTCAAGTATTCTGTTGTAGAGTAGCTAGCACCTCTTCAGCATTCTACCTGATGAACTGGCTCATAGCGATAAAATAGCTTACGATTAAAGTAGATTAACTAGCTGAATAATATTCAGACTGACTTTGCTGCGTTGGCTATACCGAACTGACCCTCCTCTATTTAGTGCAAGTTTTGTCGTGTTAATTGTTTGTACTTACTTGTTCTGTATTTGCATGTATCCGTTTAGCACCGGATGTTGGTGCTTAATAAATGTGTTAAGCACAACATTCATATGTGTATCTTTCCACCTCGTGATACAACAGATTCATATTAATGCACATAATTTTCTTCTTTTTTTCGTTTCAATCCACAAATGTATTAAATCATCAAAGGAGTATGTACAAAAAATCTTGAGGCAACACTTGTTTGTAGATTTCTCAAAGACATTCGATTCTATACACAAAGGAATGATGAAGCAAATACTCTTAGCACACGGTTTTAAAAAAACGTACCACTACAATGATGCTTTAAAAGGACCTGACGGTTTTAGTTTACTCGCCTATGGCAGATGCGTTGGCTGTCCAATGAGAGCAGAGGGTAAATACAAGGTTAAATGTTGTCAATCAAATTCCCTATATTTTTTCACAAAACCATTAGTTTGATTCAACTACACTACCCCACATAATTAATAGGTAACCTATTAATTATGTAACAATGTATTTCCTCACTTTGTTTCAAGTATTCATATTTAATGCTCATGATTTTCATTTTTTCTTTTCAACCCATATAAGGGGACCATGATAGATACTACTACTCTAGGTCAGAGTTGACCTGGGAGTAATGATAATGAATGAGTACTCTATACTCCTAACAGCTCCAGAAATGACACTTTACTATCGGATGAAATTTAGTGCCATATTCAGGACTCCAGGCGTAATGGAGTACTTTGTGAAGTATATATATATATATATATATATATATATATATATATATATATGAGGAGTGAAGGGTTGAATAAATCCGATGAAATGTGGTTGAGAGTAGAGGAAAAGTGGATATAACAACACAAACGACTATATTCAATTGATATTTCGCCTCATTATTGATTGAAGCTTTCTCAAAATTTATTGATTTAAGTGCTTGTAAATTCTGCTTTTATAGTGAAAAGGAATAGGTAAATGGATGAGAGGGAGAGATATAAACCCTCGCCCTTTCTCTCCCTTCCCCACCCATTTACCTTTTCACTATAAAAGCAGAATGTACAAGCACTTAAATCAATAAATTTTGAGAAAGCTTCAACCAATAATAAGGCGAAATATCAATTGAATATAGTCGTTTGTGTTATTAGATCCACTTTTTCCTCTACTCCCAACCACACACACACACACACACATACACACACACACACACATATATATATATATATATATATATATATATATATATAATGTCCAAAGTTTCTGTACGATAGTATCTGCTCCTTTCATAAAAAATAAAATTATAAATCGTCATTTGTTTTTTGTTTTTTGTTTTGTTTTTTGTTCTTTTTTCCTTAAGAACAGAATATAAACATGATGATTTTTTTTTTCTGTGGAGTGACAACCGAAAGAAACTACTGTAATCAATTTCCCCAACCGCAAAACTCCCCTGACATAGTCTTTTGCCTGCAACACTATCACAGTTGTCCTCCCTCAAAGTTCACTCGTTCAAAGCACGACTCTCTTCACGTTAAGAAGCTCAGAAAACAACTCTCCGTGGTGTGGGAAGGTAGGCTTTAAATAATAAGTAACTGCCCTCCCAAGATCTCACATCCGGGCTAATCCCACTCAGCGCTGCCGGTGCAAAATTTGCATATTCAACCGGGATGACAGTAGTGTGACTACGAGCCACTCCTCACAACGAGGATTTTGCGAGTTCAATATCTGTAGTCAACTACTACACCCACTTCACGCAGGCCAGACATTTACGGACGCGCTTAGCTCGTGGAGGTGGGGAATCTTCCAGTCCACATAATTCGATATGAATTTCTTAATTATAACAATGAAATAACTCACGTGAAAAAGGACACATCTTCAAGAGAGAAAAAAACAGCAAAAATACTCCATTTTGACGGATACACATTTTAATTAATAAAATTCTCCTGTTTAAGACTGTAAAACAAAGAACTGTTTTTTTACTTGTCTGTATTTATGAGATGAGACTTGATGTGAATAATTTTTATATTTCGGACTGTTGTCCTCATCTTTATTGAGTATAGATACAACGTTCAGGTCACTGTAACCTAGAGTTCTGTTTAGGTGTCTTTAATCACCTTAAAATAAGTGATTTTCAGACGATTAGTAATAAATTCGAACGGAGCTCCGAACCACGTTTGAACATCTAAACAGAGACCGAGATTACAGGGACTTAAATGTTGTGTTTGTACACAATAAAGAGGAGGACAACAGTCCGAAATATCAAAATTATCAAAATGATTTTATATGTGTGCTTTTTTTTTTTTTTTGTCCATCCTTCTTCATAATACAGCCAAGTTTCATTCATTTCTTTCAAGTTTTTTTTCAAGACTTTTCCTTATATTTTTTCTTTTTCTTTTTCTTTATTTATTTATTTGTTTATTTTTGTCATCCGTAGGTATGTTTGAATATAAAGGATAACTTTTTGCTGTTTCTTACATTGATATAATGCTTTTATCTTTCAAAATATATTGTTTCCAAATCTGTACTACATTTTATTGTGGTTGGACCTACGACTATTACCCTTCTCCTCTACATTGATTGTGATTGTAAAAAAAAAAATCGGTTAAAACGAACTTAACGAATCTAAATTCCACCATCGTATGTTTCCCTGCCGAAAGAAAAAAATACCAAAAATCAGAGAATTACCCGAAATTAATGAAATTTTCAGTGTTGATATATTAATTAACAACAAATATAAAGCACTAGTTATTTTATTTAAAAACTTTTACATTATTTCAGGTCAGTTAATTTTGAACCACGTATCTTTTAGAATCTGAGTAACGCCTCAAGCATACGTTAACTGACCAGAAAAAATGTAAAAGTTTTTTAATAAAATAACTAGTGGATTGTATCTTTTATTCATTAATATATCAACATTGAAAATTTCATTAAATTCGGTTAATTCCCTGATTTGGGTTTTTTTTCTTTCTGCGAGGTGATATATGATGGCGGAATTTAGGTCCGTTAATTTCGATTCAACCAAAAATTCCAATAAAGTGAACTTTAAGAAAAAATATCCTTAATTGTTACACACATACCAAATAGGGAAAATTCACAAGGGCTTGCTTCTTTTTTTAAATTCCTATTTTTAGAAAAATATAATAATAAAAACAATAAAATATTGAATTCGGAATACAAGGTGTTTCAGAAAAAGAATTCTGTAATAGCTTTCTTTATTTCATTCTTTTCGTATTTTCATTATGTTTGATTGAAACAGATTAGTGTTATCACTTTTCTGCGTAAGTAGAGTAGCCCACATTTTTTGGTGGTACTTAAATATTGGCTTAAATAAACAGAGAACGCAGTGATCAGAGAGTACTTATGGTAATGCAGCGGGTAAATTTGATTTAATGAAACTTTCTATATGAATAAATAAAAGATATAATTCACCGGTTATTTCATTTTGAAACTTATATATTTTTTCAGGTCACTTAACTTTGAACCACGTATCTTCGAGGCGTAACACAGATTCTTAAAGATAAGTGGTTCGAAGTTAACTGACATGAAAAAAGGTAAAAGTTTTTAAATGAAATAAATTCCTGATCTCGGACTGAAATACCATAGAGAAGAGTACCTTTGTAGGCATTTCGACCACCATCATCATCTATTAATGATAGCACGGATTCCCTTGAACTCTCTCTCTCTCTCTCTCTCTCTCTATATATATATATATATATATATATATATATATATATATATATTGCCATCCGTCCCTATCAGCCATCGCTCTTGGCAGGTCCTCTATACAGCATCCAGTATCCACACAGAAATGAAGAATGTAAGTCTTTGCTGGTATGTCCATGCGTCGGAGGCCACAGGACAACATCAAGTTCGTTCTTGCTTCAACAGAAATGTCCAGCATGTCGTGTTTGTCTTACTTCGATGGATTAGGAGAGGGGTCACCAAACTACGGCCCGCGGGCCGGATCCGGCTCGCAAAGGCGTTTTATCTGGACCGCCGACGGTGCTTGAATTTGTTTGTTAAAAGCAAGCCTTTTCAAAATTGAAATATGTTAACGAAATTGACTAATAAACATTTGAAAACAATTCTCTTGATTGGATGTAGCAATTCCAAACCTTTCGTCACTCATCCATGGATATAAGATGGAAAGATGAATTTAATTTAACATTCTTTTCTCAGAGTTTTCGTTCTGGGTAGCAAGTATTCAACACAATAATAATGTGACACGCTCTCGTTATTTTTTAAAATTATCCGACCAACTATGAAAAAAGTTTGGTGATCCCTGGTTTGGGAGATGGGAAGTGAGTAGCCATACAGCTGCTTTTTGTGGGGTGCTCATTCCAAGATTTGTTCAAAACAGCACGAAAACATGAAACTATGAAATAATTTCACATAATCTAACCATTACTTTTCTATATCAGCCTGCTGTAGGAACCATAAGTTTCACGGCCACTATTATTATGTTCTCGTTTATCCATTTAAAGTTCATGATAAAATCATCTTTTTTCTAATTTGTTCGTGTCTGCGTTCGAAAGTTCAGATTTTTTAGTATCGCCACGTGTAGCTGACCTTGTGCCAATCTTGGTTCAAATGTGTAACTGACAACCTCCACCACATATATTAACCTCCTTCTGATTTCCAGGCATTTATCGATCCCTTTGAATTGTCCCGGTGACCCCGCCCCCCTCAAGGGACAGGGTGGGGCTAAATATCGGCAACTTGGTAATCTCTGATTTACACCTTTTGGAACAACTTTGATTTTGCCCTCTGGGGATATTTTTTTCAAGGGGTGTATATATATATATATATATATATATATATATATGTGTGTGTGTGTGTGTGTGTGTGTGTGTATGTGTGTGTGTGTGTGTGTGTGTGTGTAATGATCTATACCTTCAATGGGTTTTTGTTACCGCTGGTTTCAAAGCATTAGATGCTTCTCGTCAGACAAATAACTTGGAAATGACACCCAATTGAATGCCCGTTATGTATAGCGTTGAGTTCTTCTCGCTTTATTCTTCCACGTGTCATCCCCTTTGTCTGGTGAGAAGTGTCTAATGCTTTGAAACCAGCGGTAACAAAACGTCATTTTATGCATACATTATAATAATAAGTATAGCTCTTACAACCGTAATCGACCACTTTATTTTCCTTCCTCTTATATAAAAGAAATCATATATATATATATATATATATATACATATATATATATATATATATATATATATATATATATATATATAGTTAAAAGAAAGGAAATGAATCCGACAATATGAGTAAGAAAAGGTGGAATGAAAACATCACACAATGCTGTTAAAGAAGAAAACAATTTATAATATAATCATAGCTGACACTGATCAATATTTCGATTTTACAAAAATCATCATCAGAGCTCATTCACTCCGTAGTTGTTTGGGTCGGAGAGGAAAGTCAAATCAGTTTACAAAACAAAAAACTTTAATACTGAAAAAACGAAAGACGTTACAATATTCACGAATGGGCATTGGTGATATATGTAACGTCTTTCGTTTTTTTTTCAGTAAAGGTTTTTTGTTTTGTAAAGATTTGACTTTCCTCTCCGACCCAAACAACTACGGGAGTGAATGAGCTCTGATGATGATTTTTGTAAAATCGAAATATTGATCAGTATCAGCTATGATTATATTATAAATTGTTTTCTTCTTTAACAGCATTGTGTGATGTTTTCATTCCACCTTTTCTTACATATATATATATATATATATATTATATATATATATATATATATATATATAAGGCGCGTCAAAAAAGTATCAAGGTTTTTTGTACTTTTTGACACACTTTGTATTCTAAAAAAATAACTTTTCATTCTTCATTTCTATTTTGGTAAATACAGCTTTAAACTCGATACTTCTTTGACACACCTTGTATTCTGAAAAAAATAATGAATGGAACGTTGTTTTTTGTTTTGTTTTTTTTTCAGAATATAAGGTGTGTCAAAAAGTACAAAAAATGTCGATACTTTTTTAAAACACCTTGTAGAACAACAAAGACGCAAAAAGTATTCGAAAAATCTAAGTGATAGAAAGAATTATTGTCATTAAATTTTGTAATTCGTTTGATTGTGGATTAAACCCTCAACTACATTTACCCTTCTCTCCCACAACTACACTACCCTTTCTCTTCCACATTTGATTTTCAATGTAATGAAACTCTTAAAAAGTGCACTTTTTCAAAACAATTCACACAAAATGTACAAAATATTATTTATTTCTATTTTTAGAATAATTAATGTTGTAAAACGTTTTTAACCGGATATGACGTAATTGTAAATGTCTAACCCAGGAGTCTCCAACTATTTTGATTTTCTCACCCATCCACAAGCTTTAACATACAGGCTGTTTAATATATATATATATATATATATATATATATATATATATATATGGGAGATTATGTGCTTAATTAAAGTCATACCTAATTTGTTAATTAATTATAATTAAATGAATTATGCGTGCATATCGGTTTAAATGTAAAGCGTAAACAAACCGAGAAAAAGTCAATCTCTGTATGTACATTTCTACCTATTAGGCCTCATCAGCAGAGCGTGATTTGAACCCTACCTGTCATAGCTGACAGGCAGACACTCTAACCATTACACTAGCTGGCTTCCCCAGAATTTCTCGTTTATTTTAAACTGATGTGTATATCGCACTTTTTGGGTGACTTATGGCACGACAGTATGAAGTGGACAAACAATGTGTTTGAAATGGCGATAGCCGACAATTTATTTCAAACACATTGTTTATCAACTTCATATATATATATATATATATATATATATATATATATATATATATATATTAAGAAAATTGAAAAAAACACAGGTTTAAATAAGTTGAGTGGTAAGTTTATTAGCCGACGCCGCAGTGTTTCGATCTATTAATTAGATCTTCTTCAGGGCATTTGTTGATATAAGGAAAGGTAATGAAAAACTTTTATCACAGAATAACGAGAAAAACGGCGATAGTCCTTGTTTATCAGTTTGTTTTTTCCCAATGGTCTCAAATTTTGATAATATGAAAATAACTTAATATTCTATGTTTAATGTTTAAACACCTTTTTTTGCCTGTGAATGGCAATTTTAAGGGCCTGATTATAAAATATAGGGTGTTTAAAAACATTTTATATCATTAGAAATGTGCAGAATGTTTTTAAAAATATATATAATTTCGGTAAATATTAACTTGACAAATTCACGTTCAAATGATCTCAAATTTTAACAGCATGTATAAAAACAAAATGAAATTATAAGTTTAATTTTTAAAAGTAGTGAATGACATTTTTGTCCCTGAAGAAAGAATGACAAAAGCATGAAATATTTTCATGCAACATTTAAATAAAAGAAGTCTATAAGGTGCAAGAGACATAACAAGAACCTATTTTCATGCCTGCACTTAGAAACATGTCCTGTTCTTTAGATTCACTTACTAATAACAGATTTTAATATTGACAAGATTTACGTTCAAGTCACGCTATAAGCACCTATTCGCGATAGATCACCGAAGTTAAGCAAAAATGAGCCTATTCAATACTTAACTGTGTGACCAATTAAGCAATTAGGTAATGTTTATTAAATAATGACTTGATTCGGCATTGAATGACTTGAAAAGGGTTGATATGC
>CM042170.1:59232437-59282437 GCA_023376005.1 Doryteuthis pealeii | reverse complement strand
GGTCTTTCGACAAATATTAGGTACCACCAATTTTCCCTATGAAATTCACCTCCCACCTATAATTAACACATTGAAACTTGCATAAAAATTAATATTATCTTGAAAAAAAAATTCCATTCGAAATAAGAAACATTAAACAAACTCCTGATGATTTTTAAACAAATTTTCAGCTTACGGAAATAATGAAAATTATGA
Source organism: Doryteuthis pealeii (assembly GCA_023376005.1). Lineage (NCBI taxonomy): Eukaryota > Metazoa > Mollusca > Cephalopoda > Myopsida > Loliginidae > Doryteuthis > Doryteuthis pealeii. Next base: position 59,282,242 of record CM042170.1, on the reverse strand, counting down.
TTGAAAAACAATATTTTCATTTTTTGCACCATGAAATCAACTGAAATTTAACGTAGCCAAAAACAAGTTACGACAAGAGGATTTTTAAAAAAATTCTATGAAAGATCAACTAATGGTTCGATTTTCACGAAAGTTTACATAAATATTTACCTTTCGGTGTAAATACGTCTGAAAACACTCTCTTCCTATTTTTTTAGTCCGGTCATGGACCGGGTACTTCAGCTAGTATATATATATATATATATATATATATATATATATATATATATATATATATATATATTATATATATATATACTATCATGTATTAAGAGTGCTAACAGCACTACTTCTTTTAACCCCCCCTCTCTCTCTCTCTCTCTCTCTCTCTCTCTCTCTCCTCTCTCTCTCTCTCTTACGCCAACCGTTCCTATCTGTCGTTGCAATAGGTAAGTCGTTTAGACGGTACCCAGTGTCTTCACAGAGCCGATGAAAATTTTTGTTGCTCGTCCAACAGTGGTGACAATGTTTAAGAACGTGTGTCTATAGTAGAGTTCGTCCTTAAATTCTTTGGCAGTGCCCAGCATGGTTTGCTCCCCTTCCTTTGTAAGATGGGGGGTAAATGGCCGTACAATTGCTGTCTTTAGGGTACTGCTTCCAGGATTTGTTCAAAACAGTATGCAAAATCCTTGTGTAATGTCTATGTTGTTAACCTCGAAAGCTCTCAAAGAAATTGTGATACATATATATATATATATATATATATATATATATATATATATATATATATATATATATATACTAGCTGTGCCATAAAAGTATCAAGATTGAATCTGTATTTACCAAGATAGAAATAAATAAAGAATGTAACGTTAATTTTTTCAGAATACAAGGTGTGTCATAAAAGCTCCGAGTTTAAAGTTGTATTTACAAAGTATTTTCCGTATACAAGGTGTGTCAAAAGTTTTTAAAAAAGTCTCGATACATTTTGCCACACCTTATATATACATATGTATATATACATATATATATATATATATGTGTGTGTGTGAGTGCGTGTGTCTGTGTGTGTGAGTGTCTTTGTGTCTGTGTGTGTGTGTGTGTGTGTGTGTGTGTGTGTGTGCTTAAATAAACAAAAGAATATTTTGAACAGATAGTCTTATTATAGATGATGAGGCCGACGCTAAAACGTCTCTGTTTTTATTGAAAACTTCATCAGGACATTGGGATTTAAACAATCAAAATCTCTCTTCACTCTTTTTTATTCTCACACATACACAGACACACACGCATATATATATATATATATATATATATATATATATATATATATATGTGTGTGTGTGTGTGTGTGTGTGAGTGTGAAGAGAGAGAGAGAGAGAGAGAGAATTGAAATGCTCCAACCACACCAACACTTAAAAGATTTGATAATATTAAGCGGCTATTTAAAGAAACCTTTCACTCTGTCCGATGAATACATAAAAGGTGTGAAACGCACGTTCATAAAATTACTTCCATGCAATATATATATATATATATATATATATATATATATATATATATATAATGGCTCTGTCACTGATATTGATCTCTCGATAAATAATACCGCTAATAACTAGTGCATCAATAACTCTTTGAGCAAGTGATAAACATATACTATTGCTACACACAGACACACAAACACACACTTTATTAATTCAGTGGATTTAACCCTGAAGATCCTTATGGTTAAACACGAGTAGGTTTCTATTGTATCCATTTCTTTAATAATTCATATATATATATATATATGTGTGTGTGTGTGTGTGTGTGTGTGTGTGTGTGTGTAGAAAGTTTTTAGAAAAAACAAGATGTTATTAGTTTGCTGATAGATGTGTTTCGACCTTATAATAAGGTCGAAACAGATCTGTCAGCAAACTAATAACATCTTTTTTTTTCTAAAAACTTTCTATACATACTGTCGGATTCACTTCCATTTTACTTTCATATATATATATATATATATATATATATATATATATATATATATATATATATATATATATAAAAGTAATTGGTAATTTGCTTGAAGCATTGTTAAGTGTGTTATAATGTATTAATTTGAAAGCAATTACAATGCAAGTAAAAAATAAAAACAAAAAGATGTTATTTTTTGTGTCCTATCGATTTCAAAGTAAAACTTGTTTTGGTCGTTATTCCACAAACATTTAAATCAAAATTTGATTAAATGTTTGTGGAATAACGACCAAAACAAAAAACGCGTCCATTTCCGAAAATCGTCTCTGAAGATAAAGTGTTACTTTGAAATCGATAGGACACAAAAAATAACATCTTTTTGTTTTTATTTTTTACTTGCATTGTAATTGCTTTCAAATTAATACATTATAACATACTTAACAATGCTTCAAGCAAATTACCAATTACTTTTATATATATATATATATATATATATATATATATATATATATATATATATTGTAAACAAGGTTTGTTTAGAATGGCTTTTTTGCCGATAATTTTTTGGAGAATAAGTGCTTAATTGGAGTCGTACCTAATTTAGAAATTAATTAATTAATAATGAATTAGGCGGGAATACCTATTAAATGTATGGCTAAACAAATCGAGAAAAATCAATCTCTGTATGTACATTTCGGCCTATTAGGCCTCATCAGCAGAGCTATAGATCGGAAGACCGCCCTGTGCGTGATTTGAAACCGGACTGCCAAGCTGACAGGCCGATCCCATCGTTTGGTGTTGGGATGGGATCGGCCTGTCAGCTTGGCAGTCCGGTTTCAAATCACGCACAGGGCGTCTTCCGATCTATAGCTCTGCTGATGAGGCCTAATAGGCCGAAATGTACATACAGAGATTGATTTTTCTCGATTTGTTTAGCCATACATTTAATAGGTATTCCCGCCTAATTCATTATTAATTAATTAATTTCTAAATTAGGTACGACTCCAATTAAGCACATATATATATATATATATATTATATATATATATATATAATATATATATATTGTTGTCATCCTTCCGTCTACTAAAGACGATGGCGTAGAGTCCACTTTGTTTTTCTTTTTTTTTTATTCCTGCAACTGCATGAGTGGTTGAGCGGCACAATATTTGAATGGCAATCTCTGGTGCAGTGACTGCGAACATTTCGGGTGTCAGTGCGGTGCAATGTGGCATCTCTATATAATATACACATATATATATATATATATATATATATATGGTTTTTTTTCCGTAGTTAGGGTCTTTCTATGTATGGTTTAACCAAGCTGATGCAGGTAGACCATAAGGAGAGCTCAATGTGCCTAATACCAGTGAGTAAAAGGACAGAGCAAGAAATTTAGTAAATGAAGAAAAACTCTAAGCTTGCTTCATTACAATATTTTATTTCAACCGTATTAATACGGCATCTTCAGGTAATCACAAGAACATGACTCTTCTCGGGTAAGAGTCATGTTCTTGTGATTACCTGAAGATGCCGTATTAATACGGTTGAAATAAATTATTGTAATGAAGCAAGTTTAGAGTTTTTCTTCATTTACTATATATATATATATATATATATACATGTATATATATATATATATTCCTCCCCGGAAGCCCCAACGCTTGCACCCCAGCACTAGGTGTTATTGGGGAATTATATGAGTAGTAAGTACCCCAATCTACCGGTTGATGTGGATGGCCGTTATCTACTCTGGGGTTCATCCGTCCTTTGAAAAGCTCTTGTTTTTAGTTGAATTGGGTGTCCACACACTCACATCACCAGACAAGCCGAGACATGTCTGATGGGGTTGCCAGTTTAGTCACCAGCATACCATGGAACAGATAGTACGAGTTTACATGGTACTAGTATCAGGTAAGAAAGAAGACCTGACCTCACACAGTATCTATTAATAATAGATATTAGCTCTTTATTTGTCTGTAACAAAGACTACGTCATTGGTTATGTCACATGATCCAAAATCGTCATAACATACACTCAAAATTTGAGCATGCAACATTAGACGATCCTCATTGTTTTGGGGCGTTTTTTTTAAACAAGTTTAATGAATACATGTCTGATATTATATATTTATACATAGTTTGTTTTATTTTAATATATAATTAAGTTATCAGAACAAAGTTTCCATTTCACATTGTTTTATTTTTTAATCCTTTAATAAATTTGGTGATTTTTACTTACTTAGGGTACAAACTCTTTGACATTGAATTTTTAAATCCCACACCCTCAGGCAATATCTTTCAAAAATTCATTTTTACATCGGCCGGAGGGCGTGTTTTTATTTTGCTAGTATATATAATATAATCAAATGGACTGAGTGTGCTTATGAATATAATTATCATTTATATATATATATATATATATATATATATATATATATATATATATAGCGTAATTATTAGGTCTACCGGAAATTTGGGATTAAAAATAAAAGTATTTGGATTTCTAGAGAGAGAGAGAGAGAGAGAGAGAGAAGAGACAGAGAAGAGAGAGAGAGAGAGAGGAAAAAGAAATAAGAACAAAGAGAGGTTAAAGTTTGAACTTAATGACCGAAGAATGACCCCGGAAATAGATTTAAAAATATAAATGGAAGTTCCAGGTTTTGGTGGGAACAGTCGTGGCCATGGTTCCCCGTATGGGTTTGGGGATAGTAGTACAGAACATGATACTATGTTAGAAGATAGAAAATAATGTGACCGTATACTCTCCCCACTCTCTCTCTCTCTCTCTCTCTCTCTCTCTCTCTCTCTCTCTCTCTCTCTCTCTCTCTCTCTCTCTCTCTCTCTTGAAAAAAAAGATTAGCATGAAAGGAATAAACAGCCCCCTGTGACTATACAACCTGCGTGTGTTGTTTCTGAACTAACGACTATTACTACAACTAACGGCGACTACTTGAATTTAGCCGTATACAACCCATATATCGTTCTGTGACATACATCGTTCTGGTACACACACACACATACACACACATGCATATATATATATATATATATATATATATATATATATATATATATAAGTGATCAATATTTTCCAAACCACGCTCAGTCAATTTAATTCGTTTTACAGCAAGATCTAAGAATGTTGTTCACAATTGCAATTTAGATATTTCATTTTATCAATAATGCTGAATGCGAAATACACTTCATAAAAGAAATTGTATTAATTTCGTTTGAATTGCTCTCTAAGAAATTCATGATAATGAGATATTTTGTCTGCAATACTCGGGTACATTTTTGTGAAAGCAAAAAAATTATTTTTCCAAAATGAACCAAATAACTTGTATTTTTTAAAAATACATGTATAATAAGATACAATCCTGTTCCATAATTTTTAAATATCTAGAAAACTCAGTAACTACCTTTATTCAACATGAAATATTTTAAATTGAATATTTATCTAATCTATTTTAAAAAAATAGGCTTAATAATCATGTTGACTAAGACATGTTTTCCGAATTTTTATATATTTGGGTTTTTTTTTTTTTGGGGGGGGGGGGTTCTACTAACAATTTTCTCATTTATTGACAGGAGACTATAAAAAGAATTACTGGAAGCCAAATAATAAAAAATATTGGTTTCAGCCATGACTTTTCTTAAAGATGATTGTGCTACAATTTTTTAGGGTAATTAACTTAAACAGAAAAAACACCTTTTGGACGAATTTAATTGTCTAAAAGAATATTAAAAATATTAGATATTTAAATTTAATTTGCTTTTTTTTTTACTGGTGTCCATGATGTTACTACTTTTCGACTAAAACAAAAATCTGACCTTAAATTGGCGTTTGTATTAATTCCTGACCACTGACAATACCTTTCTAGTTGATTTTCAATTCAGTTCCCTTTCTTTCTGTTTTTTTTTCTGGTAAAGGTCCAGTGTTTCAATCCTATGTCCATCGTCAAAGAGTGTCAATCTAATTATGGCCAGTAGGGTCGGTTAAGTATTGTATCAACCTCAGAGTATTGTCAGTGATTGGCGAAGAGATAGATCACATGATTCTGGCCTAGTCTATAAGTAGGAGCGGGGATCCATCACACACCTTATATGCGAAATTTTTTCAACATCTGTTACTGTGGCGGCATTCACCGCTAGGTCGGTTGGGCTGGCTCAAACCAACGACTTCACCTGTGCGAAATTCATGGAAGGAGTAACAAGAAAAAAAATGAAATTTACAAGTGGTCCCCAAACCCCGCATGCATATCCGGGTCAAGGGAAGGAGATGCCCTTGTTTTCCGCAGATTTTCGACAGACGCAGTGACAATTACTCGAAAAGCCGTTGATTCCTAACAAATTATGGAGAGACCCATTGATTTTTTGCCAGAGCCCCTTTGGTCGGGTTGTGACCCTAATATACTATGTGTCAGACCTGTTCGCCTTGGGTGACGACATGGCTTTGACCCTACAGGTTTTCACAGACAATGAGGAGGGGTTGCACTAGAGAAATAATGTGCTAGATGGTCGTTAAGCAAAGAGGTTCCTAAACCCTTTATAGACTTTGTTTTATTTGTTCTGTAGGGTGTCTAGCCACCCTCCTGCTAGATAGTCGTTGAGCAAAGAGGTTCCTAAACCCTTTATAGACCTTGTTTTCTTTGTTCTGTAGGGTGTCTATCCACCCTCCTGCTAGATGGTCGTTAAGCAAAGAGGTTCCTAAACCCTTTATAGGCCTTGTTTTCTTTGTTCTGTAGGGTGTCTAGCCACCCTCCTCACCATACAGAATCTATGGGGTTACCGCTTTCGTCGCCGATGATCCAACTATGAAACCGGTAGTACTGGGTTACATAGTACCAGTGGCACATTGAGCGACCTGACACAGAGATTTCAATGCAGTTCTACAATAAAACTATTTGTAATCTATCAGCATTATACACTATATGTGGGGGCGTGTTATGTAATGGTTATCGTTGTAAGAAATGAATAGGGCGAGGCGAGTTCAAATCCTGGACGAGGTTTGTAGCATTTGACATAGTGCTGTATTTATCGCGCACCCCACGTATGCGGGTCAGGCACAAGGTCCTATTAATGTGCGACCACCCATAAACCGAAGCTCATGGGTGGCGGGTGCAAAAAATGCGTTGATCCCGTCGGCATTCCCCCTCAAGGGGTCGCCTCAGGCACTGGGCAATAAACCCAGTCCTTCCCCTTTAAATCAAGGGGCAGATGTTGCTTGGGGATGTCCCCTGAGATCACACCGTTAATTTAACCTTTGACATCGTGCTAATACCCTTGAAAAAGTTATGCATCATACTATTCTCCAACCAGCTAGGAGCAGATAGCACATACTGAGTAATCTAAATTTTTTCAGGCAACCAGTCTAGGAGAATGAAACTCTGTTGGGTAAATAAGCCCATTATCATTATACATTATTTATTTACCCAACCCCTCCTCACGAGCAGGATGTGACTCATGGTCATTTTTAAGCAGAGTTTAACAGGTTTAAATTCCGAGTTTTTCTTCTCCTGGGCCGGTTGTCATACCAAGGTTGAAGAACCCAATCTGTCTTACTATTTCCCCATAGCTGGGGGGAGAATACTTAGATTCATGCGTTTCCCCCAAAGCATTACAACATTAGAAACAACATTTGAATTATATTTAATACAATGTCAGTTATATTGGCATATTTGCCAGAATTTTTTTCTACAATTTATCAATGCATTTCTATAGTAAAATCAATCACATTTCATCTCTATTGTAAAATTTTTAGCATTGAATTTCTATAGTAAAATCATTCACATTTCATCTCCATTGTAAAATTTTTAGCATTGAACTTCTATAGTAAAATCATTCACATTTCATCTCTATTGTAAACTTCTTAGCATTGAATTTCTATAGTAAATCATTCACATTTCATCTCTATTGTAAAATTTTTAGCATTGAATTTCTATAGTAAAATCATTCACATTTCATCTCTATTGTAAACTTCTTAGCATTGAATTTCTATAGTAAAATCATTCACATTTCATCTCTATTGTAAAATTTTTAGCATTGAATTTCTATAGTAAAATCCTTCACAATTCATCTCTATTGTAAATTTTTTAGCATTGAATTTCTATAATAAAATCATTCACAATTCATCTCTATTGTAAAATTCTTAGCATTGAATTTCTATTGTAAAATCATTTACATTGAATTTCTATATTTAAAACATTGACAGTGTATTTCTATAGTACAATCCTTAAAATTACATTTCTATAATGAAATAACTTACATAGCATTTCTATAGAAAATCATTTGCATCACATTTCTATTGTTAAATTTTAATTGACTTTATATATATATATATATATATATATATATATATATATATATATGAGCAATGCGTTTTTATAGTAAAATAACATGCATTTCATTTCTATTGTAAAAATCTTTGACATTTCATTTCTGTATTAAAACCATTCACATTGAATTTGTATGGAAAAATCTTTCACGTGCTTTCTGTAATAAAATCATTCACATTGCATTTCTATGTTAAAATTATTAAGAATTCATTTCTATTGTAAAATAATTTACATTGCATTTCTGTAGAAAAAATTAATTACATTGCATTTCTGAAGTAAACTGAAATGAAATCACTCTCATTTAATTTCTATACTAAAATCCTTAGCAATGTATTTCTATAGTAAAATAACTTACATTGCTTTGGAGGTTGATTTTGAAGGCTATCACAATCCAGGTGTAAAGAAAAAATAATAAGATAACAATGGTGTTGTTTGTTAACCTGTAATTTATTCTTGATATTTCGAGGTAAAATCTCTTTTTCAGAAGAACACTGGAACTGAAGTCGTTGTCGTCTTGTTATGGCATTTTTAGTTAAAATAATAATAATTAATTTAATAATAATTTTAACTAAAAACGCCTTAACAAGACGACAACTACTTCAGTTCCAGTGTTCTTCTGAAAAAGAGATTTTATCTCGAAATTTCAAGAATAAATTACAGGTTAACAAACAACACCATTGTTATCTTATTATTTTTTCTTTACACCTGCATTGTGATAGCCTTCAAAATCAACCTCCAAACCAATATATACACAATGCTTCAAGCAAATTATAAAACTCTCTTGACTTACATTGCATTTCTATTATATATATAAGATTATTCACTGTCTTGATAGGATTAACCAATGAAATACTGCTGTTTTCTACTGAGACTTTACATTAAAGAATACGGTAATGGCTACTTGGTACGATGTTTGTGGCCATTTTTAGGCTTCAGGTGAGAGCACTTTACAGTGAAAATCCCTTGTGTTAAGCAGAGGCTGTTCTGGTTTGCTCGGTGTCCCTTAGTATTGAATAGAATCCTTTGGTTGTTCCTAGGTGTCACTTAGTGTTGGGTAGAATCCTTTGGTTGAGCAGAGCGTAGGTCGCAGTTCTGTTGTTCCGGGGTGAATACGTGCAAATGAACGGCTTTCAAGATCGACGATTGAATAGTTAACTAACCACGTATTCGAGCTGATGATTGGTTGGCTTTAATCCATGTGCCCATGCAGAGTCTATAAGTGTAAGTGATGGATTCCAGCACACCTTATATAACAAAATATTCTAACACTACTAGAATCTCAACAGGTTATGGGCCCAGTATTAAATTTTGACGGGAATGAAGTAAAATATGAATTGTGGGATGCAAGATTTCTCGGATTTCTTACAGATACAGCAACAACATGGAATCATACGGTCACTAACAGAAAAAAGGAAAACATAGATTTTGTAGAAAAAATTCAACAGTGTTTGCTTAATTGATACAATCTTTAAACATTTGTAATGCAAGGCCGAAAAGATTTAACTCTATTAAGAGTTAAGGCCTTGGGTAGGTAACCAGTGTAGGAGAGGGATAACTCTGAATTTAAAATTCCCTCCAGCTATGGGTTAAATAGTAGGGCAGACTGGGCCCTTCAGCCTTGGGTAGGTAACCAATCTAGGAGATGCATAACTCTGAATTCAAAATTCCTGAGATCGGTCGTTGATTGGGTTTGTGGCAACCCTTGATGCACCAATTCTTTCCTATCGACTGTGCCAAAAAGTGTGGATGGTCCAACACAAGCTTTCACCACTATAAAAAAAAATCACTGTGTGTGTGGATTGTATGTATGAACCCTCATGCGTCGAAAATCGACGAGAGTCCATAATATATATATATATATATATATATATATAATATATATATATATCAACAGTCGAAGCAGTAAAGCGTCCGATCACGATCCCGCTTAGTAAGAATTTATTAAGGGCATTAAACCATCCAGAGAGTCAGCATCATAAATCCCAACACCACCTTCTAAGAAGATATATATATATATATATATATACCAACGCATCAGCAAGAGCCGGATATGACACAAGGTCAATTTTTTAAGTGGAGCTTTAACAAGTTTGAATTCAGAGTTTTCCTTCTCCTAGACAGGTTGCCTAACCAAGGTTAAAGAACCCAACCTCTAGTTGGTGGGAGAATAGTTGGATACAAAGCTTTCCCAAGTCTATTAGCGCGATGTGAAATGTAAACAGCCTGGTCCAGGAAAGGAACTCGGCTCGACGAATCCATTTCCTACGAGTCTAGCCATTTCACCTCCATATATGTTGTTATAGGATATAAGTAAAATCGTCACTTCTATTTATCAACTCAACAGCAGCAAGTTTCCTGTAGAAATTGGCCAATGGGATGGGAAGATAAAAAGTATTTAAGATCGTTTGCACGGTGCTCAAGATCACTTACTGGTATCGACTTTCTACCAGAAAGGCTTATCTTTGGACTAGAAGTGGCTACTCTGCGTCGCCACTGTAGAGGGGAGAGTTTTTAAGTTAGTCTCGCAGATCCATTATTACTTATCGCGAATTGGATCCTCGCTGGATGCCCTATAAAAATCCATGCGTACATATATAACAATATAGTGAAAAGTTTTAGTTCAATAATTATCAATTTATTTAAAAATACAATATAAATGAGGCGATTCATTCAATAAATGATGATATTTCAAAGCCAAAAAAAAAGGCATACCTCACAAAAAATAAATAAAATAACGCGCTAAAGACTTTCCTTTCAGTTACTATACAAAATTTAAAATAGGTAGTTAAATTATATAACTACTTATTTCGTAAATAAGTAAACATATAGTTGTACTATCAATAACAACATTTTTAAAATAAAAATACGATGTAGTTGAATAAATTACATGAAGAATTTTAACTTAACATTTCGTATATTTCGAAATATTTCAACGCAAATAATATGAGGGATCTGTTGTTGTATACCTCTTTCCTTACTTTCTTACTTCTATTCTTCTAGTGTCTCTTCTAGCGTCTGGACTTCCTCTTGGGGACTTCGTGTCTGGTCTTCCATTGGGGATTTCTCTTCATCAGAAGCCCTGTGTCATTGTTAGTTTTAGATAATAACACAAAGACTTCGATTTAACTTAGATCATATTTTATTCGGAAATCCCCACCAGACTACCTGCGCAGATTGAGTCGGAGTGTGCATAACACGACTTACCACCGTCGTGGTCTTTGGTCGATCTGACTAAAATATATTTCTAATCTAAACTGGAAGAGGGTCTTCTCCACCGATTCTCACGGTATCCACCGGAAGGAGGATCAGGACTGAGGTCAAGCCTTGTCACTTATCCTTCAAGGCCGTGGGCTGCAACTTATAACAGCCATTTTGGTTTCTACACTACTGTACATAATATTAGGAATCTAATAATTATGTAACACTGTTTGAGAATAATGACATGGATGACATTTTATCTTTCTTGAGAGAAATAAATGTATATAAAAAATTATGAAACAGATATGAAATACATCCACAAAATACATCCACAAAATACATCTACAAAAAAATAGCTGTAAAGCAAACTTGAGTACCAACTTTTATCTCACATTCTAACATTTTTTGCCATTAGATAAAAAAAACAAGGTGTATAGTTTTGATAGATACCCATGCATTGAATTTACTTCCGAGTTTTCTTTATTTTCAGATCCATTAATATTTTGAATCTGTGTTCATTCAGATAAAATCTTCCCGCGGTAAATCACAAAAGCTTTCCACTTCTGTAATTTGCCGTCAAGATTTCCAGCTGCATACTAGCAAGACACTTGTTTTATATACTGCTACTTAAACGTCCAATCCCACACAGGAATAAATCTCGCATAATCGCTAAGTACTTGCGCGCATAGATCTGCAGTACTGCATAGTCAATGTGTAAAAAAATAGATGTAGAAAAACTCAAGATTTTAGTTTGTACGTTATGTAATAGCGGGAATTTGGGATGACGTGTGAAAGGCTAACCTCTTGGCTTCTGATTGGCCGAGGATTGCCAACAGTGGTAAGAGTGAAAGAAAGAGTGCAACTTATAACAGCCATTTTGGTTTCTACACTACTGTACATAAATATGAGGAATCTAATAATTATGTAACACTGTTTGAGAATAATAACATGGATGACATTTTATCTTTCTTGAGAGAAATAAATGTATATAAAAAATTATGAAACAGATATGAAATACATCCACAAAATACATCTACAAAAATTAGCTGTAAGGCAAACTTCTAACATCTTCACATTCTAACATTTTTTGCCATTAGATAACCCATTTCTTTCATTTTTTTCTTTCTTTCTATTTCTTTCATTTTTTTTTCTTTCTTTATTTCTTTCATTTTTTTTCTTTCTTTTATTTCTTTCTTTTTCTTTCTTTGTATTTCTTTCATCTTTTCTTTTCTTTCATTTCTTTCATTCTTTTTCTTCTTTCTATTTCTTTCATTTTTTTTTTTCTTTCTATTTCTTTCATTTTTTTCTTTCTTTGTATTTCTTTCATTTTTTTTTCTTTCTTTGTATTTCTTTCATTTTTCTTCTTTGTATTTCTTCATTCTTTCTTTCTTTCTTTTCTTTCATTTTTTTTCTTTCTTTCTTTTTTTTTTTCTTTTTTATTTCTTTCATTTTTTTTCTTTCTTTGTATTTCTTTCTTTTTTTTTTTTTTTTTTTTTCTTTCTTTATTTCTTTTTTCTTTTTTTCTTTTCTTTCATTTCTTTTTTCTTTTTTCTTTCTTTCTTTCATTTTTTTTCTTCTTTCTTTCTTTATTTTTTTTCTTCTTTTATTCTTTCATTTTTTTTCTTTCTTTGTATTTCTTTTTTTTTTTCTTTCTTTTTCTTTTCTTTTTCTTTTTTCTATTTCTTTCATTTTTTCTTTCTTTCTATTTCTTTCATTTTTTTTTTTCTTTCTTTTCTTTTTTCTTTTCTTTTTTCTTTCTTTATTTCTTTCTTTTTTTTTCAATCAATCTATCTATGCTTTCTTTCTGTCCTTTCTTTATAGTTCTTTTTCTTTTTTTTTCTTTCTTTCTTTTTCCTCTTTTTTTCAATTTTTTCTATTTTCTTTCTAAGTTTTCCTCCCTTTGTTTCTTTCTTTCTTTCTTTAGTCTATCTATCTTTTCTTTTTTTTTTTCTTTCTTTCTTTTTCGATTTATCTATTTTCTTCTGAGTTTCCTCTCTTTACTTTTCTTTCTTTCTATTTTTTTTCTATTTTCCTCAATATATCTATCTTTCTTTTCTTCTTTCTTTTTCTTTTTATGCTTTTCTTTCTTTTTTTTTTCTTCTTCCTTTTTCGATTAATCTATTTTCTTTCCGAGTTTTCTTCCCTTTCTTTTTCTTTCTTTCTTTCGTTCTTTCTTTCTTTTTTTCTTTCTTTCTATTACTTTCATTTTCTTTTATCTATCTATCTATCTATCTTTTCTTTCCTTTTTTTTTCTTTATATGCTTTTATTTTTTTTTCTTTCTTTCTTTTTCCTCTTTTTCGATTTATCTATTTGGGTTATTATACCATTAAATAAACCAATTCGAACAAAATCTCATGACTCTGAGTTCCACGATGCCGATCTTCAGATGAACCATATATATATATATATATATATATATATATATATATATATATATATATTATATGTGTGTGTGTGTGTGTGTGTGTGTGTGTGTGTCTGTGTGTGTGTGTCTGAGCGTCAGTCTGTCTGTGTGGTTTTATAGTATTTTATTGGTTAAATATTAGTTTCTTTATTTTTGTTTAATTTATATATGTCTTTTGGTATTCCACATTATTTAAGTATTAACCAGTACACACACTATATATATATATATATATATATATATATATATATATATCCATAAAGTCTTCGTTTTTTGTTTTGTTTGTTGTTTTTTTATTTTTGTCGTTCTTATCCAAAGCTTACTAATATATATATATATATATATATATATATATATATATATATATATATATATACCCATTTCAGAGGCCATTAATTGATTAATCACATATGAGCTGGCAAAATCTCCAATAAATATGATTTTCAGCGTTTCCACTTTAAAATTCTTGTATATATATATATATATATATATATATATATATATATATATATATATATATGTGTGTGTGTGTGTGTGTGTGTGTGTGTGCTCTTTACATGAATTTGAAAGCGGGTGTTATTCTAGTGAAACTCTCCTGTTAAAAGAGGTACAAAACGTTTCCCATCGTCATCAATTGTTATTTGTAAATGTTTTAAACATCGTTTCATTGTACATGTAATATGATATTTTATAGAAAATAGGGGATATTTTTCCCTGTGTATTCGTATCGTAAATGTCGTAGACTCCTTCACATTATTATTTATTATTATTATTATTATTATTATTAAAACTTCGTCCAATAATATTATTGCAAATCATTATCATTACACCGTTTTTTGTTTTTTTTTCGATTGTGATATTATCGTTCTTATTTTGTTTTTTTCCCCGAATTTTTGGCTGATGCATTCTTCGGCCTTCCTGATGTTCGGAATTCTACAGAAGATTTTGGACGAGTCTTTGAAATCAACCACGGTAATCCCTTTCCTGCAACTGTTTTTCTGCCACCACGATAATCCATTTCCTGCAATAGTCTTCCCCAACTACGGTAATCCCTTTCCTGCAAACAGTCTTTCTGACTACAACAATATCACAGTAGTCCTCATTCGTACCTTCGATTTTTTGGCTGATGCATTCATCGGGTTTCCTGGTGTTCGGAATTCTACAGAAAATATTGGACTTTTGATTTTGTAATCAACCATGGTAATCCCTTTTCCTGCAACAGTCTTTCTGCCTGCAACAATATCACAGAAGTCTTCCTTCGTACCGAAATTGTCACTGCTCAAAACGACCTAACTAGCTTCTTTTATCCAATCGTTATCGTTGGCATAATTTGCATAGGTGCCCCCACACTCTCGCCACGAACGAGACAAAAAGAGACCCCCCACCCTATAAAGCCGCCCGTCATTAGCGGCTATGCTTTCTTTAGTTTGGTACAGGCAAAATCTAACAAGCCAAACAGATGAGTTCGTCGGAGGTAAGTCAGATTTTTCATCACAGTCTCCACTGAACTAAATGTTCCCATCGATGTTCTCCTTTCTTGTGCGTTTTATCCCTACATTACGACCGATGCACACTTCGGCCTTCACCGTGTCTGAAAGTAGAAGATTAATTGTCATTACCATTTCACGAGGTTACCTCACCAATTGTTTGATTAAATCACTGGACCTTTACCAATACTCGGGATAGGACTTATACGCTCACCAAAGGATTCCATAACACAGGACGTTCTTTAAGCCCTTTTCAACTGGCCAAGGATGGCATTTAAAAACTTTACAATTTATCCATAGCTGGAGGGAGAGTAGGATTCATACCTTTCCCAATGGTATTAGCGCTAAGTGAAATGCAATTACCACGTCCAGGATTTGAACTCGGGGCGGCGAGTCCATTTCCTATGACTTTAACCATTACACCACGCGCTTCCATATTTAAGCATATATTGTTGAAAACAGTCTAGCTGTGCATTAGACAAGCAGAAACATAGCTGTATGAAGGCAATTTGGTAGTCTAGGGTGGGTAAAAGTACTGAGCGTAAGCTGGGTTAGTGAGCATCATAGAGAAGATTAGCCTAGGCCGACGGGATGTCTCAAACTTCACCTACGATGTATAAGACGCAGGGCAATTTTTTGAGCTAAATTTTTTTGGGAAAAAAGGTGCGTCCTATATGCCGTCAAATACGGTAGTCGAGGAGAAAACTCTCAATACAGACCTGTTAAACTCCGCTTAAAAAATTGATCGTCGATTTTTAAAATCTCCCAAAAATCAATTAATCTAAATAAAAACTATTTATGAACAAAATTTTTTCACTTAATTCATGAATGAAAAAAATCATTAGTGTTTTCCTTTAAATAGAAAGAAAATTCATCAATTCTATATGACATACTGCTGTTTTTCGTTAATGCAAAATGTAAATAAAGTTTTAGTGTGCGTCGTTTTGAAATTATGGATGACCAAAAAGACCAAATCCAACTATTCTTCATCAAGCTATGAGTACATAGTTAACAACCAGTTTAGGAGAAGGAAAACTTTGAATTCAAACCTGTTAAACTCTGCATAAATGAACTTGTTTTGCATCCTGCTCGTACGAAGGAGTTGGTATATATATATATATATATATATATATATATATATATATATATATAATATATAATATATATATAATTAAATCATTAAACAAGTAATGTCCTAAGCCCAGCACAAACGACTTATAGACTCTGCGTTGCGCGCTGTTGGTTAATCAATCAATCAACAGCACGAACACGTGATTAGTTAACATATTTAAATCCCGTTTCTTGAAGCCGTTTATTTGCACATATTTTGAAACGGGTCGAACGATCTGCAATCAAGGATTTGTCTCAACCAAAGTTTCTACCCACACTAAGGGACCCGAGGAAACAAAACAAAGGAGTTCTACCAATCAACAAGGACACAGGAACAACAAAGGATTCTACTACATTAAGTAACACAATGATCTCCAACTGTAAAGTGATCTCACTTGTAGTTAAAAATGCACCAAAAATAGTAACAATGATAGCGGACCCAGAAAAGAGCATCATGTCACAAACGGCATTAATATACGTAAAGTCTTTAATAGTATTTGGTAATTTGCTTGAAGCATTGTTAAGTATGTTATTATATATTAATGATAGGAAAGCAATTAGAATGCGGTATAAAAATAAATAATGTTCAGTCTTATCGATTTCAAAGTAATTTCATCATCGAGAGAACATTTTCTGCAAATGACGCGTTCTTGATTGATCCGTTTTTTTTTGTACGTTTTAAACACGCATTCTCATGTTTTTTTGATAACAACACGCGGAAAAGTCGTAGTGATGGCCGTTGTTAAGTCGCAATTTCAATTTACATTCTTTTTTATCTAAGCTATTTATGTATTTATATTTTTATTATTTGTTTATGTACATTATATACTATATATATATATATAACTATATATATATATATATATGTGTGCTATATATGGATATATTTTATTATAATGGAGATTGTGCGTTTTTGTATGTCTGTAACCGAAAACTATATTATATCAAGTCAATTCCCTTTGTTATTTACATCATTCTTCATGAATTTTATTTTATTTAAAACATCAATTATAAATAAAATTGTTTACATTCATTAAAGGATGCTTAACAATATTCTAACATATAATAACATGTATGTGTATTTATATATACAAAGAAATAGCAGTTTACAAGTGTGAATTGGAAGGCTAATTGCATTTTGATCTTAAAAATTATGAATTTTGACATAAATATATGTTATATAATTGATTTTTCTATTGTTTTGGTTTATATTATGAATATGAGTCAAAAATCGTCGGGGATAAATCTTAAAAGAATTCCTTAACAAGAAGAAAATCTGTAATATTATCTTTACATTTCCTATTTTAACTAAAATAGTTAAAGTTAGGAAATTTTACCATGAAAGAGGAGTTAAGTGCAATGATGGAAGGGTTAGTTTCAAAAGTTGTTCTATTTTTCAATCATACCCCTCTGTTCAAAATATTTTTATCGAATTCTTATTCAGTTCATTCGCTTTCTAATTTAACATATTTTATTGTATTAAACTTAAATACTTGCACCCGGAGGGCTGCATATATTTAGCTATATTATCAATATAACGCACTAGTGCATAGCATGCCTATGTATATTGAACCGTCTAAACTGAATAAATTCAATCAGATATTATCTATAAAGGTTTCACCTTTGGATAAATACTGACTATATGAGCTTGTTAAACCCGATAATTTTTTAAGAAAACGCAATAAGAAAATTAGCATGAAGGAGGAAAATTAGGTTACCATCAACACACTACACTACACTACACCACACACATATATATATATATATATATATATATATATATATATATTATATTATATACAAAGACACAATATGATTATATATATATATCTATATATATATAATATATCATATATATACAAAGCGCGCGACCCCCCCACACATACTATAATATAATAAGACACAATATGTTATATATATATATATACTATATACACACAAAACACACATATATATATAGTATCAGCACTATGATTAATGAAGATTCGCTCTATTTTTGTTCTGTCTACAAAAAAAAAACTGCGTCACGCTTACGTCACGATTACCAACACTATCCAACGTCATAATTAGAATAAATATACTCAATAAATCGTGAGCAATGCAAGTTTAGGAAATCCTCATTGTTTCATAATAATGCCGGCGTTATATATTATATTAGATTGTTTTATTCTATATATATTAAAGTTATCGGGACTGTTTCCATTTCAAATTGGCTTCTTTCTTTTTTCTTTTCTTGTTTTATTTTTACTCCTTGATAAATTGACGATTTTATCATACTTATGGTACCACTTTATGGATTGAATTTTAGCTTCCACCCCAGCAAATATTCTTTCAAAAGAATTATATTTACATCGCCGAGGGTGTCTTGTTTTAATTTTCCTAGTACATATACAAGTTTAATTATAGCGGCATCGTTGACATAAGTAAATTGGGTCTCCTTAGAAGATGCTCTCTGGATTATAAATATTTTGGGGATTATTTCCTTGCATGAAGAGTTATCTTCCCATGGGTTTTACGTCCCGGCCACCAGCGAGGTCTGGGTATATTAACGGCTATTTCAAACTTCTCTTCCTTCTTTTCTACGCACCTCGTAGTACATCAGGGTAGACATATGTCATTCCTTCTCTTGGCGGCTTCGGTCCTCAACGCCACGCTACTTGACACTAGTAGTGATTTTATACAGCATGGACTATTCTTTGTATGAAATTGTTCATGTACACCTATTTATTCCATCTTCATATTGTTCTTATGTTTCGTTGTCTTATTCAGGTACTGTATTGTATTAAAATGTTTGTGTCTCAGAAATGTGTCGATGTTGTGTGTCCAATCATGACTTTGAACTTACAGTATCATTATGTATGAGGTTTTACACCTGCCGTGCCGGGTGTTTCCCAAACTTGGAGGTGCAGTGTCGAGTAATTCTATCAGAATCTCCAGAACTATTCTGAGTATTCTAACCGTCCGCAACCTTGCTGTAATTTGCATGTCTCGATTCTTCTCTGATTTCAATTCAACCAAATTACTTTTTATTGAGCTTGGGGCCGTCACAAGGGCACCAATTAACAATAATATGTACGACTTCACTTCATGCTACCAGTTTCCTCAGTTCTCTAAGCAAGCTCTAAGTATTTATCTATTTATTTTCTTATTATTTTCCACCCTTTTGAATTTTTCACATCAGCGTTACTGATGGTATTTCACTGGAGACTGAGTGACAACAAGTCTCTCGCATCTCCGGGACTCTTCTGAGTATCTAGCGATTGCAGTAGTCTGGATGGGTCTCAATTCTGCCTCTGATTTCAGATCCTCAGTCTTTTCCAAAACTTTTGGGAACGTATTCAAAGTGCAACACTAATTGGTATGATTTCAACGCTCATTACTCACTTTTTGCCATTCTCTAGCAAAGTTATCTATCTATCTATCTATCTATTATTATTATTATTATCTATTATTATTATTATTTTAATGGAAGTTTTTTCACACCAGGTAAGCTGATTGTCTTTCATGGGATCAGGAGGGACGACAACCCTCGCCCAGATCTCAGGACTACTTGTGAGTATTCCAGCTGATTTCTTCCAATTATTTTTTAAACATATGGCTCGATTCATTTCTCCCCGCCTCTCTCGTCTCTCTCCTCTCTCTCCTCTCGCTCTCTCGCCACACACCACACACAATTGTATATATTTTGTGGTGTTGGGTGTGTGTGTTTCGTGTGTGTGTTGTGTGGTAAAAGATGTTGGAATTTTTTTGAAGTTAGAAAATATGGTGAAGAGTAAAAAAATAAAAATCTAAGTGATATATATTATCTATATATAATGGAGATAGACTACATTTTTGTCTGAAGCCGAAACTCCGGTCACGGATGGCGTCAGATATTCCAAACTAAATTCTAGCATTTATCATGAGAACCTAATTTATAATCATTTGTATTATACTTAATATTAAAGGAACAAATTGCTTTATATACAAGTATTGAGATGCGTTTGTAATATCTGGTTGTAATATTTGCATAGCAATTTTCAACGAATCTTTTAATAAATGCATGTTTAATTCTAAACAGTTTCTAATTGATATTTTAATTTTATTTGTATTTATAATTATTTCATGTATTAAAGTTTTGCGAGAAATTAATTTAAAAATAAAAGATACAGCCACTAATTTAAATGTTACGTTAAATTATTAGTTATGGTATTTTGTCCGTGACTACTTCCGTTTTCGTTGCGGTAAAAAAAATTATATTTTTAAAGTTTTTAATAGAGTTAATTTTGTAATGAAAAAATTATAGATTAAAAAAATTTATACATAAAATTTATTTTCAATTTTCGCGGCACCTTCACAAATATAACAAGTATTTTTTATTTCAAATTTTATTATTTCCTTTTAGGAATTTAAAAAGATGTTTACATTTATTTTTTAATTCAAAATTTGTTTACGGTTATTCCATATTAGTAATATTAAAATTAAAATAACAACCAGTTCTGAGCGATGCTTTTCGCTAATATGATGACCGTGATTTATTTAGAAATTAAGAAATATCTTTTAATTTTAATTTGTCATAAAATAACCCTTGGACCTTGTCACCATTTACAGAAATAGGCTACAGTCCAGGCGTCAAAAAGAGGCTTAGTTTTCGAGTTACGATGCTCAACAATTAGCGGTTAATAATTTAGCGCGTAATTATTAATTAAAAATCAAAAAGGCATAATAAAAAGTTTTCGCAATCGGGTGGCATATCTTGATATTATGCGAAAAGTAAAATTTAAACGACTTCTTTGTAAAAAAATACGAAATCAAAATGGAGTAAGCTCCGAAAACGGAATAAGCGATGAGAATCGTGTGTCGGAATACGAATAAGTAAAAATGGCCACTCCAGCGAAGAAGAAGCCAACAGTTGTTAGCGCAAAAAATGTTTTTATGTGGCATTTTACCTTCCAAAAAGCATAAATTTTCTAAGAAAAACGTGGACTCATCATGTGACAACAAATCACGTAAATAAAATGGTAATAAGCG
Organism: Doryteuthis pealeii; assembly: GCA_023376005.1. Lineage (NCBI taxonomy): Eukaryota > Metazoa > Mollusca > Cephalopoda > Myopsida > Loliginidae > Doryteuthis > Doryteuthis pealeii. The sequence continues at coordinate 59,260,757 of CM042170.1, read as the reverse complement.
AATTTGCTTTAGAAAAAATAATAGTATTTCGGCATCATGTGACAAACAAGTCACGTAAATAAAATAAGTAATAAGCGAATTTGCTTTTAGAAAAAAAAAATTAGTATTTCGCATCATGTGACAACAAGTCACGTAATAAAATGATAATAAGCGAATTTTGCTTTTTAGAAAAAATAAAAAAAATAATAGTATTTCGCATATCGCGTAAATTTTTGTTGTTCTATTCATAAAGTTTGGTCTTTTATCTTTTTTATTTAATACTGTAATTAGTTATCGGAAAATGACCAAAAACAATTTACGCCCCCAACATAAGTGGGGTCAAAATTAAGTGACCTGAAAAAATGAAGAAAGTTTTGAAATAAAATAAATAATGTATTATAAAGATCATTCATTGATAATAAACACTGAAGTTTCATTAAAATCCGATATTCCTGATTTTGGTAAATTATTTTCTGTAGGTGGGCTAAAGTCATTACGCTTTTTAGGTTCATTAAAAAATTTAAAAATTTTTCTAAAAGCCAGTTCTTTAATGTGAAAATTATATTTTGAAATTTTTCTGAAGAAAAAAAATTGTTTACTTTAGTTACTAAAGCATTATTATTGTTGCTTGAGTTAACTAAAGCAATTATTTAGGAATTTTTTGGAGGTGTTTTGAGGGGCCTTTTTTTTAATTTCATAAACAGAACACCAGCTGATGTTTACATTCAGATAAATCTGTAATCTCATTGGCTAATTGAATTCGAGCTATTTTCGTTCTATACGTATTTTAATCACTTAAAACTTATTTTTATTTATTCTTGCGGCAATAAACTTATGCGCGAAAAAAAAAATTGGAATTTTGGGTGATATGCATTTTAATAATAAAGGACAATTTATTCGGTCCACTTTTTACATCCGACACAATTGAACGATAATCGCTTGGGACTGTAGCCTAAAAATAGTTTGTTGATTTTTAAAAAAAAAATACAAGTAGGTCTGAATCAGACGACAAAAAAAAAAAAAATAAAAACAAAAAAAATGATTTTACGTGTTTGTTTTTTAACACTTAGCCGCTTCTTTCTTAAACTAAAAATTAATCTTTATTTTTATCATAATTGACGCAATACTTTTAAAATTCATTTATTCAACAATGTTTAACCGAAGTTCGGTTTGATAACAAAAGGCGGTGAAAAAAAAAAGTCCTACCTAAATCGAGGCCATCGAAATCGGTGGCCTCACCTAAATACAATAAAACAAATGATACAAACACATGAAAACATTGTATAGATAAAATTCATTTTTAATTTTGCGCGGACCTTACAAATATAACAAGTATTTTTTATTTCAGAATTATTTTATTCCTATTAGGAATTAAAAAAGAGATGTTTACTTTTATTTTTAATTCAAAATTTGTTTACGTTATTTCATATTACTAATGTTTATTTTTCATCATATTTTAAATTAATTGTAGCGAGAAATTAATAGTATTTTTGTTCAATGTTTAAACAATGTTTAAACAATTACACATTCATCAATAAGAGGAATACTATTCTATATAGATGATTGAAAATAGCATTTACTTCGAGTTTATATAAATTTTGGTTTTGTTTTAAAAATTTAAATAAAAAAATAATTCGTCGGACCTGAGCATCTGAAACCCCCATCTAAATTTAAAAAAATCTTTTTTCTTTTTCTTCAATGGATTATTATCGATTACACACCAATCTATCAGATTGTAAAAAAAAAATTCAAAAAAGTTATTTATTTCGAGTTTTCAGGGGTGCTCAGTTCCCCGTATAAGTTTATTGTAAATCGATCCCCCATATCGAACCGCTAAACAATTTTTTTTTTTCTTCAATGGATTGTTATCGATTACACATCAATCTATCAGATTGTAAAAAAAAAAGAGCGCTCTACTGAACAGTTGGCTGAATTTGCACAAAGGTGTCATAAAATTAAGGTGACACTGAAAAAACAGAACCACAAATTTTTGTAATAAAACTGTTAATTGTAACTAGGGTTGAGGTTAGGATGAGGTAGGGTTGGTGTTGGGTTTAAGGTTAGTTTAATTTCGAAAATAAATAAATAATTTGGGTTCTGTTTTTTCTGGGCCACCCTACTTTGTCACATTTGCACCAGTTTCCTTTCGAGCGTTCTGATATGGGGCAGCGATTTACTATAACTTATATGTCGGCATGAGCACCCCTGGAAACTCAAAAAATAAAGAACATTTAAGAATTTTTTTAAAAACTGATAGATGTGTGTTAATCGATAATAATCCATTGAAGGAAAACAATAAAATAAATAAATGAATAAATTTTGTAGCGGTTCTGATATGGGGGATCGATTTACGATAAACTTATACAGGGAACTGAGCACAGCGAAAAAATAAATAACTTTTTTGAATTTTTTTTCTTTTACAATCTGATAGATTGGTGTGCAATTGATAATAATCCATTAAAAGAAAGAAAAAAAAAAAATTAAAACAAAAATTTTAGATGGGGGGTTTCCAGATGCTCGAGGTCTGCAATTATTCAATTTAATGCTTACTTAATGGATATAAAATTTATTAAATCTCTAAGAAAATGAATTAAGAGTGTAACAACATATATTTATATTCATAATTTTGTACAAGCATTTTACATAAACTAGCAAAAAATGCCAACTGGGCGGTTATAAAATTAATTTTTGAAAAAATTGTCTGAGTTAAAATATCCATATAAGAGGGTTTGTATTATCGGTAAAATCATCAAATTTATTAAAGGAGTAAAGAAAAATGAAACCATTTGAAATGGAACTTACTTCTGTCCCCCTCAAATCAAAATGTTGCATGCATCTATTGATTATTAATCAATAATATTTTTATCAATGACAGTGTTTTGATGTAAGCAGTGACAGTTAGTTACAGACAAATTGATACTGAATCTATTATCAAAAGATTTTATTTATTGAAAAAAATTTTTTTACAAAATTCATATTTTTACATAAGTGTACCAAACAAAATTTAGTTGAAAATAAATCATGAATTAGATATTTTTATTTCCTCCGATTAAAAAAAATTAATATTAGGTATTATTAGCATTTAAAAAATTGAATTTAAGTATCATTACTTCTTTTTATTTTATGTAATTACTATTTAAACTAAAACTAAATGTTTGTTAAATGTAAAATAACAAGGTGAATATTTATTGTTTTATTTCAAAGATTTTAGTAAAATATCAAACAATAAAAAATCATTTGTATAGTTGATTGTTATATTCATTGATAAACCAAATTTAATTTTATTATTGAATATCATTTCAGGAAAATTTTTTTGTGAGAAAGTTAACTTTCCTAATTTCTATTCAAATTGTTTATTTTTACTCCTTTAATGAAATTCAATGATTTTAATTACTAAAATTATTAAATGTTGAATGTCCTTTTAAAGTTTTGGCATATTTTAGCATTGTTGTTTTTTAATTACTTTATTTGATTATTAATTTACAGCAACATAGTTTTAGTTACAGACAAAATGATACTGAATCTCTTATCAAAAGATTTTATTTATTAAGAAAATTTTTAAAGAAATTTATCTTTTTAACAGAATTTTACCAAATAAAATTTAGTTTAAAATAAATCTATAAATTAGATATTTTTATTTACTCGATTAAAAAAAAATTAATATTAGGTATTATTTAGCATTTAAATAATTGATTTAGGATCATTTACTCTATTTTATTTATATAATATTCATTTACACTAAGCTAAATGTTTGTTAAATGTAAAATAAAAAGGTGAATATTATTGTTTTATTTCAAAGATTTAGAAATAATCAAAACAATAAAAAATCATTTTGTATAGTTGATTGTTTCTATTGATAAACCAAAATTTAATTTTATTATTGAATATCATCTCAGGAAACACTTTGTGTTAGAAAGTTAACTTTCCTAATTTCTATTTCAATATGTTTATTTTTTACTCCTTTTAATGAATTTGATGATTTAATTACTAAAATCATTAAATGTTGAATGTCCTTTTTAAAGTTTTGGCATATTTTAGCATTGTTGTTTTTTATTACTTTATTTGATTTATTAAATTTTACGGCACATAGTTTTTTAGTTACAGACAAAATTGATACTGAATCTCTTATCAAAAGATTTTATTTATTGAAGAAAATTTTTAAAGAATTTATATTTTACAGAATTTATCCAAATAAAATTTAGTGAAAATAAATCTATAAATTAGATATTTTATTTATCCAATTAAAAACAATTAATATTAATATTATTTTGCATTTAAAAATTGTTTTAAGTATCATTACTCTATTTATTTTATTAATATATATTTACACTAAAACTAAATGTTTGTTAAATGTAAAATAATGAGGTGAATGTTTATTTTTTTTATTTCAAAATTTTTAGAAAATTAATCACAACAATAAAAAATCATTTTGTGTAGTTATTGTTATTCATGATAAACAAATTTAATTTTATCATTAAATATTATTTCAGGAAAAATGTTTTGTTTGTGTAGAAAGTTAACTTGTCCTAATTTCTATTTCAAATTGTTTATTTTTTTCCTCTTTAATGAATTCAATGATTTTAATTACGTAAAAATCATTAAATGTTGAATGTCTTTTAAAGTTTTTGGCATATTTTAGCATTGTTTGTTTTATTACTTTATTTGATTTATTAATTTTTACAGCAACATAGTTTTAGTTACAGACAAATTGATACTGAATCTCTTATCAAAAGATTTTATTTATTGAAGAAAATTTTAAAGAATTTATCTTTTTACAAAATTTTACCAAATAAAATTTAGTTGAAAATAAATCTATAAATTAGATATTTTTATTTACTCCGATTAAAAAAAATTAATATTAGGTATTATTTAGCATTTAAATATTGATTTAGGTATCATTACTCTATTTTATTTTATATAATATTCATTTACACTAAAGCTAAATGTTTGTTAAATGAAAATAAATAAGGTGAATATTTATTGTTTTATTCAAAGATTTTAGAAATAATCAAAACAATAAAAAATCATTTTGTATAGTTGATTGTTTTATTCATTGATAAACCAAATTTAATTTTATTATTGATACATCTCAGGAAACACTTTGTGTAGAAAGTTAACTTTCCTAATTTCTATTCAAATTGTTATTTTTTACTCCTTTAATGAATTTGATGATTTTAATTACTAAAATCATTAAATGTTGAATGTCCTTTTAAAGTTTTTGGCATATTTTGGCATTGTTGTTTTTTATTACTTCAATTCATTTATTAATTTTACTTGGATACTACCCTCTGACATTGAATTTTAAATCCACTCGGCTCAGGCTATATTTTTAAAATTTTATTTTTACACCGCCCGAAGGGCACTTTTGTTATGCTAGTGTTATTAATCTTCTTTAGATTAGAAAAAATAGCAATGAAAGACGGGAGTGATGGAATGTAAGTTTCAGTTGTTCTAGTCGCCTCTTTTACTTACCTGTGTTTTTTCGTTTGGTCACGTGGTGTCGCCCGGGTGGTTAGTTTTCTGGTTGTCTTTAATGTTTTCTTTGTGCTTTAACGTGTCTAGGATTCATGACTCTGGCGGATCCATCCACACACCACACACACACACATACACCCACACACACACACATACACACACACACATATATATATATATATCTTTAATGGATCCGTCTGTGTCATGACATGGTGTCTGTGGAGACTTATTATATGCCTCCAAAACGCAGTAGAGCCTCTCAGGAGCGACTTGAATTAAGTTTCACTGTCAGCATAAAGCAATGGTCGTCTGTTGCTTATAGACTGGATCACTCTAGTGATCTGAAATATATAAATGTATATTATTTGATAGTTTAAACACCGCCCCTTAACGCAGCTGTCAATGGTCGAGAGGTTAACGAATCGGGCCTAAGGAAAAGAGGTAGTTGCTGTGTCTAGCCACACTGAAGAGACGTGAAACGTCGAAACACGGTGTCTGTGGATGATATATATATATATATATATATATATATATATATATGCAAAGTTTTGTTTGAAAACACGTAATATTTTTCTGTTGATAAGGTTCCCCATATTGTAGCGCTTTCAACCATGTTCATGGTGGTCTTCAGGGGAGGGGTATTTCTTTTAGTTGTTATTTGTTTGTGTTTCTGTTATTTATATATATATATACCAACTTCATCGCACGAGCAGGATGTGACACAAGGTCAATTTCTTAAGCGGATTTATAACAGGTTTGAATTCAGAGTTTTCCTTCTCCTAGACTGGTTGCCTAAGCAAGGTTAAAGAGCCCAGTCTGCCCTACTATTTACCCATAGTTGGAGGGAGAGTAGAATTCATACCTTTCCCAAGGGTATTATATATATATATATATATATATATAATAATATTATATATATATATATTATATATATATATATATATGGGCGCGTGGTCTAGTGGTTAGAGTCGTGGAAAATGTACTCGTCTATTCGAGTTCCATTCTAGACAAAGCTGTTGGCATTTCACATAGCGCTAATACCCTTGGGAAAGTATGAATCCATATATTCTCCCTCCAGCTATAGGTTAAATAGTAGGGCAGACTGGGCCCTTCAGCTTTGGGTAGGTAACCAGTCTAGAGAGGGATAACTCTGAATTCAAATTCCTGAGGTCGGACGTTGATTGGGTTTGTGGCAACCCTTGATGCACCAATTCTATCGACTGTGGCAGAAAGTGTGGTGGTCCAACAAAAAGCCTTCACCCTATAAACAAATCACTGTGTGGGTGTTCTATTGTGTGTATGAACCCTCATACGTCGAAAATCGATGGGAGAGTCCATTATATATATTATATATATATATATATATAACCTTATTGTCACTGATATTGAGCAATCCATTAATAATACCACCACTGACTTGCCAAGTGAGCCAAGTTTATATATAAATATATATATATATATTATATATGTATATATGTATATAATGGAGAATGAATGTGAAAAGTATTAGTATATATAAAGGTGCTCAATGCTATAAATAGCAGAGCAGTTTAAAATCAGAGATTAAATATTATGGTGCTCATTTCCGTAAACTAAATGAGTAGACATTTTAAACAAGTTTCTATTATGTCATTTACCACCCGAACCTAATTTAATCCTTTATTTTTCGCCCTGTATTTATCTAAAAAAAAAAAAAAAATTCATCTGGACACCAAGTATATCAAAACCTAAGTATGTTTATTTTAAAAAAATATAAGTCTCGCGTTATAACATTCTATTGCGTGAGCACGCTTCACGTTATATAAACGCTTAACAAATCAGCATTTTAATATTTTAATATTCTTGACCGTCTGAAGATGCATGGTATGCATGAAACAGTAATTACGGAATATTAACAGCATAATATTTAATCTCCGATTTTAGATTAAATTTTTAAGGTAACTGTAATAAGCAATAAAAATTCGACACGAGATCCAGTTAGATCTCAGGAGAGATTTCTACATTTTATTGACAATAAACTTCTTTTTTAAAGTTAAAAAAAAAGTCATAACAGGAACTCCGGTTTTGCTTACATAATGCGGAACCGATATTTCCGGTTTCTGGTTTTGCTTACATAATGGCGAAACCGATATTTCCGTTTCTGGTTTTGCTTACATAATGGCGAACGATATTTCCGGTTCTGGTTTTGCTACATAATGGCGGAACCGATATTTCCGGTTTCTGGTTTTGCTTACATAATGTCGGAACCGATATTTCCGGTTTCTGGTTTTGCTTACATAATGGCGGAACAATATTTCCGGTTTCTGGTTTTGCTTACATAATGCGGAACCGATATTTCCGGTTTCTGTTTTGCTTACATAATGGCGGAACCGATCTTCCGGTTTCTGGTTTCGCTTACATAATGGCGGACCATATTTCCGGTTTCTGTGTTTGCTTACTAATGGCGAACGATATTTCGGTTTCTGAAAATTGAAAGAACAAATTACATTTATGTGTCTAACATGTGGACCAAAAGAATATGTTACGTCACTTGATATTTTAATGATGTTTCTCTGAATGTTTGAGATGAGGCTTGATTATTAGTATTATCTGCGTTATTCGGACTATTGTCCCCATCTTCATTATTATCTGTACAACGTTTCGGCCGATATGCCCTCCGGCCTTCTTCAGGTATTTCTTTTCGGACTCGGGAACCTTCTCGGACTCGAAACCTTCATTTCGAACCCGGAACTTTCTTGTTGTAGTCGGAAACCTTCTTGTCGTAATCGGGAGCCATCACGGAACTTTGAACCTAACCCTTTATTCAGTCCACGGCGGTATCCTGTTCTCATTCCGCTAACCATAGTTGGGGTACAGGTGTTAAGCTGGTGTAATTATTTTTCTATGTTACTGCCGCCGAAATACATGAGAAAGGTCGGAGGCATATCGGCCGAAACGTTGTACAGATAACAATAAAGATGAGGACAATAGTCCGAATAACGCAGATAATATTGATATACTTAGCTGATCCGTTTTTTATATGATTCCGTCAACCGAACAAAAAAAAAAAAGAAAAAAAGAAAAAAAAAAAGAAAAAGAAGCGAATTAACCAAGATGATTATCCGATGTATTCATTTTATTTAACCTTTTCTATTATTATTATTCTTTCCTCACATGGTAACAATATGTTCAACTCATGCCGTAAACAGAGCAACTAAATAGCTACAAACTAGGGACTAGCAAAAAAATCGGATACTACGAGTTTTAAAAGCGATTTAAGAATAATTAAATCTATTATTAAGGTTAAACTTTGTCTAAATCGATAAGTAGTAACATAATAACCATCATTAAAAAAAGAAAAATATAATTACATATGCAGTTTTTTTTAAAAGATTTAAAACGATTTTTTTGGTCAATTTCGATGCGACCGCCATTTTGGCTGTTTTTCAATGGTTGTTTACAATTTAACGTAAACATTTGGGATGGAAAAAAATTACCAAAAATCAGGTAATTATCCGATTTTAATGAATTTTCAGTATTGATTTAACAATTAATGAATTTTATAATGCATCAGTTATTTTATTTCAAAACCTTAATTTAGTATTTTTGCTATGAAAAAATAATATATAAAATTCATTTAAAATAAAAAATTTTCTGATTTTAAGTTTAAAATGTTATATTTTTAGATTCTAAAAATAATATCTATTTATGCAAACCTTATTTTTTCGAAAAAAGTATACGTCTTGAAGAAAAACTCGATTGAAAATGTACCCCCTCCCCTGTTTTAAGCAGAAAAAAAAAATCATCGATGTATATTTTTTTAGTTTATAAAATAATAGCCAATAATAATTATCGAAATGAGTAAAAAAAATCTCCAAAAAATAAATTATTATTATTTTTTACATTTCATTTCGATTTTCGGTACTTATTTTCTCTGCGTAGTTAATGTAAATCTTTAAAACTAAATGTATCTCTTGCCGCAAAACATTTTATTACACACCTACCTAAATTTTCGGATATGTTAAGGACACCAACACTATGGATTTGTCAACATTACAAATTCCCGAAACTTTCCATCTTCATCAATTGTGGTGTGGACTTACTTTTTTAAAAAAAACTTACTTTTGTATCCGGAATACATCTTAAAACATTTTTTGATACCTTTTTTTTTCATACACTTTTACTTCAAACTCTTTTGAGTTTTTCTAATGATAAAAATGCTTCTGATTTTTGAAAATAAAATTTATTTAATTTTAACACAAATACGCATTTTCAAAAATTCCAAAAATTCCGGCCCTGAACGAGAGCGTTTGTTTGTACCTCGTGATTAACGGTTTATTTATTCCGTCTTTCCTCATAAATATAGTTGCTTTGAAAAATACCGCTTTATTAAAAGGTCGAAACAGATCTGTCAACAAACTAATAACATCTTTTGTTTTTTTTCTAAAAACTTTCATGTAAACCTACAGGTGAACATTTTTTAACTCCAAAAACTCCAACAGCTAGCTACCACTGAAACTATTACAGATGCGACTACACAGATGATCTAGTGCTTCTTGTAAATACACCTGTGCAAGCCAAATCACTGCTGCATAGCAGCAAGAAGCATTGGCCTATATGTGAACTCAAATAAAACTGAGTCCTATGTCTTAAGATGGAGATATCTCCACACTGGATGGTAAGCCTATAAAATTAGTAGACCAGTTCACTACCTAGGTAGTAATATCTCATCTACAGAAAGTGATGTCAATGTATGCATAATAAGCCATGGACTGCTATAGACAGATTATCAATCATATGGAAGTTTGATCTCTCTGATTAGATAAAGTTAGAATTCTTCCAAGCTGTAGCTGTGTTAGTGTTATTGTGTGGCTGCACCACTTGGCTCTAATGAAACAGAAATTTATTGTTTATTTTTTAATTTTATTTTACAAATGTATATATTGAAAAAATAAAATAATGGAAAAAAAAAAAGCGCTTTAATGATAACTCAATAAATTTGTGATTTTGTCGCTTATTTTTACTTGAAAATAACATTTTTGACGGAGTTTCAGGACATTGCTCCTTAATGTTGCCTTGATAATGGTAAATATATCCAATGTAAAAAAAACCGAAATGACGAACGTCGTCAGAAATATTTTTCATTCATAAATAAATACATCTCTGAAATGTTCCTGATTATATATTATATATATAATCCGACGGATAAGTATTGACAAAAGGATATGAAAACAACAATCTGTTAAAATGAAATATTTTATATCATATTCTACTATAATATTGTTGGTATATATATATATTTTTTCATTCATAAATAAATACATCTCTGAAATGTTCCTTGATATATATATATATATATATTAATATATATATTATATATATATGTGTGTGTGTGTTGTGTGTTTTTCCCTGTATTAGGATCTTTCCATGTGTGGTAGACCATAAGGAGAGCTCAATGTGCCTAATGCTAGTGAATAGAAAGACACTCTATATATAATATAAATAATATATAGTGTCTTTCTATTCATGGCATTAGGCACATTGAGCTCTCCTTATGTCTACCACACATGGAAAGATCCTAACTACAGGGAAAAACATATATATATATATTATATATATATATATATTATATATATATATATATATATATATATCAAGGAACATTTCAGAGGATGTATTTATTTATGAATGAAAATATATATATATAACAACAATATTAGCTATGATATGATATAAAATATTTTCATTTTAACAGCATTGTGTGTTTTCATATCCTTTTGTCTATACTTATACGTCGGATTCATTTTCTTACTCTGACTNACTGGCCTGCAATACAGGCGGGCCATCACATAACGAATGGGTGCCCATTGGGGCAAGTAATTATTCTGAGGCTGAATTGGATAGCGTTCTGTAAATTAGGATTCTCAGGCCGATCAATAAGCCAGAATCATCCCTAATAATGCTCTGAACGCAGAAGGTGGAGTCTCATCCAATAGGTCCGACTTGCTAGCAATTTCCTCTGCTGCTGCAGATGATGATAACTACTCTGCTGCTGTCCGTCAACCGTTGGGTGGCAGATGCTGTCACCGCACAACTGCTGGTGCACGCTGGTTTCTTCTAATTGCTTGAAGCTTTCCTCAGCTGTTCCTCACGAAGAGGAGCTCCCAGATTCAGTGGGGAATGCAGGGTCATATTCACTATCTCCACTGTCTTGACCACCATCGGTCATGTTCAGAACGATGAACTTTTCAAAGATACACCCATTTCATCCGCATTCATGCTCAGATAAGTGGATAGGAAACTTTCAGTTCCTACAGTGCGTCATGGTGGACCTTGTAAAAACGGATCAACATTTGTGCTTTTTTGTTTTGAACTCTTGCATGTAGAATGGCTTGACTCTTCATCTTTTCCCTTTGAAGGCGCCGTTTCTCCTGCGGTGTCCGTTCTGTAAAGAAATTCTCATTCAGTTTCTCAATTTGAAGAATGAGATTCATTTAAAAGCAGTCAGCAGGTTTTTGTACCAGTCGGTCCCATTGGGTGATGTAATTCATCAAAAATCGACCACTTTGGCATGATCCATCATCCAAATCCTCGTACTCTTCCTGACTCTGGCTTTTTCTTTGCTGCTTTCTTCTGGATCTGATTTGTCTGAATGTCTCTGTGACACGGCTCCTCGCGCTCTTTTAACGTTCGTCACGATGTCGTCGTTTTTGTCTGTCGAACCGGCGCGTGTCTTGTATCACGTTTCCGGGAAAGGACTCCTTGAATAACGACCGATGCGCGGCCCTAGATTTTCGGCTTTGACTTCTATCTCTGCTTCGACCCCTGCTTTTCGCGTTTGTTGCGATTTGTCGTAGTAAAGCTCTTTCGCCTCGATCCAGATAAGCGGCTTCTGTTTCGACTTCGGTCTCTCCTCCGGCTCTTTGGACCGCTCTGGAGAGTGACGACGATGTGGATGTCTCTATATTCAACCCGCGGCTATCTTTACGTCCCCTGGACCAGGCTTCGTCGAGCCGTTCCGGCCTGCCGCCTTTCGTGATTTAGACCTTTGTATTCAAAGGGGTATTCTCACTGATCCGATCTACTTTTGAGAGCGATCCCCGAATGATAGCTCTTGCCTCCTTGCAGATGTTTCTGTCCCTGTTGCTGGCGACATCAAACATCTCCTTTCAGACTGACTCCAATCATCAGGATCCACGTATTCTCCTACTGTCTTTTTTTTATCCCAAGATCGACGCCATTTTATATTCAGGCATGTCAACACGTCGCAGGAACAACTGTTTAGCTCTGGACCATACTTTGAGCTTCTAGCCTATAACTTCGCGCCGATTTCTTGTTTTGGGATTCTGGTAATTCTGAGATTGGAACTTTTGGTTTTTCTTCCTCCTCATCTTCCTCCTCTTCTTCTTTCCCTCCTCCTCTTCTTCATTTCCTGCAGAGCTCATGCCAGCTGCTTCACTGCCAGATAGCAGGGGAGTAACTTCTTCAATCACAACTTCGTCTTGTATGTTCTTCAAAAGTTTCTGATTTTCATGGATGTGTTTTTGACCATTTTCTCAAGAATTCTTTGAAGCGTCAATCGTCAAAAGTTTTCAGAAGCTTCATCAGCAACGTTCCAGTTTGCCCTCCGTTTTTTCTTCTCTTCTTCTGCATTTTGGGTCAGGCTGGTTTTCAGTGGCTAGAGAGCTTCACCATTAGTTATCATGCATCATCATCCTTCAGGTTTTTGGGAAATGTCTTGGTTCTTTCTGTCGCTTCCGATTCAGGGGCAACGTATCATTCATTGCGTTGTCTCCAAAGTTCAGGACTGTTATCTTCCTCTGCTTCTTCCTTCGGTGTTTGCTAATTTTTTACAATCCTCCCCGACTTAGTTTCCTTCTCTTCTTCTCCTCCTTCAGTCTCTTTTAAGACGTTCTCTTCCCCCATTTCGTCTGATTTTGCAACCATGGACATTTCCTCTGCTTCAATCATGCAGCATCAGACTTGACTCTATTTCAAGCATCTCTATCCTCAGCATCAGATTTAGGCCACTTGTTTTATCCGCATCCTTATTTATCTTTCAGCATCGGACTTAGCAGAATGCTCGTCATCCTCTTTTCCCAGTGACGTTTTTCATCTTCAGTATCGTCAGCAATCCGATACTGCCTGTTGCTCGATCTTGCACAGGTGGCTTCAAGATTGCCTTCTGCAGGACTCTTTCACCATCGTTTTTTTCTAACAGCATCTCCTCTGACGTTTTCTTCATCAGACAGAAGTTCCTCTTCTTCGCTTTACAAGTGAGGCATCCTCAGCATCACTGTTTTGTGTTCTACATCCCTTACTTTTCTCACCTGGTGAACCAAGATGGAGCTAGGACTGAAAAGCAGATGATCCACTCTGAAGCAGCTTTTTCTTCTTCTTCTTCTTCTTTTTCTTCTCTTCTTTCCACATGTTTCAGAAGAGTTGTTCATCTTTTTGTTCATTCTGTTTTTGAGTCACCTTCCTCATGCGTCTTACTCCTCCTCTGCATTTTTCCCTTTCTTCTCTTCCTCTAACATTTTTCTACTTCACTCCTCCTCCTGCTGCATTTTTCTTCTTCTCTTCTTCATTCTCTCTTTCTGCTCGACCTGTTTGGCAAGATTGGTCGCATCCTCCTTTTGAGGAGACACATTTTCAGCATTTAACTCAGAGTTTTGATTCTCAACATCAACTCAGCCGGGTCCGTCACGAGAGGCAATGTCTTCATTTTCTTCAACGTTTAATTTGGCTCATCAACAAGCTTTTATCAGCCTCATTAACTTTCAAAACGAGTCTTCACTTCTCACTTTTCATCCTTGTTCCCTCCTTTCTCGTCCATTCAATGTGCCTCCCTCCTCCTCTTCCTCATCAGCATCCTCCGCTCCTCCTCTCTTCCGCCCTCCTGATTTGCCTGGAACTGACATTTCATAGCAGACTTTCAAAAGTGGAAGGCTTTGTTCACTGTCAGAGTCCCTGTGTTCAGTATCAGAGATTCATATCTGTTTTCACTTTCAATTAGTTCAGGATTTTCTTTCTTCTCAACATCTACCTGAATGGCAGTAGGCATTATTGTTATTATTATTTTGTGTCCTTCCAATACGACGCCCTGGCGAAGCTGCACCTGGATGATCCAAAATTCCTTTCATCATCACTATCCATGGTGTCACTAGAATTTTCATCTTGCCTTAGAATCAAAAAACAAAGTGGAAGTCTCTTTTTTGTTTTCTTTTACAAGCTGGAGTGTAATGGCTTTTTGTTAGCTGTTAAAGATCCTGCAAAAACAAATTTAAAAAACACTATAAGTGAACTAGGACAAAGAAATATCAAATTCTTATCTTGAAGAAAAAAAACAAACAAAAAAAAACTGTTTAGATAATAAATACGACAATTTTAAAACTCTAGTCTTATACCCTCATTCCACCCGTCCGAGGTCTCATTCGTTTTCAATAATCCACTCAAACGTAACTTTGTGTTTAAATGTAATATTAAACGTATTTTAGAAGTCCTTTGATTTAAGGTTAAATAACAAGTAACTTTGATGCAAAGGTAATTTTTAACCATCTTTTTTAATATTAGCTCCTATAGGAGTGCTCTGGACTTAGAAAATTCCCTGACAGGATGTTAAGAGTTAATTATTGATTTAAACTAAAGATAAAGTTTTGAAATTGCCGGAGCGGTGGCGCGCGTGCCGCGGCGTGCTGCGTGCGTGAGGGCGTCGGGGGCCCACCGTGGACTGAATAAAGGGTTAGGTTCAAAGTTCCGTGATGGCTCCCGATTACGACAAGAAGGTTTCCGACTACAACAAGAAAGTTTCCGGGTTCGAAATGAAGGTTTCTGAGTCCGAGAAGGTTCCCGAGTCCGAAAAGAAATACCTGAAGAAGGCCGGAGGGCATATCGGCCGAAACGTTGTACAGATAATAATGAAGATGGGGACAATAGTCCGAATAACGCAGATAATACTAATCATCAAGCCTCATCTCAAACATTCAGAGAAACATCATTAAAATATCAAGTGACGTAACATATTCTTTTGGTCCACATGTTAGACACATAAATGTAATTTGGTTCTTTCAATTTTCAGAAACCGGAAATATCGGTTCCGCCATTATGTAAGCAAAACCAGAAACCGGAAATATCGGTTCCGCCATTATGTAAGCGAAACCAGAAACCGGAAAGATCGGTATTATGTAAGCAAAACCAGAAACCGGAAATATCGGTTCCGCCATTATGTAAGCAAAACCAGAAACCGGAAATATTGGTTCGCCATTATGTAAGCAAAACCAGAAACCGGAAATATCGGTTCCGACATTATGTAAGCAAACCAGAACCGGAAATATCGGTTCCGCCATTATGTAAGCAAACCAGAACCCGGAAATATCGTTCCGCCATTATGTAAGCAAAACCAGAAACCGGAAATATCGGTTCCGCCATTATGTAAGCAAAACCGGAGTTCCTGTTATGACTTTTTTTTTAACTTTAAAAAAAGAAGTTTATTGTCAATAAAATGTAGAAATCTCTCCTGAGATCTAACTGGATTCTCGTGTCGAATTTTTATTGCTTATTACAGTTACCTTAAAAATTTAATCTAAAATCGGAGATTAAATATTATGCTGTTAATATTCCGTAATTACTGTTTCATGCATACCATGCAATCTTCAGACGGTCAAGAATATTAAAATATTAAAATGCTGATTTGTTAAGCGTTTTATATAACGTGAAGCGTGCTCACGCAATAGAATGTTATAACGCGAGACTTATATTTTTTTAAAAATAAACATACTTAGGTTTTGATATACTTGGTGTCCAGATGAATTTTTTTTTTTTTTAGATAAATACAGGGCGAAAAATAAAGGATTAATTAGGTTCGGGTGGTAAATGACATAATAGAAACTTGTTTAAATGTCTACTCATTTAGTTTACGGAAAATGAGCACCATAATATTTAATCTCTGATTTTAAACTGCTCTGCTATTTTAGCATTGAGCACCTTTATATACTAATACTTTTCACATTCATTCTCCATTATATACATATATACATATATATATATATATATATATATATATAATACTTGGCTCACTTGGCAAGTCAGTGGTGGTATTATTAATGGATTGCTCAATATCAGTGACAATAAGGTTATATATATATATATATATATATATATATAATGGACTCTCCCATCGATTTTCGACGTATGAGGGTTCATACACACAATGAACACCCACACAGTGATTTGTTTATAGTGGTGAAGGCTTTTTGTTGGACCATCCACACTTTCTGCCACAGTCGATAGAATTGGTGCATCAAGGGTTGCCACAAACCCAATCAACGTCCGACCTCAGGAATTTTGAATTCAGAGTTATCCCTCTCCTAGACTGGTTACCTACCCAAAGCTGAAGGGCCCAGTCTGCCCTACTATTTAACCTATAGCTGGAGGGAGAATATATGGATTCATACCTTTCCCAAGGGTATTAGCGCTATGTGAAATGCCAACAGCTTTGTCTAGGAATGGAACTCGAATAGACGAGTACATTTTCCACGACTCTAACCACTAGACCACGCGCCATATATATATATATATATATATATATATATATATATATATATATATATATATTATATATATATATAATACCCTTGGGAAAGGTATGAATTCTACTCTCCCTCCAACTATGGGTAAATAGTAGGGCAGACTGGGCTCTTTAACCTTGCTTAGGCAACCAGTCTAGGAGAAGGAAAACTCTGAATTCAAACCTGTTAAACTCCGCTTAAGAAATTGACCTTGTGTCACATCCTGCTCGTGCGATGAAGTTGGTATATATATATATATAACAGAAACACAAACAAATAACAACTAAAAGAAATACCCCCCTCCCCTGAAGACCACCATGAACATGGTTGAAAGCGCTACAATATTGGGGAACCTTATCAACAAGAAAAATATTACGTGTTTTTCAACAAAACTTGCATATATATATATATATATATATATATATATATATCATCCACAGACACCGTGTTTCGACGTTTCACGTCTCTTCAGTGTGGCTAGACACAGCAACTACCTCTTTTCCTTAGCCCGATTCGTTAACCTCTCGACCATTTGACAGCTGCCGTTAAGGGGCGGTGTTTAAACTATCAAATATATACATTTATATATTTTACGATCACTAGAGTGATCCAGTCTATAAGCAACAGACGACCATTGCTTTATGCTGACAGTGAAACTTAATTCAAGTCGCTCCTAGAGAGCTCTACTGCGTTTTGGGAGCATATAATAAGTCATCCACAGACACCATGTCATGACACAGACGGATCCATTAAAGATATATATATATATATGTGTGTGTGTGTATGTGTGTGTGTGTGTGTGTATGTGTGTGTGTGTGTGTGTGTGATGGATCCGCCAGAGTCATGAATTCCTAGACACGTTAAAGCACAAAGAAAACATTAAAGACAACCAGAAAACTAACCACCCGGGCGACACCACGTGACCCAAACGAAAAGAACACAGGTAAGTAAAAGAGGCGACTAGAACAACTGAAACTTACTATTCCATCACTCCCGTCTTTCATTGCTATTTTTTTCTAATCTAAAGAAGATTAATAACACTAGCATAACAAAAGTGCCCTTCGGGCGGTGTAAAAATAAAATTTTAAAAATATAGCCTGAGCCGAGTGGGATTTAAAATTCAATGTCAGAGGGGTAGTATCCAAGTAAAATTAATAAATGAATTGAAGTAATAAAAAACAACAATGCCAAAATATGCCAAAAACTTTAAAAGGACATTCAACATTTAATGATTTTAGTAATTAAAATCATCAAATTCATTAAAGGAGTAAAAAATAAACAATTTGAAATAGAAATTAGGAAAGTTAACTTTCTACACCAAAGTGTTTCCTGAGATGATATTCAATAATAAAATTAAATTTGGTTTATCAATGAATAAAACAATCAACTATACAAAATGATTTTTTATTGTTTTGATTATTTCTAAAATCTTTGAAATAAAACAATAAATATTCACCTTATTTATTTTACATTTAACAAACATTTAGCTTTAGTGTAAATGAATATTATATAAAATAAAATAGAGTAATGATACCTAAATCAATATTTAAATGCTAAATAATACCTAATATTAATTTTTTTTTAATCGGAGTAAATAAAAATATCTAATTTATAGATTTATTTTCAACTAAATTTTATTTGGTAAAATTTTGTAAAAAGATAAATTCTTTAAAAATTTTCTTCAATAAATAAAATCTTTTGATAAGAGATTCAGTATCAATTTGTCTGTAACTAAAACTATGTTGCTGTAAAATTAATAAATCAAATAAAGTAATAAAAAACAACAATGCTAAAATATGCCAAAAACTTTAAAAGGACATTCAACATTTAATGATTTTAGTAATTAAAATCATTGAATTCATTAAAGGAGTAAAAAATAAACAATTTGAAATAGAAATTAGGAAAGTTAACTTTCTACACAAAAACATTTTTCCTGAAATAATATTTAATGATAAAATTAAATTTGGTTTATCAATGAATAAAACAATCAACTACACAAAATGATTTTTTATTGTTGTGATTATTTCTAAAAATTTTGAAATAAAAAAAAATAAACATTCACCTCATTTATTTTACATTTAACAAACATTTAGTTTTAGTGTAAATATATATTATATAAAATAAAATAGAGTAATGATACTTAAAACAATTTTTAAATGCAAAATAATATTTAATATTAATTGTTTTTAATTGGAGTAAATAAAAATATCTAATTTATAGATTTATTTTCAACTAAATTTTATTTGGTAAAATTCTGTAAAATATAAATTCTTTAAAAATTTTCTTCAATAAATAAAATCTTTTGATAAGAGATTCAGTATCAATTTGTCTGTAACTAAAACTATGTTGCCGTAAAATTAATAAATCAAATAAAGTAATAAAAAACAACAATGCTAAAATATGCCAAAAACTTTAAAAGGACATTCAACATTTAATGATTTTAGTAATTAAAATCATCAAATTCATTAAAGGAGTAAAAAATAAACAATTTGAAATAGAAATTAGGAAAGTTAACTTTCTACACCAAAGTGTTTCCTGAGATGATATTCAATAATAAAATTAAATTTGGTTTATCAATGAATAAAACAATCAACTATACAAAATGATTTTTTATTGTTTTGATTATTTCTAAAATCTTTGAAATAAAACAATAAATATTCACCTTATTTATTTTACATTTAACAAACATTTAGCTTTAGTGTAAATGAATATTATATAAAATAAAATAGAGTAATGATACCTAAATCAATATTTAAATGCTAAATAATACCTAATATTAATTTTTTTTTAATCGGAGTAAATAAAAATATCTAATTTATAGATTTATTTTAAACTAAATTTTATTTGGTAAAATTCTGTAAAAAGATAAATTCTTTAAAAATTTTCTTCAATAAATAAAATCTTTTGATAAGAGATTCAGTATCAATTTGTCTGTAACTAAAACTATGTTGCTGTAAAATTAATAAATCAAATAAAGTAATAAAAAACAACAATGCTAAAATATGCCAAAAACTTTAAAAGGACATTCAACATTTAATAATTTTAGTAATTAAAATCATTGAATTCATTAAAGGAGTAAAAAATAAACAATTTGAAATAGAAATTAGGAAAGTTAACTTTCTACACAAAAAAATTTTCCTGAAATGATATTCAATAATAAAATTAAATTTGGTTTATCAATGAATAAAACAATCAACTATACAAAATGATTTTTTATTGTTTTGATTATTTCTAAAATCTTTGAAATAAAACAATAAATATTCACCTTGTTTATTTTACATTTAACAAACATTTAGTTTTAGTTTAAATAAGTATTACATAAAATAAAATAGAGTAATGATACTTAAATCAATTTTTAAATGCTAAATAATACCTAATATTAATTTTTTTTAATCGGAGGAAATAAAAATATCTAATTCATAGATTTATTTTCAACTAAATTTTGTTTGGTACACTTATGTAAAAATATGAATTTTGTAAAAAAATTTTTCAATAAATAAAATCTTTTGATAATAGATTCAGTATCAATTTGTCTGTAACTAAAACTGTCACTGCTTACATCAAAACACTGTCATTGATAAAAATATTATTTGATTAATAATCAATAGATGCATGCAACATTTTGATTTGAGGGGGACAGAAGTAAGTTTCCATTTCAAATGGTTTCATTTTTCTTTACTCCTTTAATAAATTTGATGATTTTACCGATAATACAAACCCTCTTATATGGATATTTTAACTCAGACAATATCTTTCAAAAATTAATTTTTATAACCGCCCAGTTGGCATTTTTTGCTAGTTTATGTAAAAATGCTTGTACAATAAATTAATGAATATAATATATGTTGTTACACTCTTAATTCATTTTCTTAGAGATTTAATAAATTTTATATCCATTTAAGTAAGCATTAAATTGAATAATTGGCAGACCTGAGCATCTGGAAACCCCCCATCTAAAATTTTTGTTTTTAATTTTTTTTTTCTTTCTTTTAATGGATTATTATCAATTGCACACCAATCTATCAGATTGTAAAAGAAAAAAAAATTCAAAAAAGTTATTTATTTTTCGCTGTGCTCAGTTCCCTGTATAAGTTTATCGTAAATCGATCCCCCATATCAGAACCGCTACAAAATTTATTCATTTATTTATTTTATTGTTTTCCTTCAATGGATTATTATCGATTACACACAATCTATCAGGTTTTTAAAAAAATTCTTAAATGTTCTTTATTTTTTGAGTTTTCAGGGGTGCTCATGCCGACATATAAGTTTATAGTAAATCGCTGCCCCATATCAGAACCGCTCGAAAGGAAACTGGTGCAAATGTGACAAAGTTAGGGTGGCCCAGAAAAAACAGAACCCAAATTATTTATTTATTTTCGCATTAAACTAACCTTAAACCCCAACACCAACCCTAACCTCAAATCCTAACCCTAACCCTAGTTACAATTAACAGTTTTATTACAAAATTTGTGGGTTCTGTTTTTTCAGTGTCACCTTAATTTTGACACCTTTGTGCAAATTCAGCCCAACTGTTCAGGTAGAGCGCTCTTTTTTTTTTACAATCTGATAGATTGATGTGTAATCGATAACAATCCATTGAAGAAAAAAAAATTGTTTTAGCGGTTCCGATATGGGGGATCGATTTACAATAAACTTATACGGGGAACTGAGCACCCCTGAAAACTCGAAAAATAAATAACTTTTTTGAATTTTTTTTTTACAATCTGATAGATTGGTGTGTAATCGATAATAATCCATTGAAGAAAAAGAAAAAAGATTTTTTTAAATTTAGATGGGGGTTTCAGATGCTCAGGTCCGACGAATTATTTTATTTATTTAATTTTTAAAAACAAAACAAAATTTATATAAACTCGAAGTAAAATGCTATTTTCAATCATCTAATATAGAATAGTATTCCTCTTATTGATGAATGTGTATTGTTTAAACATTGTTTAAACATTGAACAAAATACTATTAATTTCTCGCTACAATTAATTTAAATAAATGATGAAAAATAACATTAGTAATATGAAATAACCGTAAACAAATTTTGAATTAAAAATAAAAGTAAACATCTTTTTTTAATTCCTAATAGGAATAAAATAATTTGAAATAAAAAATACTTGTTATATTTGTGAAGGTGCCGCGAAAATTAAAAATGAATTTTATCTATAAATGTTTTCATGGTGTTTGTATCATTTGTTTTATTGTATTTAGGTGAGGCCACCGATTTCGATGGCCTCGATTTAGGTAGGGGACTTTTTTTTATCACCGCTTTTGTTATACAAACCGAACTTCGGTTAAACATTGTTGAATAATGAATTTTAAAAGTATTGCGTCAATTATGATAAAAAATAAAGATTAATTTTTAGTTTAAGAAAGAAGCGCTAAGTGTTAAAAAAACAAACACGTAAAATCATTTTTTTTGTTTTTATTTTTTTTTTTGTCGTCTGATTCAGACCTACTTGTATTTTTTTTTAAAAATCAACAAACTATTTTTAGGCTACAGTCCCAAGCCGATTATCGTTCAATTGTGTCGGATGTAAAAAGTGGCCGAATAAATTGTCCTTTATTATTAAAATGATATCACCCCAAAATTCCAATTTTTTTTTCGCGCATAAGTTTATTGCCGCAAGAATTAATAAAATAAGTTTTAAGTGATTAAAATACGTATAGAACGAAAATAGCTCCGAATTCAATTAGCCAATGAGATTACAGATTTTATCTGGAATGTAAACATCAGCTGGTGTTCTGTGTTTATGAAATTAAAAAAAGGCCCTCAAAACACCTCCAAAAAAATTCCTAATAATATGCTTTAGTAACTCAAGCAAACAATAATAATGCTTTAGTAACTAAAGTAAACAATTTTTTTTCTTCAGGAAAAATTTCAAAATATAATTTTCAATTAAAGAACTGGCTTTTTAGAAAAATTTTTTAAATTTTTTAATGAACCTAAAAAGCGTATGACTTTAGCCCACCTACAGAAAATAATTTACCAAAAATCAGGGAATTATCGGATTTTAATGAAACTTTCAGTGTTTATTTATCAATGAATGATCTTTATAATACATTATTTATTTTATTTCAAAACTTTCTCATTTTTTTCAGGTCACTTAATTTTGACCCCACCTTATGTTGGGGGCGTAAATTGTTTTGGTCATTTTCGATACTAATTACAGTATAAATAAAAAGATAAAAGACCAAACTTATGAATAGAAACAACAAAAATTTACGCGATATGCGAAATACTATTATTTTTTTTATTTTTTCTAAAAAGCAAATTCGCTTATTACTCATTTTATTTACGTGACTTGTTGTCACATGATGCGAAATACTAATTTTTTTTTTCTAAAAAGCAAATTCGCTTATTACTTATTTTATTTACGTGACTTGTTGTCACATGATGCGAAATACTATTATTTTTTCTAAAAAGCAAATTCGCTTATTACTCATTTTATTTACGTGATTTGTTGTCACATGATGAGTCCACGTTTTCTTAGAAAATTTTATGCTTTTTGGAAGGTAAAATGCACATAAAACATTTTTTGTCGCTAACAACTGTTGCTTCTTCTTCGCTGGAGGTGGCCATTTTTACTTATTCGTATTCCGAACACACGATTCTCATTCGCTTATTCCGTTTTCGGAGCTACTCCATTTTGATTCGTATTTTTTTACAAAGAAGTCCGTTTAAATTTTACTTTTCGCATAATATCAAGATATGCCACCGATTGCGAAAACTTTTTATTAGCCTTTTTTGATTTTTAATTAATAATTACGCTAAAATTATTACCGCTAATTGTAGAGCATCGTAACTCGAAAACTAAGCCTTTTTGACGCCTGGGACTGTAGCCTATTTCTGTAAATGGTTGACAAGGTCCAAGGGTATATTTATGACAAATTAAAATTAAAAGATATTTCTTAATTTCTAAATAAATCACGGTCATCATATTTAGCGGAAAAGCATCGCTCAGAACTGGTTGTTATTTTAATTTTAATATTACTAATATGGAATAACCGTAAACAAATTTTGAATTAAAAATAAATGTAAACATCTTTTTTAAATTCCTAAAAGGAATAATAAAATTTGAAATAAAAAATACTTGTTATATTTGTGAAGGTGCCGCGAAAATTGAAAATAAATTTTATGTATAAATTTTTTAATCTATAAATTTTTTCATTAAAATTAACTCTATTAAAACTTTAAAAATATATTTTTTTTTACCGCAACGAAAACGGAAGTAGTCACGGACAAAATACCATAACTAATAATTTAACGTAACATTTAAATTAGTGGCTGTATCTTTATTTTTAAATTAATTTCTCGCAAAACTTTATACATGAAATAATTATAAATACAAATAAAAATTAAAATATCAATTAGAAACTGTTTAGAATTAAACATGCATTTATTAAAAGATTCGTTGAAAATTGGCTATGCAAATATTACAAACCAGATATTACAAACGCATCTCAATACTTGTATATAAAGCAATTTGTTCCTTTAATATTAAGTATAATACAAATTGATTATAAATTAGGTTCTCATGGATAAATGCTAGAATTTAGTTTGGAATATCTGACGCCATCCGTGACGGAGTTTCGGCTTCAGACAAAAATGTAGTCTATCTCCATTATATATAGATAATATATATCACTTAGATTTTTATTTTTACTCTTCACCATATTTTCTAAACTTCAAAAAAATTCCAACATCTTTTACACACAGACACACACACACACGCACACACAAATATACATATGTGTGTGTGTGTGTGAGAGAGAGAGAGAGAGAGAGAGAGAGAGGCGGGGGAGAAATGAATCCGGCGATATGTTTAAAAAATAATTGGAAGAAATCAGCTGGAATACTCACAAGAGTCCTGGAGATCTGGGGAGGGTTGTCGTCCCTCTGACTCCAGTGAAAGACAATCAGCTTACTCTGGTGTGAAAAACTCACATTATAATAATAATAATAATAATAATAATAATAATATTAGATAGATAGATAGATAGACTTTGCTAGAGAATTGGGAAAAAAAGTGGAGTATGAGGGTGAAAGTCATACCAATTGTAGTGGTGCACTTTGAACGGTCTCCAAAAGTTTTGAAAAGGACTGGAGGATCTGAAAATCAGAGGCAGAATTGAGACCATCCAGACTACTGCAATCGGCTAGAATACTCAGAAGAGTCCCGGAGATGCGAGGAGACTTGTTGTCACTCAGTCTCCAGTGAAATACCATCAGTTAACGCTGATGTGAAAAATTCAAAAGGGGTGAAAATAATAAGAATAATAATAGATAAATACTTAGACCTTGCTAGAGAACTGAGGAAACTGTGTAGCATGAAGGTGAAAGTCGTACATATTTTAATTGGTGCCCTTGGAACGGCCCCCAAAGCTCAATAAAAGAATTTGGGTGAATTGGAAATCAGAGGAAGAATCGAGACCATCCAAATTACAGCACAGTTGGGATCGGTTAGAATACTCAGAATAGTTCTGGAGATCTGAGTAGAATTACTGACACTCAACCTCCAGTGAACCACCGGCTACGGCAGGTGTGAAAACCTCATAATAATGAAAGGTTCAAAGTCATGATTGGACACACAACATCGACACATTTCTGAGACAAAACATTTTATATAATACAGTACCTGGAATAAACAAGAAACATAAACAATAGAAGATGGAATAGAATAGTGTACATAAACATACATACATAAGAATAGTCCATGCTGTATAAATCACTTACAGTGTCAAGTAGCTGGCGTTGAGGACCGAAGCCCCAACGAGAAGGGAATGACAATTGTCTAACCCATGATGTACCTACGAGGTGGTGTAGAAAAGAGGAAGAGAAGTTTGAAATAGCCGCTTATATACCAGACCTCCTGGTGGCCGGGACGTAAACCCAGTGGGAAGATAACTCTTCCATGCAAAGGGAAGATAATCCCCAAAATATTTATAATCCAGAGAGGCATCTTCTAAGGAGACACAATTTACTTATGTCAACGATGCCGCTAAATTAAGACTTGTTATATGTACTAGGAAAATAAAAAGACACCCTCCGGGCGATGTAAAATAATTTTTTGAAAGATATTGCCTGGGGGGTGGAAGCTAAAAATTCAATGCCATAAAGTGTGTACCATAAGTATGTAAAATCGTCAAATTTATCAAAGGAGTAAAAATAAAACAAGAAAGAAAGAAAGAAAGAAAGACAATTTGAAATGGAAACAGTCCCGATAACTTTAAATATTATATTAGAATAAAACAATCTATATATAAATATATAACGCCGGCACTTATTTATTGAAACAATGAGGATTGTCTAACGTTGCATGCTCACATTTTGAGTATATTTATTCTAAGTTATGACGTTGGATTATGTGTTGGGTAATGTGACGTAAGCAGTGACGCAGTTTTTTTTTTTTGTACAGACAAAAATAGAGCGAATCTTCATTATCAATAGTGTGTGTGTATATATATATATATATATGTGTGTTTGTGTATATATATATATATATATATATATATATATATATAACATATTGTGTCTTTGTATATATATATATATATATATATTATATATATATATATAATATATATTGTGTCTTTGTATATATATATATATATATATATATATGTGTGTGTGTGTGTGTGTGTGTGTGTGTGTGTAACCTAATTTTCCTCCTTTCATGCTAATTTTCTTATGTGGTTTTCTTAATAAAATTATCGTTTGTACCAAGCTCTATAGTCAGTATTTATCCTAAAGGTGAAACCTTGTTAGATAATATCTGATTGAATTTATTCAGTTTAGACGGTTCAATATACATGGCATGCTATGACTAGTGCGTTATTTATATATACTAGCAAATATATGCACCCTCCGGGTGCAAGTATTTAAGTTTTAATACAATAAAATATGTTAAATTAGAAAGGCTAATGAAACTGAATAAGAATTCAGATAAAAATATTTTGAACAGAGGGGGTATGATTGAAAAATAGAACAACTTTGAAACTAACCTTCCATCATTTGCACTTACTCCCGTCTTTCATTGGTAAATTTTCCTAATTTAACTATTTAGTTAAAATAGGAAGTAAAGAATAATATTACAGTTATTTCTTCTTGTTAATGGATTTCTTTTAAGATTTATCCCCGAGATTTTTGCTCATATTCATTAATATAAAACCAAACAATTAGAAATCAATAATACTAAGCATATATTTATTAAAATCAAATTTTTAAGATCAAAATGCAAATTAGCCTTCCAATTCACACTGTAAACTGCTATTTTGTTGTATATATAAATACAATTACATGTTATTAGTATGTAGATATTGTTAACAGTCTTAATGATGTAAAACAATTTTATTAATAATTGATGTTTAAATAAAAATAAAATCATGGAGAATGTGATGTAAATAACAAAGGGAATTGTGACTTGAATAGTAATATAGTTTCGGTTACAGACATACAAACCAACAATCTCCATTATAATAAGATATATTCCATATATACACACACACATATATATATATATATATATATATATATATATATATATATATATATATACATAAAACAAATAAATAAAAATACATAAATACATAAATAGATAGATAAAAAGAATGAAATTGAAATTGATTGAACAACGGCTATCACGACCTTTTCCGCGTGGTGTTATCAAAAAAACCATGAGATGCGTGTTTATAACGTACAAAAAAAAAACGATACAAGAACGCGTCCATTTCAGAAAATGTCTCTGATGATAAAGTTACTTTGAAATCGATAAGACT
This sequence comes from Doryteuthis pealeii, assembly GCA_023376005.1. Lineage (NCBI taxonomy): Eukaryota > Metazoa > Mollusca > Cephalopoda > Myopsida > Loliginidae > Doryteuthis > Doryteuthis pealeii. Next base: position 59,232,969 of record CM042170.1, on the reverse strand, counting down.
GAACATTATTTTATTTTATACGCATTCTAATTGCTTTCCTATCATTAATATATAATAACATACTTAACAATGCTTCAAGCAAATTACCAAATACTATTAAAGACTTTAGTATATTAATGCCGTTGTGACATGATTGCTCTTTTCTGGTCCGCTGATCATTGTTACTATTTTTGTGGCCATTTTTAGACTACAAGTGAGATCACTTTACAGTGGAGATCATTGGTGTTACTTAATGTTAGGTAGAATCCTTTGGTTGTTCCTTGGTGTTCCTTGTTGTTGGGTAGAATCCTTTGTTTGTTCCTCGGTGTCCTTAGTGTTGGGTAGAATACTTTGGTTGAGCAAAGTCCTTGATTGCAGATCCGTTCGACCGTTTCAAATATGTGCAAATAAACGGCTTTCAAGAACGGGGATTAAATAGTTAACTAATCACGTGTTCGTGCTGTTGATTTGATTGGATCTAATCCACGCGCCAACGCAGAGTCTATAAGTCGTTGTGCTGGGCTGGACATTACTTGTTTAATGATTTAATTAA
>CM042170.1:59222437-59229937 GCA_023376005.1 Doryteuthis pealeii | reverse complement strand
TCCAGAGACAAAAATGAAGAAAGTGACCCCAAGTCTTTGAGAGTCTAATTACAATGTAATTGTTTTTGACACATCACCAATTCAATAAAATTCTTCATCTTGCGAGGCCGGTGATCTTATTAGTTTAATGGGACGTCGAAATACAAATCGGTCTTCTGTCAGAAATGTTTTGTAAAGTTCCGGGTAGGAGATTTCACGCTGAATAATACTGTTCACTCGGGTGGCTGGGTAGAGAGAAGTACCCGTGGGGTAGTGGTTACGGTGCTGGACTGCGACAAACGAGACCAAACTGTCCAGTCGGCTAGACCAGTGGGAGGCACTTAGCGTCGACCAATTTCAGAAATTGCTTGACTAGTTTATTCTATTTGTTTATTATAGCGCCAATACCCTTGGGAAAGGTATGAATCCAACTATTGTCCCTTCAGCTATGGGTAAATAGTAGAGCAGACTGGGCTCGTTAACCTTGATTAAGCAACCAGTCTAGAGGAAGGAAAAATCCGCTAGAGAAATTGACCTTGTTTCATATCCTGCATAAGGTTTGATATATATATATATATATATATATATATATATATATATATATATATATATAAATCAAGAGTAAGGAAATGAATCCGACGGTATAAGTATAGACAAAAGGATATGAAAACACACAATGCTGTTAAAATGAAAATATTTTATATCATATTCATAGCTAATATTGAACAATATTTCGATTTATAAAAATCATCATCAGAGCTTGTTTTTAATCAGGACTCATCGAGAGACAAGCAGAAAATAATTTAAATTCAAAACGAAAATCATTGATGTTCCAAATATCGTGCAAGTCATGCGATCGTTTCGTCATTAGCACATCCACTACGCGTTTCTTCGCCAACGACATAATTGTATATCTTTAGTGTAACAGTTTTTGAAAGAAGACATGAAACGCGTAGCGGATGTGCTAATGACGAAATTTGAAATGTATTGATTTGTGTGAATGTTTTTACTAGAATATGGTTGTCAACCATATTCTAGTAAAAACATTTACACAAATCAATCCACCTCGATTAATTCAGTGGATTTAACCCTGAAGATCATTATGGTGAACCTCGAGTAGGTTTCTATTGTATCTATTTTATAATAAATTTGCTCTACTTCGTATTGAGCACTTTGTATTTGTTATATCGCTGACTTAACCCCTGAATTTTGCACCTCCCAACCATCGTGCCCATATTCACTGGTAAGCCACTTTTTATCTTTATAAATACAATATATATATATATATATAAGTAATTGGTAATTTGCTTGAAGCATTGTTAAATATGTTATAATATATTAATAATTTGAAGGCAATTACAATGCGTATAAAAAATAAAAACAAAAAGATGTTGTTTTTTGTCTTATCAAATCGCATCGGCGAAAAGCTTCCAGTAACCAAGCACCGTTGACTTCATGTTCTCGCTACACTAACTTATATATATGCCCTATCAAAGATATTGAGCGCTATTTATTTATAAGTATAGCACAAACACACAAACACATTATATATATATATATATATATATATATATATATATATATATATATATATAAGGCCAATAGAGGACACTTAATACTTTCATTGCAGGCGAATGGGGTCCGAATTGAGACAGTGCATCCACCATTACCTGTGTAATCAAAGACAAGTCACTCGTGAAATAGCTTGCAATCTAATCAAACTATACCCCACCTGGCGGCACTTTTCGTCTATAGTCCATAACAAAGGGAGGTAATTGTGCTTCGAGTGGACGGCTCCAAATTCTCACCCGGACGGTTTCGTTGCGGTCCCAAATAAACCCATTATCACCAAAGTTCCACGCTCGACACAGAACGAGAAAGAGCGAGACCACGCGTGAGAGAGAGAGACAGAGACAGAGAGACAGAGACAGAAGAGACAGAGAAAGAAAGCGATGGTAGTCTTGGTGTTCATTATATTATAAGTCGGAACTGTAGATCTCCTTGAGTACAAATTAGGCAAAATAAATAGATTTTCTAACTTGTCGACTAGTTTCTCTTTATACTTACGCTAACCGGAATACAGCGCCATTGTTCTTGTTAACACCCAAACGATGTCTTCGCGACTCCTTCTCCTCTCACTCAACCTCAGCCCCACCATGTAGATGCTGTCAAACGAAAAGAGAGAAAAAAAAACATAATTTATGCGTCCCAAAGTGTTAGTTGTTTCCTTGAAGAGAGAAGAAAAATTTAAAAACCTTCTAAAAACTTAGTAATGTAAAAAAATGTTTATACTTTGTGATGTGATCTCTCTTTAAACAATGACCTATTTATTATTATTATTATTATTATTATTATTATTATTATTATTTACTCCTTTTGTGTTTTCACATCAGCATAAGCTGATGGTCTTTCACTGGAGTCTGAGTGACAGCAAGTCTCCTCAGGTCTCCAGGACTCTTCTGAGTATTCTGGCAGATTGCAGCAGTGCAGTGTTCTGAATGGTTTCAATCCTTCCTCTGATATCCAAACTTTCCAGTCCCTTTTCTAATCCTTTTGGGACTGTTCCAAGTGCACCAACTACAATTGGTATCACTTTGACTTTCATATTCCATAACTTTTTCAGTTCTCTGGCAAAGTCCAGATATTTGTCAATTTTTTCATTTTCCTTTAACTTCACCCTGTGATCTGCTGGCACTGCAAAATCCACCAGTTGACAAGTTCTTTCTTTTTTGTTTATCAACACTAGGTCTGGTCTTCTTGCTGGGATAAGGTGATCCGTTTTAATTTCAAAGTCCCAGAGAATTTTGTGCGTTTCGTTCTCAAGAACAGATTCTGGTTTATGCATATACCATTTTGTTGTGTGGTCAAAATTTAATTTCTTGAATAATTCCCAGTGGATCACCTTCCCAACCCAGTCGTGTCTAGTTTTGTATTCTCGTTGTGCTAGTTTATTATTATTTACTCCTTTTGAGTTTTCACATCAGTGTTAGCTGATGGTCTTTCACTGGAGTCTGAGTGACAGCAAGTCTCCTCAGGTCTCCAGGACTCTTCTGAGTATTCTGACAGATTTCAGCAGTGCAGTGTTCTGAATGGTTTCAATCCTTCCTCTGATATCCAAACTTTCCAAGCCCTTTTCTAATCCTTTTGGGACTGTTCCAAGTGCACCAACTACAATTGGTATAACTTTCACTTTCATATTCCATATTAATTATTATTATTATTATTATTATTATTACTAGCAAATGTATGCACCCTTTGGGTGAAAGTATTTAGGTTTTGATGTAATAAAATATTAGATTAATTTAGAAAGGCTAATGAAACTAAATAAGAATGCAGATAAAAAGATTTGAAACTGAGGGTGTATAATCAAAAAATAGAACAACAGAAACTTACTCTTCCCCCACTCCCGTCTTTCATTGATAAATTTTCCTAATTTAACTATTCAGTTAAAATAGGAAGTAAAGAATAAAATTACACTTATTTCTTCTTGTTAATGGATTTCTTTTAAGATTTATCTTCGAGATTTTTGCTAATATTCATTAAGATAAAATCAAACAATTAAAAATCAGTAATACTAAGCACATATTTATTAAAATCAGATTTTTTATATCAATATGCAAATTAGCCTTCCCATTCACACTGTAAATTGCTATTTTGTATTATATATAAATACAATTGCATGTTATTAATATGTAGATATTGTCAACAGTATTAATAATATAAAGCAATTTCATCAATAATTGAGGTTTAAATAAAAATAAAATCCTGTAGAATGTGACGTAAATAACAAAGAGAATTGTGACTTGAATACTAATAGAGTTTCGGTTACAGACAGAAAAACACACAATCTACATTATAATAAGATTATTATTATTATTATCGATTTTTTCACACTTGTCGTAGCCAGTGGTTCACTGGAGGTTGAGTATCAGCAAATCTCTTCAGGAATCCAGAACACTTCTGAGTATTCTAGTCGATCTTAACAATGCTGTATTTTGTCCGTGAATTTGATGCCAGTACGCAACAATCGGACCGAGAACTTCTCAGTAAGATTTACAGTTTGTTTTCTTTTAAATGTTTCTTTCTTGTAAAATCGATAATCGTAAGGCTGGCCGATTTTTTTTTTGTCCTCCCGACCGTTAGTCTGATACTCATCTTTTTGAATAGAACGATTTTTACAGCTTTACACAAACGACCATTACTTTAGACATCTCATAATGGAGACCATTTCAATTTTTTTCTTTTCACACTTTAATGCATAAATTTGTTTTTTTTTACTTTTATTTTTTTTTTTAAATATTATTTCCGTTTGAAAATCTGAAAGATGTTTTTAAAAAAAAAGAAATAGAAAAGAAACGGTCATTGTGTATTTTGAGAGGAATCGTATGAATTCCTATGTTATGGTTGACAGAAAAAGACAGATATATATATATATATATATATATATATATATATATATATATATATATATATATACATGCACATATACATATATATATATAATGAGTCTATCTATATGCCTATTATAGATATATATATATATTATATGTATTATGTGCTAAATCTATATGTATTATCACAACTACATAATTTACACACACACACACACACACACACACACGCTCACACACACACACACATATATATATATATATATATATATTGAACAAAAGTGATGAGACAAATAGTATGGCTTCTTTATACTATTTATCTTTTATTTATGTATTAGCTCTCTCTCTCTCTCTCTCTCTCTCTCTCTCTCTCCTCTCTCTCTCTCTCTCTCTCTCTCTCTCTGTTTTTCTTTCTTTTTTTAGCATTTCCCTCTCTAACCGGTTCTTTTTTTTCTTTCTAAATTTAATATCACTCTTACGTGGAGTGAAAATCCATTTATGTATGTATATATACATATATGTATATATATATATATATATATATATATATATGTGTGTGTGTGTGTGTGTGTGTGTGTGTGTGTGTGTGTGTGTGTGTGTGTTTGTGTGCGTGTGTGTGTGTGTATGTGTTTTCATATTTTGGAATATTTTCTAACATGACGACAAAATACAATTAATAATAATAATAATAATAAAAAGAAGTGTAAAATAATAATAATAATAATAATAATAATAATAATAATAATAATAATAATCTTCTGAGTATTATGGCACATTGCACTCCAGGAAAATACCATTAGCTAATGCTGGTGTGAAAAACTAAGATAATAATAATAATAATAATAATAATAATAATAATAATAATAATAATTGCTGCACAAAATAATGCCATAAGCACAAACTATATAAAAGCGAAAATTGATAAGACCCAACAAATAGTAAATGTAGACTTTGCGGTAATATAGATGAGACTGTAAACCATGTACTCTGCGAATGTAGCAAACTAGCCCAACGAGAATACAAAACTAGACAGGACTGAGTTGAAAAGGTGATCCACTGGGAATTATGCAAAAAAAATTAATTTTGACCATACAACAAAATGGTATATGCATAAACCAGAATCTGTTCTTGAGAACGAAACACATAACATTCCCTGGGACTTTGAAATAAAAATGGATCACCTTATCCCTGCAAGAAGACCAGACCTAGTGTTACATAATGGCCGTCCCAGCACCTATATTTGTGGCCTTGTGCCAGACTCGGAGAAACCTTAAAACAAAAATGTATTTCCAATCCTCTGATATTTACTTGGGTGGCCTTTGAAAGACTCGGCCGAAAAAGAATTAGAAAGATAAAAATCTTTTAACGAGATATTGGCGACGATATCTCTATGTCTAAGGAAAATCCAGTCTTTTGGGCGACAAATGGTCTTTTGATCTTAAAGGCCGTGAACTCTGTTTGACCAGAATGATTTGGAGCTTTTCGAAGATTCTTTTCTTTCTGGATGGTTCCAGAAAAGAAACTTCTGGAAGATTCTTTTGACATACTATATAAAGAGACACGTACCAGTAGATAGGGTCAGTCAGAGGGAGTCAGTCAGTGAGTCTGAGATCGGGGGCTATTCAGGGAGAGACCAGAGGAGATCAGAGCCAGGAGGCCGTACGTGGCAGTTGGCAGTTGGCAGTTAGCGAACTGATGTCGCTAAAGTACTCAACCTGAATTTTAATCTTTTACGCGAGACGAAGTTGAAAACAATTATTATTATTAACGAAGTCGCTGGAGTACTGACCATTGAGACAAGTAAGAATTACTAAAAGAAAAACATATGTGTTAACGAAATCTCTCTCTCTCTCTCTCTCTCTCTCTCTCTCTCTCTCTCTCTCTCTCTCTCTCTCTCTCTCTCAAAAATTGCAGTGAAGTTTTTATTATAATAAACTTCTGAAAAAAACAAATACGGTATTATTTTTTTAAGAATGGGATCTCTATCCAAACAAAATATTAAAGATACTATGATAGTATCGTAAAGGGGACGACCACTAGACACCCGTGGAGAAAGCCAAATTGACCGTGACTAAAAGCCAACGGTCGTGAAACGTGATACTCATACGAGAGGCACGCGGCCTGCGTTAAGTGATATCTTTCCCTTGACCAAGGGGTGGGAGAATTTTGGGCTCGAAGGCTGACTGCTAGATCTGTGAGTGTTGTAAACAAACCCGAGAAGTTTTACATGCCGGGTGAGCGTCCAGCGACTTGTGTGAATTTAATAGTGCATTTTGGTGCACTTGGAAGACGCAGTGAAAAACCCACTACGTTACATATGCACATTTAGTGCCGCAAAAGAAAAGGCACTACGTTACACTAGTGTTGATTAGCAAAAAAGAAAGAACTTGTCAATTGGTGGATTTTGCAGTTCCAGCAGATCACAGGGTGAAGCTAAAGAAAAATGAAAAAATGGACAAATATCTGGACCTTGCCAGAGAACTGAAAAAGTTATGGAATATGAAAGTCAAAGTGATACCAATTGTAGTTGGTGCACTTGGAACAGTCCCAAAAGGATTGGGAAAGGGACTGGAAAGTTTGGGAATCCGAGGAAGGATTGAAACCATTCAGAACACTGCACTGCTGCAATCTACCAGAATACTCAGAAAAGCCCTAGAGACCTGAGGAGACTTGCTGTCACTCAGACTCCAGTAAAAGACCATCAGCTTATGCTGATGTGAAAACACAAAAGGAGTAAATAATAATAATAATAATAATAATAATAATAATAATAATAAGAAGAAGAAGAAGAAGAAGAAGAAGAAGAAGAAGAAGAAGAAGAAGAAGAAGAAAGTATTTTCTTTTCTTAGAGAACTGAATATAATAGATAACCTCTGAAAGAAAAATGCAATATATTGATAATATTGAAAGAACCAAAAAGCTGAGAGATTTTTTAAGTAAAAAAAAGACTGCAAAAAAAATAACCAATTAGACAGAAGGAAGGGGGAACAGCTAAGAAAAGAAAAGAAAAGAAAAGAAAAGAAAGAAAGAAAGAAAGAAAGAAAGAAAGAAAAATGGAGGACAAAGAAAGAAAGAATCTTAAATTCGTATGATATACAAAAAAAGAAAGAAAGAAGAAAGAAAGAAAGAA
>CM042170.1:59207437-59212437 GCA_023376005.1 Doryteuthis pealeii | reverse complement strand
AAGTCTCTAACCGTTACACTAGCTTGCCATTCCCACATTCTTCGTTTGTTTTGAAACTTATTTATATTCCACTTTTTATTGACTTGCTACACGACAGTATGAGGTTAAGTAAACAAACATTTTTCAAAATTAGGTATGACTTCAATTAAATACATATCCTCCAATATATATATATATATATAGGTAGGTACTGTTAAAGACCACGGAATATTTGTTCTTTTTTCTTTATGAACTTCAGCTGTAGTCGTACAAGACATCGGTAAGAGACTTGACGAGCGAAAGTTCGTTCGGGTCTCGAACCCGACCAGAGGTAGCTGCTGAAAAATAAGTATAGCTGCACTGATGAGGGGTAAACCCCGAAACGCGCGTCTGTAGATTGCTTTTATATATATATATATATATATATATATATATATATATATATATGACTGGTAATATCAATGTATCTATCACAGTCAGTTTATATCTCCATATCTAAATAGCCTTATAAATAGACAGGAAGCCACAGAGACAAAAAATTACACACAGCCTCAAGAAACGTTTACAAACATGAACGCAAAACACATATACGGACACAGCCGTAAGCACAACCACACACACACACACACACACAAACACATACATACATACGCGCGCACACACGCACACACCCACACACACACACACACCGTAAGCGCAACCACACACACAGACACACATACACACACACACATACACACACACTCACACACACACATACACACATAACCGTAAGCACAGCCACACACACACACACACACGTAATCACACGCTCAAACATACATGCACACCCACGCACACACAAGCGTAAGCATAAACACACACACAAACACACGTGCACCCCACACACACACACTCACACACACGCACATACACACACACTCTCACACACACGCACATACACACACACTCTCACACACACGCATACACACATAAACGTAAGCACAACCACACACACACACACACGTAAGCACACGTAATCACACGCTCAAACACACATGCACACCCACACGCACACACAAGCGTAAGCATAAACACACACACAAACACACGTACACACACACACCCCACACACACACAAGCGTAAGTACAACCACACACACACACTCACACGCACGCACATACATACACACTCTCATACACACATACACACATAAACGTAAGCACAACCACACACACACACACGTACACACACGTACACACACGAGTAAACTCAATAGAAAACATCTCTACCTCGTGGCAATTGAGGAAAGGCATTTTTCTTTTTACAGAAAGTAAATAAATAAAAAATGTCGGAAAGTCGTATATTTGTTTATCAACTTAAAAACATTTTAGGCGACGTGGAATTAAATTAAGAGAAGTTAGGTCAGTTGTTTAAAGATCCGATACGAGAAAAATCAATGCTTCATCATATCCACATCTCGGCTGCTTGTTCTACTTTTTATATTGCAGACATGAAGTCTATCTTTTCGATTCTCTTACTTTCGTTCTCGAAATATCCTATACATATACGTATGCGAAATATCCTATCATATACGTACGCGTGTGCATATCTATTATTATACTAAAGCTGAGTTAGTCAACTTTTGCTTCCTAAAGGCTTTTTTACTGTTTAGTTAGATGACACGAAAATTAATACTAAATTATTCCTTACTTTTAGGATTGAATTATGTTTTAAAAAAATTATGTTTTAATCTAATCTCAATTATCTACCTAGAGCTGAATGGGTGACCCAATGGGTCACGTTTTGTCTGGTAATTGGTAATTTAAATTAATATTCACTACTAAGCATATAAGCAATGATCGTTTCCCCGGAAACTTGATCTCTCTGTGATCGTAAACATATATAAACAAACATTAATAGTTTAAAAACACCAGTCCCGCTACAGCTGTCAGTGGCCGATGGGATAAGATCTCAGGCTGGCAAACAGACAGTTTGAGTTCGACCCTAGCCAAGGAGAGCTGTGTCTAGCCGCAACTGAATAGGCGTGAAACACCGAAACACGTGTCTATGGATGACTTATTAATATATATATATATATATATATATATATATATATATATATATATATATGTATATCACAGATCTATGCCAATCCACGAAGCAAACAAATATATTCACTTCTGGATTAATTAAAATCGATTTAAAAAGTGCTCAATAAAAAAGAGCTATATATACTTTTTAAAAACGAATAGCTTAAAATATTCCGACTGCAGTTTCTCGCTGTAGCGAATCTTCAGGGAATTTAAATTCTATGAAAAATCAATTAATGATCCGATTTTCATGAAAATCTCCATAATTACTTACATTTTGATGAAAATATGCCCAAAAGATTTTTCCTAAAATATATTAGGGGAAATATTTTTTACGAGATCTACCCCTCCTATTGATACCGGCTCTCACCAACTCAGTGTATGAGTAGCACAGGGATCTGTGCGGTAAAGTGAGGAGCTGATGGTAGATGTGGCGCCCCACCTCGGAAGCAAAAATAATCTGCTTTGTCAAGCGCTAGTTAAAAGGGGATAGACTCCCTCACTATCTAGTTGATACCAACATTAGGCCACCCCGACAACTTTACTTTTTTTACATAAAGATATAAGTTATATCAAGATTATCTATATATATTCATTATAGTCAAGTCACGCTGAAAGAACCGGTTCGTGCTAGATCACTGAGGTTAAGCAGTGATGAGCCTGTTCAATAATTAATTGGGTGACCACTTAAGCAACAGTAGGTATTTGAAGCAACCTGAATCCTTTGTTTATTGAAATGAATTTATTCAGCATTTTCAGAATATTTTAAACCATTCGATTTTAAAACGTATATATATATATATATATATATATATATATATATATATATACGCGCATCAAACGTAATATATATATATATATATATATATATATATATATATATATAGCCCATCAACGCAAAAAAAACAACCACCCAACCTACGAAACATCCTCACTGCATCCAGGAAAATTTACATAACACCGTACGGAAAGGTAATAAACGATGCAATAAGCCTAGATGCCAAGTTTGCAGCCACATACATACGGAAACCGAAATAAAAATACCCTACACAAACATAACAATCCATCCGCCACACCTAACATGCGATAGCGCTAACATTATATACTATTTATACTGCACACAATGTAGAAATAGTGGATATGTGGGAGAAACATCAACACCCTTTAGACTAAGACTAAATAACCACAAATCCACTATAAATCTCAAATCCCGCATAGTACAATAGCACTTCATTTTAACACCTTATCACACAACCTTACACAGCTCAAATGCATCTTATTAGAACACGCATTTCCAACAACGCAATCTAGAAAACAATCAGAAAAATGGATTCTAAAATTACAAACGCACGTGAAGGGATTAAACGCAGATATCGGAATTCTCCGTTATTACAAATATTTCACAAACGCTGCCACTGTCAATAACAACAGAGACAAAGAAACCGTTGAACAGTAACATTTGACAAAGGGTATCTAACGAACCTGAAAATTTATGAAAAAAATAATTAAAAAATAAGTGAATCCAATACTCCATAATATCGAGTTCATTCATTTATTTATTTTTAATGCTTCACAATAACGCCTAATTTAAAAAAACATTTTTTAAATATATATATATACCCGATATCGTATAAGATTTATGTCTTGCAGAAGAACAGTAGTACTATTCAACCAATATCTGGCGGAAGAGATGGTTGATACCATTCCCAATGTGTGCCCTTGAAAGGTTTTCAAAAGCTTAGAAAACAGACTGGATGAATTGGAAAACAGAGGATAGACAGCAGGATCATTAAGATCGACTAGAATACTCAGAAGAATCCTGGAGACATGAGGAGACTTGTTGTCACTCAACCTCCAGTGAACCAACATTTTAGAAGAGTGGGAAAACTCCCATGCAGATAAATAATGCAAACTAACTATCCTGGTCGGTTTCTTGTATGTGCGGAGATTTTTTTTGTTTTCTTTTATTTGTGTGTGTGTGTGGGGGGGGGTTAAGTGTATACCCTATATTCTTGACACAGTCCATAATTTACAGGAGCATGTCGGACTCACAATACATTAATCATCAAACGTAAAAAGAGACACTTCTGTCTTCAAACCCCAACTCTCTCTCTCTCTCTCTCTCTCTCTCTCTATCTATATATATATATATATATATATATATATATATATATATATAAAGTGCTTAATTGGAGTCGTACCTAATTTTTGAAAATTAATTAATTAATTTTCAAAAATTAGGTACGACTCCAATTAAGCACTTATTCTCCCAGAAATTGTCGGCAAAAAGCCATTCCAAACAAACCGTGTTTACAATATATATATATATATATATATATATATATATATATATATCTTTCAAAGAAAGAAAAACTTAAGAAACCGTCATCCCGTTATAATTTTATTTCGACCAGAAACTAAAAAAAAAATGAGTCAAGCCTCATCAGACGGGGTATACCTATTTGTAACACCCGTATACAAATATATCTGTGAAATTCTCGAAGCAAAGCAAATGGATCGGTGGATAAACGTATCTTAACAACATCTAAGATCATTGTCAGTTACGGCAAGAACGATATGGATTCGAGGAGACGAAAAGTAGAGAGGCAGGCAAAGAAAAAAGAAGGGTTGACTTACCTCATCTAAACCTCGTAATCCGTAGGGAGAAAAGTGTTTCTGGCTACGTATCCCTTTTAAATATGGGGTACCGCTCATCTGATTGGCTGTTACTAACAACCAATCAGATGTGCAGTGCTTTGTATTTAAATGGGATAGGGTTCTACAACCATCTTATTATAATGGAGATTGTTTGCTTTTCTGTCTGTAACCGAAACTATATCACTACTCAAGTCACAATTCCCTTTAGTTATTGACGTCACATTCTCCATGATTTTGCTTTCATTTAAACCTCAACCCCTAATAAAATTGTTTTACATCAATAATACTGT
>CM042170.1:59189937-59194937 GCA_023376005.1 Doryteuthis pealeii | reverse complement strand
AGACACAGAAGAGTCCTGGAGACCTGAGGAGACTTGCTGTCACTCAGCCACCAGTGAAACACCGGCTACGGCAGGTACAATAATAATCTTATTATAATGGAGATTGTGGGTTTGTCTGTCTGTAACCGAAACTATATTACTATACAAGTCACAATTCCCTTTCTTATTTACATCACATTCTCCATGATTTTATTTTTATTTATGCCTCAATTATTAATAAAATTGTCTTATATTACTTATACTGTTAACCATATCTACATACTAATAACATGCAATTGTATTTATATATACAACAAAATAGTGGTTTACAGTATGAATGGGAAGGCTTATTTGCATATTGATCTTAAAAATTTGATTTTAATAAATATATGCTTAGTATTATTGATTTCTAATTGTTTGCTTTCATCAATGAATATGAGCAAAAATTCTCTTCAATAAATCTTAAAAGAAATCCCTTAACAAGAAGAAATAACTAATATTATTCTTTACTTCCTATTTTAACTAAATAGTTAGATTAGGAAAATTTACCAATGAAAGACGGGAGTAAGGGAAAATGATGGAATAGTTTCAAAGTTGTTCTATTTTTCAATCATACCCCCTCTGTTCCAAATCTTTTTATTTGCATTCTTATTCAGTTTCATTAGCCTTTCTAATTTAATATGATATTTTATTATATTAAAACTTAAATACTTGCACCCGGAGGTGCATATATTTGCTAATAATAATAATAATAAGAAGAAGAAGAAGAAGAACAAGAACAAGAACAAGAAGAACAAGAAGAAGAAGAAGAAGAAGAAAGTTGTTGATGATGATGATAATGATGATGATGATGATGATGATGATGATTGTTATGATGATGATGAGTTAAAACGAAATATAAACTCTGAAAAAACTGCACAAATATGTAAATATAAATATTACAGCCTACACGATTCCCTAACCTTTATCTATGGTCAAAATGATAAGAGAGAGAGAGAGAGAGAGAGAGAGAGAGAGAGATGAGGGAGGAGGTAAGAAAATGTACGATTCTGAAAAATCGTATCGAGGATAAATCTATTTAGAGCCAAAAAAAAAGGCGAGCACATCAGAATGGTCAGTATGTTGTTAATTTTACATCTAGACAGCTCTGTGTATTTTAGTTCGCGTCTCCACCGATGACTAGCGCGCGAGGGGGGGGGCGAGAGCGGTGAGGTTGTAAATAACGTTTTTTTCTATAAAAAATGGTGTGTGTGGGGGGAGGTAAATTCTCCAGTAACCATAAAAGCAACTAAGATAACGTGATCACTAAGTGTGATATGTTGGAAAATCAAAAGCGAAAATCCAAAACTATTTCTGATCTATGGACTCTTAAATGGTTCATTTCCCCAAATTTTATTTGATCAAGAAAGACTCGTTCACATTCTCGCGTCGTTCGCGCGCTTTTTTTTTTTTTTTTTTTTTCGCAGAACGAGATTTTATAGATCCATCTCATTCTATTCACTCTAACAATATTAGAAAGTCATTACATTACTTTGTACCTCTCGATAGGCTTGGCGCCATTTCATATTGAACCAAACTAACTCACTGTAACACACACATGTATACACGCACATAAAAAAACACGTACGCACACACACACACACACACACAACCACACACTAACACACACACACAAACATACACAACCACTCAAACACACGTGCGTGCGCACACACACTCACAAACACACACTCACACACACACACACACATATGTATATATATGCATATATATATAAGAAATATGTATATATGAGGTAGGTAAAAGGATATATATATATATATATATATATATATATATATATATATATATATATATATAAGGTGTCATAAAAGTATCGAGATTGAAGCTGTATTTGCCAAGATATAAATGAACAATGAATGGAACTTCTTTTTTTTTTCAGAATACAAGGTGTGTCATAAAAGTGCCGAGTTTGAAGGTTTATTTACCAAGATTGAAGTGAACGATGAATGGAACGTTAATATTTCAGAATACAAGGTGTGTCAAAAAGTTTTTAAAATCTCGATACTTTTTTTTACCTATATTCTATTTTATCACACACACATCTATTACCGAAAATTTAAAACAACTCATCCCCCTTCGATGAGCCGTCTTAACGAGACAAATGTAGTGTATCAATTCAAATATCCCGTAAGAGTATATTTGTCGCATACCCCCACTTGTATGGACTGGGCACAAGGCCTCGTTTTAACGTGGGCCCACCCATAAGCCGAAGCTCATGGGTGGGAAAGAACAAAAATTGCGTCGATCCCTTCGGAATTCCCCCTCAACTGGGGGGCGCATCAGGCGCTGGGCAATAAACCCAGCCCTGCCCCTTTAATTCAAGGGGGCGGGTGTTGCCGGGGGGTAGTCCCTGGGATCGACGCTATTATTTGACTCTCGACAAGTCCGCTGGACCCCCGGTGTTAACCAGAAAACCGAGTATGCAATGAGTTTATAAAAAAAAAAAGATAGATAAAAATATCCCGTAAGAGATTGTTTCACCAAAGCTGAAAGCTTTGCATTGCGACCTTGTCACGCCATTTAACACTACATTTATCTGATACCAGGTATCTCACCCAACACTTAAAATCACATTCATTGTTGGTTAAGTTTTTCTTTCTTTGAAAATTAAATATTGCTCTGTATGTGATTTAATTTATTGATTATTAGACATTGAGCTCTTTCAAGACTTTATAAAAAGCCTTCTATAATATATATGTTTGCACCTACAATAGTAAACATTATATTTGTAGAGCGAGACTTTGATGATCCCAAATAAAATCATCTCTTACTTAGCAATCATTTGGATTATATATATATATATATATATATATATATATATATATATATATATATAAGGTAAATATATAAAGGTTTTACATATCTATTTATTAGGTGACAAAGGAACATTCACGACCATATTGGTTTCATGCGATGCAATCATCAATTTTTTTTTTGATTTTCCTTGCATTTGAAACATCTTCACCTGATGATTGCATCGCACGAAACCAATATATTCGTGAATGTTCCTCTGTCACCTAATAAATAGATATGTAAAACCTTTATATATTTATCTTATTATATTATATAACAGCTCTATTTTATATTGAGCACTATTGACAATACTGCTTTTGGTACGCCATTCCAGCAAAAGCTGAAACAGTGACCATCTCACACACACTATATATATATATATATATATATATATATATATATATATATATATTTATATTGGTTTGGAGGTTGATTTTGAAGGCTATCACAATGCAGGTGTAAAGAAAAATAATAAGGTAACAATGGTGTTGTTTGTTAACCTGTAATTAAATTAATTAAATTACAGGTTAACAAACAACACTATTGTTACTTTATTATTTTTTCTTTACACCTGCATTGTGATAGCCTTCAAAATCAACCTCCAAACCAATATATACACAATGCAAATTATAAAACTCTCTTATATATATATATATATATATATATATATATATTATACTAATGATCAAGCTACATCTACAAGAAAAATTCAGACAAGGAAACATTTTATTTATTTCTCTCTTAGGTTTTTTTTTCTTTTTTTTTTTTTTTTCATTTTTCATTTTTTATTCAATGGCTTTCGGTCTAAAACTGAAAATACTGACGACGCTCAGCTCAGAATTGCGTGATTTTTATTTGCTAGTCGCTGCCACTTCCTGACTTCTACTGTGATGGGTGCTACGCCAGTGCCCCCTGGCGGAAAAGGGAGGTAATCTGCGTCTGGAAATTTAGACGTAGACTTCATTCTATACTCTAAGCCATTTACTTCTTTTCTTTTTTCTTTCATTTTTTTATCATTTTGATAGCATTTTTTTCTGTTTAGAAAGATATGAAGATTCTCACCCCCCAAAAAATGAAATGGTTATTGTTCTGCGAGCAATCAAGAATGCAATTTGACGCCAAGATTGGCAATTGTGTAGTTAAACTTAATATACTCTGGTTGATAAGATATCGACCAATCAAAAATGGCTAGCAAAGTATAGGAAAAAAAGGAAAAAAAGAAACAAAGGAAATGGAATAACGGTGTTGAGTTTTTCCTTCCTTTCAAAGATATATATATATATATATATATATATATATATATATATATATATATATATATATATAGAGAGAGAGAGAGAGAGAGAGAGAGAGAGAGAGAGAGAGAGAATCCGACGGTATGTTGAAAGGAAAATAAACAAAGGAAAGAAAATGCTGAATGGATAAAATAGATTTTATTTTACTGACACGTGTTTCGGCCAGGAGTTCATCCATGCACACCTGCACTCTATCTATTATTATTTTACATAAAACCCCAAAGATTTACTCTGACGAAGGCCGTTATTCCTTGTTTACTATGAGATTTTGTAGTTTTCTATTATTATTCTTATTATTTTATTTTGTATTTGAAATAATAACAGATAGATTACGACGACCTGTAGTTAGAATATTTAAATAAAGTTCTTTAGATTTAAAATCGGAGGTAGGAAATTGTCCATACCCGTTAGGGTTATGAGTGACATGACGATGATCCGAAAGACCGCGCGGTACAGGCGCACGATTATGCGCCGTGACAATAAGTTTAAGTTTTGTTTAGATTCGACCCAGTTTCTGAAGAGCACAGGCACTATTGTCGACTGATTGATCGGTCTCACCACGACGGATAAATATGGGCTGGGTTTGGAAATAAAGCTTTATTAAAAAAAAAACCAAGTCTTTTTAATTGAATATTAAAAATAATGACCAGCCAGGCACGAAGAAGAAGACCAGCCCCAATCAGAAAGCCCACTAGATCAACGAGAGAAGATGGCCGACAAGTTAGAACCAGTAGACGAAGCTTACTACTTGTTGATTCTACCTCAGTCGCAATGTTCTACCTGCTGGGGGTTGATTTTCTTCCTTGATAATTCTTCTTGCTGGGCTGGGCTTAACATTGTTTAATTGACACAAGAACAAGACGTGGTCAT
>CM042170.1:59174937-59184937 GCA_023376005.1 Doryteuthis pealeii | reverse complement strand
TATTTTTGGGAGAATAAGTGCTTAATTGGAGTCGTACCTAATTTTTGAAAATTAATTAATTAATAATGAATTAGGCGGGAATACCTATTAAATGTATGGCTAAACAACAGCTTGACAGTCCGGTTTCAAATCACGCACAGGGCGGTCTTCCGATCTATAGCTCTGCTGATGAGGCCTAATAGGCCGAAATGTACATACAGAGATTGATTTTTCCGATTTGTTTAGCCATACATTTAATAGGTATTCCCGCCTAATTCATTATTAATTAATTAATTTTCAAAAATTAGGTACGACTCCAATTAAGCACTTATTCTCCCAAAAATTATCGGCAAAAAGCTATTCCAAACAAACCGTGTTTACAACTTATCATATATATATATATATGAAGTATATATATATATATATATAATATATATATATTTATATATATTAATATTATATAGAAGAACACCAAACATGCTATCAATTGGTTTAATGGGATTACAAATAAAAGTAAGTGCACTTTCATTCAGTTTGACATAAACCAATTTTACCCATCTATCACGGAAGACTTACTCAACAATCCTTACATTTGGCTCAACTTTATATCAATATTAAATGACGATGATATCAAAATTATCAAACATTGCCAACAGTCTTTTATATATTACGATAACTCTATTTGGGGTAATAAAAGCACCAACAATTTATTTGATGTTAGTATGGGAAGTTTTGTGGCGCTGAGACTTGCGAAATTGTAGGAATATTCCTACTTTCGGAAAATAGCTCAAGATTTCAATAAAGAAAATTTTGGAATTTATCGTGATGACGGTTTGCTATATTTAAATGATAATAATAACCGAATATAGATTGTGCAAGGAAAAATTAATAAAACTTTCAAAATTATAATTTAAAATTAGACATAAAGTCTAATTTGAAAACAGTTAATTTCCTGGACGTAACTTTCGACCTAAACAAGGGACGTGGAACCGTACAGGAAAGAAAATAATACACCATTATATATTAACATAAAATCAGACCATCCTCCAACAATTACTAAACACATTCACAAGTCTATAGAACATAAACTCGCCACTAATTCCACCAATGCCGATATATTCAACAAATCAAAAACGATATATGAAAACGACCCATCATTTGGTTCAACCCCCCTTTCAGCAAAACCGTGATAACGAATGTGGGTAAAATATTTTTCCAATTAAGGAAAAAACACCTAGACAAATCGCCTACATTAAACAAACTATTTAACAAAACAATCTCAAAATAAGTTATTGCTGCATGAACAACATTAAAAAAACATTATCGATAAACACACTTTAAAATATTAAATCGTAACAACAACAACCAGATTAATATATGCAACTGTCGCCTTAAAAATGAATGCCCATTAAGTGGCAATTGTTTGGCTAACAACATCATTTACAAAAGCCACAATCAAGGACAATGGTAAATAACAACGAGGAAAAAACATACATTGGTGCACTGAAAACAATTGGAAAGTCGGTGTATACCACAATTTAGTTTCAACAACAAAAGATATGAAAATAGTACCACCTTATCAAAATATATATGGCAGTCAAGGAAAAACGGGCAGAACACCTACAGTAAATGGGAAATAATAAAAAAGCCCAGGATACAAAGGCGGACAACGTTTGCGATCTTTGCTTAGAGAAAAGTTTTGTGCATATTACAAAAAATGCAAGCATAACTTATTAAATAAGAAAGTGAACTCGTTTCGAAATGTAGGCATTTAAACAAATTTTTACTGTGTCACTTACCACCTGACCTAATTGATCCCTGAATTTTCGCTCTCCTTTTTTTTCTTTTTTTTTTTTATTTATTTATTTTTTAAAAAAAAAAAAAAAAAAATTCATCTAACACCGGGCTCATAAACACCAATGCAATTTGGTTGATAAAGTTTTTTTAATACAATTAACCACACCATCCACGACAATCACATACTAAACAATCACGTCACATAAACTACAATCCACATTTAAAAAAACAATTTGGTAGCTTAACTTTCCCCGTGCGTGAAAAACCTGCATATAAACGGCTACAATGATTTTACTCCTTCACGACTGTTTGACATCTCAAACCACTTCTCATGAGATTGACTACCAAAAACTTAAGTATGATTAAATCAATATATCAACATAATATATAATATATATAAGATATATTAATAATATATGTTTGGTGTGTGTGTGTGTGATGATAGAAAATGGGGTTGAAGAACCGACCATATATATTGTGTGTGTGTGTGGTGTGTGTGTGGTCGCGTGTGCGTGCTGTGACTGTGTCGATTAGTTTGTTTTGGGGGTGCGGGGGGGAATGATCCTTACCCGACTCAGTTTCATAGACATTCCAGGAGCAGTTCGCATTCAGCGGCACATTTACACATTGCAACTATCTATAAAAAAAAAACAACGATGAGTCTTCAACACTTACATATAAATAATATGATTGATGATATTCATGCAACATTGATACATACATACATACAAAATTAAGTGAGAGATAGATAGATAGATAATAGATAGATTGAGATCGATAGTGGATGTATATGAAATATAGATGATGCTGAAAAAACGAAATATATATCTAGTGCGCGGGATAGAAGATATAGTGGAGGATAACACATATAGTAGATTGGGAAAATAAATAGATAGTAACAGTAAATAGATGTACAGACAAAAATACTATATAATATAAAATACCAACACTAATATAAATAATAAATAGAGAGAAGAGAGAGAGAAGAGAGAGAATTGGAATAGAAATTTCATAGATAGATAATATATAATAGAAGATTGACCAGACGAGATAATAATACGAAGATAATAGATAGAAGATAGAAACCTTAAGAGAAAGTTAAGATAATAAATAGAAATGCAGCGAGATGGGGAGATAGATTAGAAGATAGATTACCAACTGAAATAATAGAATAGATAGATAGATAATAAATGTGACTAGACGGAAATTAGAAATAGAAGATAGAATAGATAGATAGAATTAAGAGATATTAAGATAGATATAGAAATCGAGCAGACGGAAAAATATGATAGATAATAATAGATAATAAAGACCAACTAGTAATAGATAATAGATAGATCATTTACAGAACTGAGAATAATGAAGATAGAAATAGATAGATAATAGATAATAGATCGATGTAACCAACTGGAGATAGAAGAGAAGATAGTGATATGAATAAGATATATTTATAATAGATATAGAATAATGCGAGCAACGGTGAAAAGATAATAGATACAGAAGAGAGAGAAGAAAGAAAGAGAGAGAAGAAGAAGGGAAGTAAATAAATAGCTGTGACCTATACTGGGGAATGAAGATAGTTGTGTGACCAACTGAGATACGATAGCAGACTAATCGATAGATAGATAGATAAATAAAAGATAATTTATAGATAACTAAGATAATCACAAACTGAATGATATAATATTAGGAAAAGAGAGAGAGAGAAGAGAAAGAAAGAGAGAAGGAAGAGAGAAGATAAAGAAGTTGACGAAACTAGATCGATAGATTAGTTTAATGTGACCAGGACTGCGAAGAAGGATAATAGAGTAGAATAGATAGATGATGAATTTGGTGCAGACAGCTCAAGACACTAAAGACAGTCCGGATTTATCTTCATATCTCAATCAAAACTTAATATATAACCCGTTATCTACAAAGCCAACCGGGATTAAGAAGGCATTTTTCTCCTCACTCTTTCTTCTCCAAGTTGTTTCAAATGTATTATCCGTCTCCCCCCTTCTCCCCACTCCCCAGCCCGCTATCCATCACAACTTTCGCTATGTCGTCAATACTGACGCTGTATGAAACGAATTTTGTTTTTCGAAGATTTTAACCTCATGCAAACGACAGTACACACCGGCCATCTGATGTCCGTAAAAAAAGCGATAATAACACTGAACACAATAGTTCCTCATCAGTCTTCCTTCTCCTCTCCTCTCTCTTCTCTCCTCTTCTCTCTCTCCTCTTCTCAATCTCTCCTCTCTCTCTCTCTCTCCTTTCTTCTCTTCTTCCTCTTTCTCTTCGTCTTCTTCTTTTTCTCTTCTTCTGTTTTAATCTTTCTCTCACTCCTTCTTCCTTTTCTTCTATTTTTCTTCTCTCTTCTTCTTCTTCCTCTCGCTCATCGCCTCTTCTTCTTTCATTCTCTCTTCTTCTTCTTCTCTTCTTCTTCTTTCTCTCTCTCTCTCCTCCTGACAACAACACACACACACACACAACGAACACACAACCCGCGCTTCTACTCTTCTTTCTTCTTCTCTTCTCGTACTTCTCCTCACTCTTAGTCTTTCTCATTCTTCTTTCTCCTTCTCCTCTTCTTCTTCTTCTGTCTCTCTTTCCCTCTTCTTACTTTCTCTTACCCACCTCATTCCTCCTCTCTGTCCGTCTATCTCTTCTTCTTTTTTAACTTCTCTCACTTCTCTCCCCTCTTTTCTTACATCTCTCCTCTCTTCCTCTCTTTTTTTCTCTCTCTCTCACCTCTCTTCCCCTCTACTCTTTTCTCTCTCTTCCTCTTCTTCTCTCTCTTCTCTCTACTTTGGTTAAACGTCCGCTCACTCTTCTGTCCGTTCTCCTTTTTTTCTATTTTTTCATTTCCTCTCTTCTTCTCTTTCCTTCTTCTCTTTGCTTCAATATTCTTTTGAAATAAGTAAAGGAAACCAATCTCAAACTTACGCAAGCCCTTTGCATCTGCATAATGGAGAATATAGACAAATTAAAAGCAAAGAAGAAGATAGGAAAAAAGAAGAAAGAAAGAAACTGAAAGAAAGAAAGATAAGAAAAAACAGAAAGAAGAATAGAAGAACGAAAGAGAAAAAAAGAAAAAAGAAGCAAAAGAAAGAAAGATAAAAGAAGAAAGAAAGAAAGAAGAACGAAAGGAAAAAAAGAAAAAGGAAAGAATAGAAAGAAAGGAAGAGAAAGGAAAGAAAAGAAAGAAAGAAAGAAGAACGAAGAAAAAAGAAGAAAGGAAAAAACAGAAAGAAAGAAAGATAGAAAAGAAAGAAACTGAATAGATAAAGAGATACAAAGAATGAGAGGGAGTGAGATGACAGAAAGACAAAACCGAAGATAGATGTGAAGCAATAAAAAGAGAGTGGGAAAGAGAGAAAAGAGACAGAGACAGAGACAGAGAGACACATAGAGAAGAGAGAAAGAAGAGCGATTTTTTTTAAATCCCTTCGGGGAGGGAGATACCCGTTGTCGACTAACGAACATTCATTTCGTTGAATGACCTGCACCATCTCCCATTGTCTGACCTCAGCGCCTGCTCTTTCACCATCGCCAATGCGAGCATTTCTCGCTTCTTCTTCTTCTTTTTCTTTTCTTTTCTTTTTTTTTTCCATTAATATTTTGTTCACCAAACAAATGTCGTAAAATGGCCGAGTGAATTTAATTTTTTTTTTTTTTTTTTTTTTCGTTTATTTATTTTATTTACTTTTTGTTAAAAGGTCACTTGTGCGAGTCGCCAAGTTACGGTTGAAAAAAAGGCGGAAGCCCTGAAAGATTCTTTCCATCTTAACACAATCCAAACTCTAGAGACACTAATAAGATTAAAGAGCTGTATATCCATTGTTAGCCTAAAAAAAGCCCCCCTTCTCTCTCTCTTCTCTTCTCTCTCACGTCTCTCTCTCTCCATCTCTCTCTCTCCTCGTCCTACATTCCCTCCTCATTTCTTTTCTTAATTGGCATTCCCACTTTCTCTTCTTCTCCTCTTTTCTCTATCTCTTGCATTCCTCTATTTTTCTTGGCTGACATCCTCCCTCCTCTGCTCTCTCTCTCTCTCTCTCTCTCTTCTCTCTCTCTCCTCTCTCTCTCTCTCTCTCTCTCTACTCCTTCATTCTTCTCTATCGCTTTTTCTGGACTGGGAATTAATTTTTTCTCTCTCTCTCTCTCTCATCTCTCTCTCATCTATATATATATATATATATATATATATATATAGTATAATATTATTTCTTTCTCTTCGTCCTCCTCTCCCTCTCCCTCTGCTCCTCTCTCTCTCTCCTCCTCGTCTCTGCTCTTCTCCTCTCTCTCTTCCTTTCATTCTTCGTCTATCTCTTTTTCGCTGTTGCATCAAGCTCCGTCTGTTTTCACTCTCTCTCCTCCTCTCTCTCCTCTTTCTTTTCTTTCTTTTGTTTCCTTCTCCTCTTCCCTCACTCTCTCCTCTCTCTCGTCTCTCTCACTATCTGCTTCTACACAACCACTCACACATGAATAGATAAAATATAGAACAAGCTGGAGAGATAGAGAGAGAAGAAAAAAATGATGCGAGAGTCTAAAATAGATAAATAATATATGGCGAGGTAAATATAATATAATATACATAATAGAGAGGTAGAGAGGGGGGGCATGAGATAGAAGATAGATAATAAGATAGATAGATATGAATAGAATAGAATGAGGCTCGTTATCATCATGTCACATAACTAGCACGGATATCCTGGTAAATCTTGCCATCACTCCTAACAAAACTCATTGCCTTCGGAGGTCCTTGTGCAGCATTCAGGACCTGCGCAGAGTCCAATGTACGCTCTTTGCTGACGATCCTCACAACGTTCTGCTATGTTTACATCAAGAGCACTTCTCAAATAGTTCAATATTTATGAATAAGATAATCTTGATTTAACGCTTTCTCGTGTTCTTTTTAATCGTTTCATTATTCAGTGAAGCGATTACGGTATCGCTTCCCGTACTCACCCCGCTCAATTTCCCCCTACTCATATGTTCTTTTATATATTTCTGTAAGCTATGTCTTTTTCGTTTTCCCGTTGTTTATAATAAGGACGGAATGGTCCACATGTGAAAACATCTATTCACGCCCCAACGTGGTTTTGTCGTTTGTTGTCTTGTTTACATTATTTGTACAAAAAAAGACACGTGGTATATTTTTGTTAATTCATTCGGTTCGTCTAATGTGTCTTACTGACGCCCTCTTTATTAACCAGGGAAAGACGTTTCAGCCTTAGAAAAGTTACTTGACCTGTCCTGACTGAAAATCCGCCAAAATGCTTGCAGTACGGATACACAGCTTATCTGACTGCGTACTTAGAAATATATAGACACTTACTTTTCGATGTATTCATAGAAAAACATCAACAGAGTAAAAGTATTGGGATCTTTAAGCATGAAAAGATGGTATAATGTTTGAATAACGACCAAAGCCGATTTCAGCTTTAAAATATATCACGAATAAGAAATAGATGAAAACTTTACGAAGATCTAAGATGTCGTGGGTGTAATGGTTAAAGCATGGGAAAAGGACAAGTGGCTCCCGAGTTCAAATCCTGGATGTGGTAATTGAATTTCACTTATTGCGATAACCTATGGAAAGGTAATAGAATCCTACCTCCCTCCAGCTATTAAATAGTATGGGCAGACCTGGACTCTTTAACCTTGGTTAGGCAACCGGCTTCAGGAGAAGAAATTCAAACCTTGTTAAACTCCGCTTAAGAATTGACTTTGTGTCACATCTGCTCCTCGCAGAGGGGTTGGTAATATTATATATAAGATCTAAATAACCAAATAAAATATTTGGGTAATTCTATATCAAATCATCCAGCCCATGTCACCCACCTCCTTCAATTTTTTCCGAAATTAGTCCAAATGTAGATTAAATTGAGCTTCCAATTCCAAAAATTGCGGCTTAAGTCTAGTTTTTACTCTCCAAATTTGAGGGGGGGGTCGCGACAAATGGTGACTTTTTTGTCACCTATTTTTGTCTGTAAAATGAGTTCTAGAGTTTCCCTACAACTAAAAATTGGATTTATGAAAGCATTTTTGCCCCACGAAATCCAAAATGCAATCAAAAGTCTTAAATATCAACCAATTTTAGTTATTGATGATCTGATTTTTTTCATAGCAAGATAATATCCCGATGTTGCATCTGCATCTATGACAAATTATTTCTCTATTATTATTATTTTTGGCCAACCCCCTAAATTTGGAGAGCTTAAAAATCGACATAACCCGCCAATTTTTGGAATCGGAAGCTCAAATTTTGGGGAATTGTCTAACTTTTACATAGTCCACACCCGGAAAATAATTCAGAAAAATTGAATGGGGTATGAACAATTTTATTTTCCCTGGAGATTTGACATGGAATTACCATTTGCCAACCAAAAATGGCAATTATCAATCAAGCCACAGTAGGGGAATGAGGGGCCGGGAAATAGAAACTCCTGAGGGAAAAAGTACTAACTGGCTCGGCTGCGCATTTGGCCATACGAGATTTTACTCGCTCAAGCAGGAAATACCACAATGCGGGTTATGCCAAACACCCTACACTGTCAAACATTTGCGCATGAGTGTGGAGTTTTCGCTCCCAACCAGAAAGAAATATTTTACATTGCAAATTATTGTGGATCTATTTCGGATATTAATATGGATGACATGTTATTCTTCCCGAGAAGAAAAAAATATATACCGAAAATTAAATTGTAATATAAATACATCCACGAATACATCTACAAAAATACACCAGTAAGGAAACTTGAGTACCAAACTTTATTTCACACTCTAACAGTTTTGGCATTAAATAACCCATGATGGGATATTATGCCATTTAAAAAAGTGTGATAACATTAGAGTTCATTATTTGGCAGAAAGTTTCTAATTCAATACTAAGTTACAGAGAAAAATAGGAAGAAACACCAACGAACATTAAATCCCCACAGGGTATTATATCCATTAAAACAAACCAATCACACCAAATGAAATTAAATGAAAATTATGTTATGCCAATTTTAAGATTTAAGAACTGAAAATATAAACATTTAAATAAAATGATTTTTTTTCGGCATTAAATTGTTCCGAAAAAGGGTTGAATTGCCGTAAAACAAACCAACAAACTATATAAATTAATGAAATGATCTATACATTATCCAAGAACTTGAAACATATAAACTTTCACATCTAAATTACTGTTGTTTCGGTTAATTAAAATAACCCCTAAAAGGTTGATATGCCGTAAAAGCAGCAACCAAATGACCACACTCTCTCTCTCTCTCCAAATCTCTCATCTCTCAACCTCTCTCTCTCTCTCTCTCTCTCTCTCTCTCTCTCCAGTTAAGTCAGAATCGTTTAGCCTGTTCAATTACGTACATTGGGTGATCACGCGATCTTATTACAACAGTAGCGTACTATAGAAGACACATAAGCAGTCCTTTGTTTATAATAAAAATACTTGTGATTCGCATACATCAACACCCGAACAAGGTTGACTTATTGAGCGTAAAACAAACAATCAATACCAACAACACAAGTCCTCGAAATAGGTCCGTATTTTCAATCTAAAGTACAATTGAAAATTTTTTTGGCAATAATTAGGCAAGTTGACTAGAAACCGTATGAGTTGTAAAGTGGCGCTGAAGGAACTTGAATTGGTTAATGAGGTTAATTGAACTTATGGCCGCGCCTGCCCTGACGAAATCAATTACAGAATTACAACGACATCCGAAGGGAGAGAACCAAGGTCCAATGTAATCGTGGTAAAACTACCTAACCCTGACACCATCCAAATAATACACTTTCTTAAACACAAAAGAAAACAAAATCTAATTACCAGCAATAGTAGTTAATCACACACCCCCATATATTCTATCAAGATAAGATGATTTATTTTCCATTAGAAACGCGCAACAGGTACGCGGAGCAGAGTTTAAAAGGTTAAATGATCGCACATTTTAAGCCCGCCGCTTCAGTTGGGGCGTTAGAAGTGCACGTACTGCACGTGCAGGGGTAAGAGTCTCCCCAATGGAGGCACCTTTGTGCCGTGGGTGGACTCTGTATACTGTGGGGATAAATAGTAGATAAAAGTTCTGGAACGGTCTGACGCTAGCGCCGACTGAACGGGAAAATTAATAAAAGTCTCCATCTATACTTCAGAAAAACAGAGTTGTGTCTTGTTATTTCTCATCCCTCATCTCGTATTCCCTATAGATACTTAAGGATAGAACCCAGGTGGCTGAGC
>CM042170.1:59142437-59162437 GCA_023376005.1 Doryteuthis pealeii | reverse complement strand
TCAAGATTGAATAGAACAAAACTTCTTCGGCATAAAATAACCCAGTAAGGGTTGATATGCTATAAAACCCAACTAACTAATTACTTCTATCTCATAATGAATGTTGCATTTAATATAAGAAATGCATATAGATTTGAAATAGCAATTATGTGACAAAATAGTTTCATTCATTGTTCATTTCTGTCTTGATAGATACAGCTTTAGTCTCGATATTATTTCAAGAAGCTTTGAATAAACCAACTTCTGTCCCATAATACATGTTACATTCAGTATAAAAATATATCATCATCATCATCCTATCGTGCACGGATATCCATGATAATCTCTCGCCACCCTTCCCTATCATTCATTGCCCATGGGTCCTCTGCGCAGCATCCAGTATCGGCGCAGAATTGATATATGTACGTCTTTGCTGTGCGCTCTACTCTGGCGTGCCCATGTGATGGCTTCCACAGAAGAACTTCACTTATGAGTTCCAGAAATGTCCAGCGTGTCTTGTTTGCCTCATGAAGATGGTTTGTGTGATATGGGGCAGGTGGCCATACAGTTGTGTTCTCGTGGGGTATTGTTTCCACGTCTTCTTTAATATTGCATGGAGCATTTTCGTTCATGTCCCATCTAGCTTATTCTCCAGGTTCTTCGTTAGAGTCCAGGTAGTGCAGCCGTACAGTAACACTGATACAGCTATGACTTGTAAGAATTTTCGCTTTAATTTGTCAGCGAGATCGGATTTCCATATCACTGATAATCCGTTTAAAGCAGCCCATGCCTTTCATATATATAAACTAGAAGCAGCTACCCAGCGTCGCCCAGGTAGTGGACTGTTAAATTTTGTATCAGAAATGTATATATAAATGTACCAACTATTATGGGACATGTTGTGAAATCCAATCAACAAAACATTAATTGCTATGTATTTAGGTTGGAGCTAAGAAAAGAAAATTTAAAAAACTCAACTGTGATTGTTGTTATATGGTTTTGTTCTGCCATTTTTATATGCATAGATGAACTAGAAGTAGCTTCCCAGCATCGCCTGGGTAGAGTAAAATGCCCCATAATGAATGTTAAATTTTGTATCAGAAATCTTCATTATTTTTACACCAAAAGCAAGTTCTGGTGATATTTAAAGTGTATATAAATTTACTTTGTCATTAATTTTTTATTTTAGTAATATCCTTCGGACATACATACACACATCCTACCTGTAATATCAAGTGTGGAGCACAGCTGTTTTTTTAAATATTAAAGTTTTTCATTTTTAAAGAAATGTTGTTATGTGAAAATTAAATGAGATTCAAGATGCGGAAAATTCGTTTAATTAGATTTTTGTTTTCTTTTTGAAAGAGCGTGTTTTAATTTGTAATTATCGAAAGGATTTTTGTTAAATGAAAATGTGTCGGATGAAAGAGAAACGTGAGTGTGAACGATGAAGAAGGGTAATGAATTGGAATAATCAAGCAACAAATAAATAATGTAGAATTTAATGGAAGAATGAAATTTAAGAGAAAAATAATTCGGAATAAAGAAAGAAAGGAAAGAAAGGTGTGAGAAAGATAGAGAAAGAAAGAAAGAAAGTAGAAAAAAAGAGAAAGGCTAAAGTAAGGAGAAGAAAGAAAGAAAGAAAGAAAGAAAGAAAAAAGAAAGGTGAGGAAGAAGATGAAAGAAAGAAAGAAAGTAGAAAAAAAAGAGAAAGAAAGTAAGGAGAAAGAAAGAAAAGGGTGAAAGATAGATGAAAGAAAGAAAAAAGAAAGTAGAAAAAAAGAGAGAAAAGGCTAAAGCAAGGAGAAAGAAAGAAAGAAAGAAAGAAGACAAAAAGAAAGAAAGAAAGAAAGGGTGAGAAAGATAGATGAAAGAAAGAAAGAAAAAAAGTAGAAAAAAGAGAGAAAAGGCTAAAGCAAGGAGAAAGGAAAGAAAGAAAGAAAGAAGAAAGAAAGAAAGGGTGAGAAAGATAGATGAAAGAAAGAAAAAGAAAGTAGAAAAAAAGAAAAAGCTAAAGTAAGAGAAAGAAAGAAAGAAAGAAAGAAAGAAAGAAAAGATAGATGAAAGAAAGAAAGAAAGTAGGAAAAAAAGAGAGAAAACTAAAAGGAGAAGAAAGAAAGAAAGAAAGAAAGAAAGAAAGAAGAAAGAAAGAAAGATGAGAAAGATAGATGAAAGAAAGAAAAGAAAGTAGGAAAAAAGAGAGAAAAGGCTAAGAAGGAGAAAGAAGAAAGAAAGAAAGAAAGAAAGAAAGAAAGAAAGAAAGAAAGAATGAATGAATGAAAGAAAGAGTGAGAGAGAGAAAGATAGATGAAAGAAAGAAAGAATATAAAAGAAAGTACCAAAAAAAGATAAGAAACTAAAGTAAGAAGAAAGAAAGAAAGAAAGAAAGAAAGAAAGAAAGAGTGAAAGAGAGAAAGATGAAAGAAAGAAAGAATATAAAAGAAAGTACCAAAAAAAGAGAAGAAACTAAAACAAGAAGAAAGAAAAGAAAGAAAGAAAGAAAGAAAGAAGAAAGAAACTGGGAGAGAGATAGAGAGATAGATGAAAGAAAGAAAGAATATAAAAGAAAGTACAAAAAAGAGAAGAAAGGAAAGTAAGAAGAAAAAAAGGAAGCAAAGAAAAAGAGGAAAGAAAGAGAAGACAAAAGAAAGTACAAAAGATCTAAAAAGAAAGAAAAGAAACTAAAGTAAGAAAAATGAAAAAAGAAGAAAAGGAAGAAAGAAAGAAAAAATACTGAAAGAGAGAGAGAGAAAGAGAGAAGATGAGAGAAAGAAAGAAATAATATAAAAGAAATAACAACAGATCTAAAACGAAAGAGAAAAAATCTAACTAAATGAAAAGAAGAAAGAAAGAAAGAGAGAAGGAAAGAAAGAAAGAAAGAATGAAAGAAAGAAAGACCAAGAAAAATGATTTTAAAAAGTAGACAAAACTTAACAGAAACAGTCATAAAGAAAGAAAGAAAGAAAGAAAGAAAGAAAGAAAGAAAGAGCAAGTAAAAATCAAAGAAAAAGAAAAAGAAAAAAATGAAAAAAAAAAGCTAAAGATATATCTAAATAAGTAAAAAAGAATGAATAATAAAAAAAACAACAAATCGTTTATCTAATTCTTCGTTTCTTTCCTTCCTTTTTTATTTTTTTTCTGAATTATTTTTCTATCTTCAAATCCTGGTATCTTTTTTCCTTCATTCTCACTCTCGCCCTCTCGCCCCTCTCTCTTCTCTTTCCCCTCTCTCTCTCTGTCTCTGTCTCTCTGTCTCTGTCTCTCTCTGTTCTCTTTCCCCTCTCTGTCTCTCTCTCTCCTTCTCTTTCTCTCTCTCCCTCTCTCTTCTCTTTTTTCCCCTCTCTCTGTCTCTCTCTCCCCCTCTCTCTCTCTTATTCTTTCCCCTATGTCTCTTTCATTCTTCTTTCCTTATTTCTTTTTTTCTTTTCTTTCTTTCTTTCTTTTCTTTCTTTTTCTTTCTTTCCTTTCTTTTTCCTTTTTTTCTTTCTTCCTTTCTTTCTTTCTTTCTTTCTTTCTTTCTTTCTTCTTTCTTCTTTCTTTCTTTCCTTTTCTTTCCTTTCTTTCTTTTCTTTCTTTTCTTTCTTCTTTCTTTCTTTCTTCTTTTTTCTTTCTTTCTTCTTTCTTTTCTTCTTTCTTTCTTTTTCTTTCTTTTCTTTCTTTTCTTTCTTCTTTCTTTCTTCTTTCTTTTTTCTTTCTTTCTTTTTTTCTTCTTTCTTTCTGAATAATTTTTTCAATTACTTCTCTCTCCTTTCCTTAATTCTCTCACTCTCTCCCTCATCTGCCCCCCTCTCTCTCTCTCTCTCTCTCTCTCTCTCTCTCTCTCTCTCTCTCTCTCTCTCTCTCTCTCTCTCTCTCTCTTTTTTTTTTCCTACTTCACAATATCACCCTAATTGCCCAAACTGAAACGTTTACGTAAGCAAGTTTAATCTTGGTGCATCTCTCTCTCTCTCTCTCTCTCTCTCTCTCTCTCTCTCTCTTCTCTCTCTCTCTCTCTCTCATCCCAATTTTCGATACTTCTCATTCAGCCCGGACAACACCAACTTCGTTAACCTTGACAATCAAATTAGCCAGCCATGATTATTTCCCTTTCTTCATTCATTCCCACTGTTTCCACATTTTTTTTCTTCTGTTTTACCCACGGGTCCACTTGTCGTCTGCTAGCCTCATTTACCTGCACATCACGTGGCCAACGCTAATGGCGGCCAATGGACGAATTCAATATCTCCCTTAGTCATATTTCCTTTCTTTTCTTTTCTTTATTTCATTTTCTGGTTGTATTAATTTATACGTTTTTATCTGTTATTTTCTTTTCCATGCACCGATTTATTTAATCATTATTTAATCGATAATCATTTTATAAAGCCTATTTGATCACGTGACCCCCTAACGAACACAACAAGAATCAAAAGTTGTTTCTCTCTCTCGGACGCCATTGTTATCGTTTCCTTATTTAAAAACATTTTTTCACTGAAAAGGCGCAAGGTCTAATGGTTAGAGTTTGTAGGAAATGGCCTCATCGACCCGGGTTCAAATTCTGGACGAAGCAACAGTTCACATACCGCTAATACCCTTGGGAAAGGTATGAATCCAATTACTTACCCTCCAGCTGTTAAACTCCGCTTGGGGTGCTCACAACTTTGAATAGATTCAGTCCTAATTAGTGATCTATTTTGCTAATTTAATTTAATACAAAAAAGAAAAAATATTTTAATACATGTTTCGTCTCTTCCATTTTTACACAAGGAATAGGGTAGCCTATTTATTTTGTAATATAGTGTAGAATATCTAAATTCAAAAAGTTAACTCCGAATTCAAACCTGTTGGGTGGCAAGCGGTGACAATGACTACTACTGCTGCTGGGATGACTAGCGTTGGTGAGGTGGAGGGTGGCTGGTGGGTCCCACAGCCGTTGGCTGCAATGGACCGTGAGCGTCCGACGCTCACTTGTTCTCCGTCCGCTGTCTGACTTTCTAACTGACCTGGGATCCCTGACTTCCTTTTATATATATCAAACGCCTACGCGTTTTCTTTTGTTATCTTTACCCGGAAAAAGTCATTTGTTACTCTTTTCGTCTTCTCCCTGCCTCGATCCAACCGGAAGAGTGGAGAGGTTGGGTAAATAGATACATATTTTTGATAATTTGCATTGTAGCCACACATGTCTTATAATCGTCAAAAGGTCCACGAGAATATTTGAAGTGAGGTGTTTAGCAAAGATCTTTTCAGATTCCAGACGTATGATTATATATGTATAATATGATATATAAGTAGGTATTATTGACCGTGTTTCTCTCCACCGATCGAATATATTCTCGCTCTTTGTGATTTATCAAATTTAGAAGGAATACTTTGTT
Organism: Doryteuthis pealeii; assembly: GCA_023376005.1. Lineage (NCBI taxonomy): Eukaryota > Metazoa > Mollusca > Cephalopoda > Myopsida > Loliginidae > Doryteuthis > Doryteuthis pealeii. The sequence goes on along the minus strand of CM042170.1, from coordinate 59,157,104 downwards.
TCTTTTTGGTTGAATTCAAAGAATTTTCATTATCATAGTAAAAAAATCATTTGCGATGAATTTTTTTAGTAAAGATCATTGGCCAGTGAATTTTTATAGTAAAAATTGTTTCCAGTGCATTTTTATAGTAAAAATCATTTCCAATGCATTTTTATAGCAAAAATCATTTTCCAATGCATTTTTATAGTAACAATAATTTTCCAATGCATTTTTATAGTAAAAATCATTTCCAATGCATTTTATGGTAAAAATCATGTCCAATGCATTTTTATAGTCAAAATCATTTCCAATACATTTTTATTGTTAAAATCATTTCCAGTGCATTTTATAGTAAAAATCATTTTCAATACATGTTTATATAGTAAAAATTATTTGCAATGAATTTTTATTGTAAAAATCATTTCCAATTCATTTTTATAGTAAAAATCATTTTTATAGTAAAAATCATTTTTATAGTAAAAGTCATTTCGCAATGAATATTTATAGTAAAAATCATTATTAGCAATACTTATGGATTTGAGGTTCATGAATTACTTTGGGTTGAAATCTTTCATTTCAGGGATTCCAGAGTAATTAGTGAGTCGTCGGGGCGGCCTAATGTCAGTATCAGCCAGAGAGCGAGGGAGTCTATCCCCTTTTCACTAGCGGTAGACCAATGGGATTATTTAAGCATCTGAGTTGGAGCGCCACACCTACCATCAGCTCCTCACTTTACCACACCGATCCCTGTGCTATGCATTCGAGGGCCGGTATCGAACCAAGTAGTAATCTCATATTATTTCAAGTAGTCTTTATATTAAGGTAGTTCACCTCTGTTTATTGTCAAAATAAAATACTTTCTCTCACCAAAAATGACAATAAATTCAAAAAGGTACTTACCTGTCTTCGACTCACATCTATAAATTTCCATACAAAAGACAATTTGACATCAAAGTCTTCCTGGGGGGCGGGGGGGATTTTATCCATGGGACTAAAACTGCTTAAACCCAAAGTTTTGAAGGATTATACAGCATTTAAGTAGGAAGCACGTGGTGTAATGGTTAAAGTTATGGGAAATGGACTCGTCGCCCCGAGTTCAAATGATTATAATTACTATGGAATTGCATTGGAAATAATTTTTACTATAAAAAATGTATTGCAAACAATTTTTAGTTTAAGAATGCATTGGATAATGATTTTTATTATAAAAATACATTGCAAATGATTTTTACTATATAAACATGCATTGAAAATGATTTTTACTATAAAATGTATTGTAAATGATTTTGACAATAAAAATCATTGGAAATGATTTTTACTATATAAAAATGCATTGAAATGATTTTTACTATATAAGAATGCATTGAAAATGATTCTTACTATAAAAATGCATTGCAAATCATTTTGACGATAAAAATGCATTGGAAATGATTTTTACTATAAAAAATGCATTGCAAATGATTTTTACTATAAAAATGCATTGAAAATTATTTTTACTATAAAAATGCAAAATGATTTTTACTATAAAAATGCATTGGAAATTATTTTTACTATAAAAATTCACTGGCCAATGATCTTTACTAAAAAAATCATTGTAAATGATTTTTTTTACTATGATAATCAAGTTTATGTTGTATATTGAAGATATTTAAAAGAAGGTGAAAACGGAAATAAGGTCTTCCGGTTGGATCGAGGCAGGGAGAAGACGAAAAGAGTAACAAATGACTTTTTCCGGGTAAAGATAACAAAAGAAAACGCGTAGGCGTTTGATATATATAAAAGGAAGTCAGGGATCCCAGGTCAGTTAGAAGGTCAGACAGCGGACCGAGAACAAGTGAGCGACGGACGCTCACGGTCCATTGCAGCCAACGGCTGTGGGACCCACCAGCCACCCTCCACCTCACCAACGCTAGTCATCCCAGCAGTAGTAGTCATTGTCACCGCTCGCCACCCACCACCCGTGACGGAGAGAAATAAAGTCAACTCCTACTATACCCATGTGTTGTGGTTTCTTAAGTCCGACTACATACTTCGCCACGTGATATACATACCCGCAACATATGCTAACTACACGATCCAGCAGCGTGAATTGGAAGCCACTATATAACATATAGAATTTGATGCCAGTATATAACATATACGATTTAGTGCCGGTAAAGAAGGCGGTACGTAACATTTAAACCCAAAGTTTTGAAGGATTATACAGCATTTAAGTGCTCAAGAGAACAAGAGAGTCTGGAATAATGCCAGTCTCACCAAGAAAACTAAACTGCATGCCTACGAAGCGTGTGTCCTCAGGACACACATTTACAGTAGCAAATCGTGGACAACATATACAAGCCGCGAAAGGAAACTCAATAGTTTCCACCTCCAATGTCTACGACGTATTCGGACAATATGACCTTTAGGCAACCCTTTTGCGATCTCGTTTCATAAGGACATTTTTTCATTTACAGCGTCAAAATCCGTTTCTCTGAATGTTTGAGATGAGGCTTGATGATTAGTATCATCTGCGTTATTCGGACTATTGTCCTCATCTTTATTGTTAGCTGTACAACAGAACACCTACCCCAGCTATGGTTAGCGGAATGAGAACAGGATGCCCCCGTGAATTGAATAAAGGGTTAGGTTCAAAGTTCCGTGATGGCTCCCGATTACGACAAGAAAGTTCCCGAGTCCGAAAAGAAGGTTCCCGAGTCCGAGAAGGTTCCCGAGTCCGACAAGAAATGCCTGAAGAAGGCCGGAGGGTATATCAACCGAAACGTTTGTATAAATAACAATAAAGATGAGGACAATAGTCCGAATAACGCAGATAATACTCGTCAAAATCCGTTTGTTTGTTAGGGGTTAGGATTAGGGTTAGGGGTTAGGGTTAGGGTTAGTGGTTAGTTTTATAATTTAAAAAGAACTCTAAAAATCGTCTGTTAACAAACAACCGGATTTTGACGGTGTAAATGAAAAAAATGTCCTTATGAAACGAGATCACAAAAAGGGTGCCTAAAGGTCATATGTCCACGTATTCTACACATTCGCTGGCAGGATAAAGTGCCCAACACAGATGTGCTGGATTGCGCCAACATAAACAACATGTTCTCCATTCTCTGCGAGAGGCGCTTTAGCTGTCTTGGACATATAAGGAGAATGAAAAATGGTCGCATTCCAAAAGATCTTTTGTATAGCGAATTAGAAATAGGCTTCCGATCGGTAGGTAGACCACGCCTACGATTTAAAGATGTCTGCGGGAGAGACATGAGGATATGCCACATTGACACAAGCACGTGGGAGGTAGATAGAAAAAATAGAGCAGCCTGACACTCAAACGTTAAGTAAGGCGCGGAGAGGGGGCGGAGAGGAGAGTAGCCTCGACAGAAAAGAGAGCCAGAAGGAGAGAGAAAAGACAGCAGCCCCCAATAGCGTCACAATTTGTGTACAGTTGGTGCACCAAAGACTGTTACTCATGAATTGGTCTGCAGAGTTACTTGCACAGATGTAGATTTTTTTTTTTTTTGGCGGGGGGGGGGGACTACGCCATCGTCCTTAGTGGACGGAAATGTGCCAATAATAATTGATCAAGATAATTAGGATCGACAGCTTTTGGGGAAAGGAAACCACAACAATAAATTTAGCCGGCGAAGTTATATATGGTCTTTTCCGAGAATACGGAAAATAATTCCACAGTCACTTTGTGTCAACATAAAGAACTAACACAGAGGAATAAAAAGATATTCCCTCTTTTCTCTAAGGCAGCAGAAAAGTAAGAATTTGACGTTTCTCGTACATCTTCCTTTCGACATTACAGCTGTAAAAGACTTTTCTCCCTCAAGGAACTCTATTACTCTCAAAGATCTATTTCACATTTTCGAAAGAACTATTTCTCATCTTCTAAGAACTTTCAGTTAATAGCTATGAAGCTACAAAGTTTTTACGAAGCTAGCAAGAGACACTTCTTACCAGGGACAGATAAGTTTTCACAAGAGCATTATTTTGCAACCTCCCTACATCTACACTATACAATTGTATTTTGTATGTCACGCGTTACATATTATATATTGCATGTTCATGTTTGTTGTTGAATACACTGTTTGTTTAAAAGTCTTGAGTTGTGTTTCATTACCTGTTGACTTTATCATTATCTTGTCTACGTAATTACCATAATTTTGCAAAATACTGTTTTAAACAAAATAAACAGAAGAGGTACAAAAGATACGAAATGAAATGCTGAAATGTTTCTGCAAGAGTAATTCCATGTCAAATCATCCAGGCCATGTCACACACTCACTTCAATTTGTCTGACTATGTGCAGACCATGTTAAAATTAGACAACTCCCAAAATTTGAGCTTCCAATTCAAAAAATTGGCGGAGGTATGTCGATTTTTAGCTCTCCAAATTTGCGGGGTGTCACGAAAAATGGCGACTTTTTGTAATCTATTTTTGACTGTAAAATAAGTTCTAGAGCTTCCCTACTCCTAAATATTAGTTTATAAATGCATTTTTGCCCAAGGAATTCTAAAATGCTGTCAGAAACGTCTTAAAGTTAACCAATTTTAAGGTATTGATGATTATTTTGATTTTTTCATAGCAAGATCAATATCCTGATGTGGTACTGCATCTATGACAAATATTTTTCCATTATTATTTCATATCTATTGAACATTATTTGTACCAAAAAGAATTGAATTTTGCTTAGAACCGAAACTACAAAATTTTGTTAAGATTTGTTAAAATTTCTCACTTCAATTTTTCTGAAATTTTGTCCATATGTGGAATATCTTAAAGTTAGACAATCCCCCAAATCTGAGCTTCCAATTCCAAAAATTGACGAAGTTATGTCGATTTTTGCCCTCCAAATTTGAGGGGGTCACGAAAAATGGCGACTAATCTATTTTTGTCTGTAAAATGTTCTAGAGCTTCCCTACTCCTAAAAGTTGGTTTATTAATGCCTTTTTGCCTAAGGAATCCTAAAATGAAAGTCTTAACGTTAACCAGTTTTAAATTATTAATGATTTCTGATTTGCAAAATGTTAAATGATGTTGTACCTTCGGTTCTAAGCAAACACCAATTGAAATGGGTGGGTGACAATCTTTTTTTCTGGATGATTTGACATGGAATTGCTTGTTAAGTTTTTAAATGCCATCCTTGGCCAGTTGAAAAGGACTTAAAGTTAGTAAGTCCTGAGTTATTGAATCCTTTGGTAAGTGAATAAGTCCTATCCTGCGTATAAGTCCTGAGTTATGGAATCCTTTGGTAAGTGAATAAGTCCTATCCAGCGTATCGTTAAAGGTCCAGTGATTTAATCCTATGTCCGTCGTCAATGAAAGTCAAAGTAGTTATGGTCAGTATAGTCCGTTTAAGTATTGTATCAACAGCAGAGTACTGCCAGTGATTGGCCAAGACCTTGGTCACATGGTTGTGGTCGAGTCTATAAATAGGAGTGGGCTTTCAACACACACCTTATATTAAAAAAAAAACTTCAACATTGCTTAAATGAAATGTTTACTTAGAATCTTAATTTTTTATCCGGGTCAGAGTAGACCTGTGAGTAATGGTGATAAAGAGATTTTCCACACTTCCCAGAGTTCCATAATTGGAACTTAACGACTAGACGCAGTTTAAGATCATACCCAGGACACTAAAACCCTCAGCCACCGCCTTCTAGCACATATATGATAAAAAAAGTGTTGGGGTTTTGCCATAAGGGCCATAGGATCGGGACAACCAAATAGGTTACCAGCTGATGTATTGACAAATAGTACAAGAATATATTTGCAAATTTTAATGGCATTTGCTACAAGACTTATCTGTGAGGTGAAATAGTGTTCGTTGGAGAAGTGGCACTAACAGGGATATTCGGGTCGCTGTAGTTGTAGAATTTCTGTAGAGACGCGTCCCTTTTGGTCAGTTCTCGTACGATAGGTAAAGAAGTGTAGGAAATGCCTTTTGGAAGCTACTCGCATAAGTAACAATCTTTTAAATGACGGTGGACTTTTTAAGTTGACTATTTAGGTCCTCAGCCTTCTGATAAGTATGCTGTCGAAACGGCCTTCAGTAGTATGCTATTGAGACAGCCTTAGAAAGTATGCTGGTTAAGGGCAAGGTGATGGGAGCGCTTATTTTAGCATCTCCCCTCGGTAACTGCTCCCTGATAAGTAAAGGTTTTGATTCTGGCGCCAACATTGTATGTTGGCTATCCTCCGTCTAGCGGCAGGGGGAGATAATTATCTATCGGATTTCCGATAAGGTGGCATTTTAATAGTAGTAGCAGAGTTTCTACAGGTTGTTCGGTTAATTTAGTGTAGTAGAATGGTTAATTAGAAATCGGGGTAACTGTGTCGCCCGCCATCTTGGGCTCGTTGTCACGAGAATCCCGTGAGCGATCTTCCTGGTGTTGGATGTTGGACTGCAAAAGGCAAAACGAGGAAGAATATAGGGGATACGTAAGTTATATAGGATTTTTCACCTAGCCTCTGGAAAGACTGTGATTGGACTATTTGACCATTCTACGTGCATCAGTTAAATTCCAAGAAACGTTGAGAGAATAATCAAAAACAAATATTTCCTTTGTAAGTACTTTCGTAATATAACGAGATGGAAGAACCAAAAATAGTTGATAAGAGCAGAAAGTTACTACAATTTGAGGATGACGTATGAAAAGCTACCTGTCATTCTCTGATTGGTCAATGGATGCCAACAGGCACAGAGTTGGAGAAAGAGAGAGTGATGTGTTGGCAGTCTGTTGAGTGGTTGAAGAGAACAGATGCAAGATGGGTGCCTGTTCTCCAATTCATTTTTACTTGGGATAAAATAAATGAGAGGAGAAAAAAAAACAAGAACGTCTTCTGTTTGTCATTAAAAACTATCCACGGCACAAGACAACATATCCCAAAAGATTCCCAAGTTATTTCCAGACTCGAAGTACAGCGAGAATGCCATCCAGCCCAATAATGGATTCACCAACGGACATAAACCCAGACAAGAAAATAGTTGAATAGTAAGAAGATAAGTTGGAATTAAAATTATTACAATTACAAAAAACAAAACTCCTTTTAATTGACTCCACTATGCAACACTTTTATGAAAGCGCCTCCACTGATATTCGACACAACCGCCATCCAGGGTGCCGAAGGTGGTAGAGGCAAAATGTTCCAGTGCGGGGAGTAACGAACGTATTGAACCGTTGCTTTGATTTTGTATCTAACTGAATGTTTTAAGAATTATGCCTGTTTTAAAAATGAACGGCACTCACTCACTCACACACTCATACAGATAGGTGCGCGGTGTGAAGAATGAAAAAGCAAAGCGAATTAATGGCATCTAATGTTGACAGTTAACGCCTCGGATGAGAAACCATTTTCTGGTCTCGTAAGCTCTGATGATCCGATATCACCTCTCTCTCTCTCTCTCTCCTCTCTCTCTCTCTCCCCTCTCTCTCTCTCTCTCTCTCTCTCTCTCTCTCAGTTGCTCACTCACTCCGTATATATATCTACCTAGTTCAGTCATCCCTTCTTTATCTATCATTCACTCACATAATCTAAGTTTTTCTCTCTCTCTCTCTCTCTCTCTCTCTCTCTCTCTCTCTCTCTCTCTCTCTCTCTCTCTCTCTCTCTCTCTCTCTCTCCCCTCTCTCTCCCCCCCTCTCTCTCTCTCTCTCTCTCTCTCTCAGTCGCTCACTCACTCAGTATATATATCTACCTAGTTCAGTCATCCCTTCTTTATCTATCATTCACTCACATAATCTAAGTTTATTTCTCTCTCTCTCTCTCTCTCTCTCTCTCTCTCTCTCTCTCTCTCTCTCTCTCTCTCTCTCTCTCTCTCTCCCCCTCTCTCTCTCTCTCTCTCTCTCTCAGTCGCTCACTCACTCAGTATATATATCTACCTAGCTCAGTCATCCCTTCTTTATCTATCATTCACTCACATAATCTAAGTTTATTTCTCTCTCTCTCTCTCTCTCTCTCTCTCTCTCTCTCTCTTCTCTCTCTCTCTCTCTCTCTTCATATATATATATATATATGTGTGTGTGTGTGTGTGTGTCCATCTCAGTCTTTTCATTGCCCTTTTCTCTCTCATTCACCCAATCTATCTATGTACCTACCTATTAAAGTGTTTCCAGCCTTTCATACGTTTTATCTATGACTATCATATCTATCTATCTATCTATCTAAACTATCCCCGGAAATTTGATCTCTCAGTGACCGTAAAATACATAAACATTCCTATGTACTTAATATAGTTTAAAAACACCAGTCCCCGCATCAGCTGTCAGTGGGCGAGAAGATAAGATATCGGACTACCATGCGGTCAGTCTGCGTTCGACCCTAGCCCAAGGATAGTTGTGTCTAGCCACACTGAAGAGGCGTGAAACGCCGAAACACGTGTCTGTAGATGACTTATTAATATATATATATATATATATATATATATATATATAAATTAATGGTAAAATAAAAATGAATGAAATGAGGGGGATAAATGAAAAATCCTTTCCAAGGGACCCCTCTCAAAAGTATTAAAACACTTTTTGAGAGTGGGGTCCCTGATAGAAAGTTTTTCTCATCTATTATTAGACTCCTTTGAAGCATCAAGTTAATATAATTATTCTATAAGATATTAGAGAAGATAAAATCCGTCTCTTAACTTTGTAATATCTGTTGAGAATGGGTTTGATTTTTATATGTACTAGCAAATATATGCACCCTCCGGGTGCAAGTATTTAAGTTTTAATGTAATAGAATATATTAAATTAGAAAGGCTAATGAAACTAAATAAGAATGCAGATAAAATGATTTGAAACAGCGGGGAGTATAATCGAAAAATAGAACAACTGAAACTTGCACTTCTATCACTCTCGTCTTTCATTACTAAATTTTCCTAATTTAATAACTTAGTTAAAATAGGAAGTAAAGAATAAAATCAGAATTATTTCTTCTCGTTAATCGATTTCTTTTAAGATTTATTGAAGAGATTTTTGATCATATTCATTAAGATAAAACCATACGATTAAAAATCAATAATACTAAGCCATATTTATTAAAATCAAATTTTTAATTTCAATATGCAAATAAGCCTTCCTGTTCACACTGTAAACTGCTACTTTAGTGTATATATAAATACAATTGCATATTATTCATTTATAGATATGATTAACAGTATGATTAATGTTAAACAATTTTATCAGAGATTAGGGTTTAAATAAAAATAAAATCATGGAGAATGTGACGTCAATAACAAAGGGAATTGTGACTTGAGTTGTGATATAGTTTCGCTTACAGACAGAAAAGCAAACAATCTCCATTATATTTACTAGTAAATATATGCACCCTCCGGGTGCAAGTATTTAAGTTTTAATATAATAAAATATCATATTAAATTAGAAAGGCTAATGAAACTGAATAAGAATGTAGATAAAAAGATTTGGAACAAAGGAGTAAGATTGAAAAATAGAACAACTTTGAAACTATTCCATCATTTTCCCTTCCTCCCGTCTTTCATTGTTAAATTTTCCTAATTTAACTGTTTAGTTGAAATAGGAAGTAAAGAATAATATTAGTTATTTCTTCTTGTTAAGGGATTTCTTTTAAGATTTATTGAAGAGATTTTAGCTCATATTCATTAAGATAAAACCAAAAAATTAGAAATCAATAATACTAAGCACATGTTTATTAAAATCAAATTTTTTAGGTATGGTCAACAGTATTAATAATCTAAAAACAATTTTATTAATAATTGAGGTTTAAATGAAAATAAAATCATGGAGAATGTGACGTAAATAACAAAGGGAATTGTTACTTGAGTAGTAATATAGTTTCGGTTACAGACAGAAAAACACACAATCTCCATTATAATAAGATATGTATATGTATATGTGTGTATATTAATGGTTAACTTCCGGTGAATATTGCTACATTGTAACTATCTTGAATTCAATATAAAAACGGTCAAATAGAAGAATTTACTTAGCTTTTTTTACAGTTGTAAAATAAAATATATTGAATTAATTAGATAGATCAATAAACATAAAAAATGAGAAAAAACAATGTAGCATTCCACACGTGTATTAATTCCTTAATTCTCATTTCTATATTGGAATCAATTCTAATTCTAAATAATAGTTAGTAAAAACAGTTAAAATTTAATTCTAATTCTCTTTTAGGGTTTAATATTACTAATTCTTAGTTTTCATTGTTCGTTTTTGTATTTATCCACTCTCTCTCTCCCTATATATATATATATATATATATATATATATATATATATATATGTGTGTGTGTGTGTGTGTGTGTGTGTGTTCATATATATCCATTTATATTCTTCCCTTTGTGTATATATCCATAACTTTTCCTTTTCTCGCCTTTCATTCACACATTCTATCTATCTATCTATGTATCTGTCAGTCTGTCTCTTTCTCTCTCTCTCTCTCTCTCTCTCTCTCTCTATATATATATATATATATTATATATATTATATATATATATATATATATATATAAAATCAGCGTCTAGAATCACAGTGTTTAGAATGACTTGAACACGAACCGCTAGCTCCACTGAATGAATACGTTTAGTGTATTTAATTTATATTCAAATGTATCACCTATTATGGGACAGAAGTAGTGAAACCTGTACCTAATTAGTCACTTCATAATTAAAAGAACATGTTAATGGTAAATTAATGTAGATCCTTTTTTTTTTTTCGACATCCCCTGAAAATAAGCCCTAGTTTTATATTTCGAAGTGAAAATTAATAATAGCCCTGTTTTATTTTCAGGAAACACGGTAGTTAATGCAAATTGTTAATTAACCGATATATTATTAGTTAATAGATTATAATGATATCCAGACAACATCATTATTCATTCAACCCGCTAGATCTTTGTTTTCACTTTTTTTAATTTCTTTTATTGATTTTTTTTCTTTTTTGTTAATTTTTTCTTTTTCTCTTATTGCTTTTGCTTTTTAAAATTTAAACTATCTTGTATCAACATATTTTTCGATATGTTTTTCTTCTTTCTTTTTTGTGGTGGAGACTTACGGCATGTCAACCCTTGTTGGGTTATTTTATGCCGAAGATGTTTTGTTCTATGTATTCTTGGTGGATATTAAAGATTATTTTCTTTTAACTCAATTTTATTTTCCCTCCATATCAAAAATCCTTCAATCTCTTTATAACTATTTATTTCCGTCTTTCTTTCTTTATTTCTTTATTTCTTTCTTTCTTTCGTTCGTTCGTTCTTTGAATAATTAATTTTTCTTTCATTCTTTTTTACTTGTAAAAAAATGTTTAAATCATTCCCTTATTGATTCATTTTTCCTTCTTTTTACTTTAAATCTTTTTTTTTTCTATTTACATAAGGCACACATTTTCCGTTCTTTCTTTCTTTCTTTCTTTCGTTCGTTCGTTCTTTGAATAATTCATTTTTCTTTCATTCTTTTTTACTTGTAAAAAAATGTTTAAATCATTCACTTATTGATTCATTTTTCCTTCTTTTTACTTTAAATCATTTTTTTTTCTATTTACATAAGGCACACATTTTCCGTTCTTTCTTTCTTTCTTTCTTTCTTTCTTCATTTCTTTCTTTTTTAATTCTTTTGTTATTTTTCATTTTACTTTGGAATAATCAATTCAATATTTTTTTTCACTTTGAATAATTAATCCTTTCTTTCTCTTTCCGTAAAGCACGTATTTTCTTTCTTTCTTTCTTTCTTTACTTATTTATTTATTTCAATAATTTATTCATTGTTCGTTTTAATTTAAAATCATTCCTTCATTCTTTCACTCAATCGATTTTTTTCTTTTTACTTTAAATAACTCATTCTGTCTTTTTCTTTTTATAAAAAACACATTTTTCTTTCTTTTTCTTTCTTTCTTTCTTTCAATCATTTATTCATTCTCCCTCTTACTTTATTCATTCGTTTTGTCATTCATTCATTCTATCTTATTTAGATCATTCATTCTTTCTTTTCCTTTACATTAAGCACGATTTTTCTTTCTTTTTTTCTTTATTTATTTATTGTCTTCAGTTTTCTTTATTTCTTTTTCATATTCCTTTATTTTCTTTCTTTCTTTTTCATAATATTTTCATTTCAAGTTTTCTTGTTTTTTCTCGTTCATTCATTCACTTCTCTTTCATTTCATTTTTACTTAATTTCTTTCGTTTCGTTTTATATTTCTTTCTTTCTCTCGTATAATTTTTTTCGTTCTTTCTTCTCATTTCTTTTACCTTTCTTTTTTCTTTCTTTCTTTCTTTCTTTTTTTCTTTTCCTTTTTTTCTTTCTTTTTATATTTTTCTTCTTCTTTCTTCTTTCTTTTTAATCAATCTTTCTTTCTTATATTCTTGTTTTTATTTATTATTTATTTATTGCTTTTTTAACGTTTATTTTTTCTTTCTTTTTCTTTCATTCCCTTTTATCTTCCTTTCTTTCGTTCTTACCATTTCATTCTGTTTCTTTCTTTCTCTCTCTCTCTCTCTCTCTCTCTCTCTCTCTCTCTCTCCTCTCTCTCTCTCTCTCTCTCTCTCTTTTTTTTTTGTTATTTCTTTCCAGTCACACATTCTTCTTCTTCTTCTTCTTCTTCTTCTTCTTCTTCTTTTCATCAATCATCCTCCTCCTCCTCCTCCTCGTCCTCCACCTCATCCTTCTTCTTCTTCTTCTTCTTCTTCCTCTTTATCCTGTCTTGTTGTTGTTGTTGTTGTTGTTGTTCTTCTTCTTCTTCTTCATTCCCTCTCTTCTTCTTTCTATTTCTTCACCCCTCCCCCGTCTTCTTCTTGTCGTTCTTCTTTATCTCTTCTTTTTCTTCTTCTTCTTCTTCTTCTTCTTCTTCTTCTTCTTCTTCTTCTCCACCTCTTCTTCAAACCCTTTATCGTAATTCCTGATTGCATTTACGCCCAATCGACTTTCAAATCAAAAGATCTTACGCGAAAGAGTCGACAAATAAAAGTGTTTCCTCGCCAGAGGGTGCAACTGGTAATATTTTTGGCACATACCTTATCCACTTTAGAAATGGTGTTGAGCATCCGCTTCCCGTTCGATGAGCTTCTCACACTTTGTTAAATTCGAGACAATCTTCAGTCGCAGACCTCGAGGAAATTAACTGTTTCGTGATAGGTAAGTAATACGTATACATATACACCAAGAGAGATGACAAAAACAAACAAAAAACTTTTTAAAATAATACACTAGTGTATCTTGTTAGACCAATTCGAGTTCAATCTACCTTACGAAAGTATTTATTATTCCACACTTTGGTAAGTCTTGAACGATCGCATTGATGGTGTGTACAAATTCAGGATTGATTTAAAAGTTGAGAGAGTTTGATGCCATCAGGAGAAGAATTCTATGAAAGAGGTTTGATATTGGTCGTGATAAGTGATTTCATTCGTTGCGAGTTTTTTTTTATACACTAGCGTTAGCTGTAGTTCTTTCCTGGGACTCTGGGTAACAGCAAGTCTCCTCAGATCTCTAGGACTTTGGGGGTATTCTAGCCGATCTTAATACTATGGTCTGCATTGTCTCGATTCCACTGGTTTTCAATCTAAATTGGGGATAGTTTCAAGAACATTGTTAGGTCCAAAAGGTAATAAAGTTAATTATTGTTAGTTAAATAGGAAAATTTAGCAATGAAAGACGCGAAGGATGCAAGAGTAAGTGTCAGTTGTTTTATTCTTTCATACAACGGCTGCTGTTTACACAGTAGCATTGCAACCAACAAAGCCTTTATCAGATGATGACTCTGGGTTCAAGCATGGTTTCGGGGCCGAGGCATGATTACCACTAACCCAGAACGCAGTATCTCACGGTACCACCAGACTTTGTTGGTTTGTTGTCACACTGGGGGATTGTCATATCCAACCTGATGTGGTTATAGGGATTGGCCCCTATATTTTTACGGCATGTGGAATTGACCAAATTAAAATAATCAAGTTTTCTTAAATAACTAGTTTTAGAATTGTATGTCATGAGTTTAGAATTAGGTAAACAAATGATAATCGAAATAATATTAGTTTGGAAATATTTTAACAACAATAGAAACAATGGTTTAAATTCCATGGGAACATATGTACGCCATCGGAATGTAACAAAATCATTCGATATTGCATCATTGCAAATCACCTGATATTTGATGAATATTTTAGCTTAATGATCACGGAGCTGAAAAACAACAGACAGACAGTGGGAGCTTACGCTCTTCCCGACTCGACAGAGTTTGGGCGAATGCTAACTCGACAGTAGGAGCGAAAGTTCTCCCCCAACATCGACACAATGGGGAGAAGCCGCTGCCCGAAGACACAAAATGATATATCAGGTTGGTCTCGTATTTTCGTTTCCAATTTTCTCTCTCTCTCTCTCTCTCTCTCTCTCTCTCTCTCTCTCTCTCTCTCTTTTCTCAACAAAAACAAATTTCAATCACAAGTTTCAATCACAGATAAAACTGCTACAATGTTGACACAACCAATCGCACAAATATAAACAATACATGTCACACTTGTCACACACAACTATGTACAGACACATACAGTGTGCAACATCGCTAAAGGAACAATTGAATATACTAATTATAAATTAATGTATATAAAGTTTGTTTCCTTTATCAATTTTGTCTTCTTTTGTTTTCTACGGAAACTTCATTTCCGTAGTCTTATACATTTAAATTGTGGACCCATAACTCGAATCTTCTTCAACTCATCTCTCTCTTG
>CM042170.1:59129173-59142337 GCA_023376005.1 Doryteuthis pealeii | reverse complement strand
GAACGGGTTGGGTAGATAGTCTACTTCTGGTTTAAAACTTGTTTGAATTTAGAATCTACCTTCTTCTTGACCGCTGGTTATACCAAGGTTGAAGAGCCCACTCTGCCCTATTATTTACTCGTAGTTTCGAATTATCTTCAAAGTAGGGCTGAATTAACCCGTGAAAGATTTCAAAAAAATTATTGTCATAATATATGAAAATACATTTTCAGAAAACGAGAAAGAAAGTTTAAAAATAACAAAACACAAATGTCAAATGAATGAAATTTTTATATTCATCAATAGAAAAATTTAAAAAGTACACATATACATATATACATATATGTATATATGTATATAAAAAATGATTATTTACAAGAGATTGATAACGAAATTACAGTTCGTAAAAGTAACTTTTAGAAAGGTCCATTGTCTTTTCTTTCTTCTTTATTTTCTTCTCTTGTTTTTGTAGACTGTTGTCTGTCTTTTGTGGTCCTCAAATGAAACGACGAAAAATCGAAAAAGGGTTCAACAAGGTGTCGAAAGTTCTTCGGATGCCTTTTGAGAATTCCGTTGAAATGTTGGAAATCTGATTCCACAGAGTTGGAGGATTGAGCGGGGCTGGGCGGAGAGACCTGCGTCTTTTGTACCCTCCGTCGATCTCCAGCCAGAAATAGGCAGGTTGAACGGGAGTGCTGCAAGGACGTGGATCGACCTTGCTTTTTATTAGACCGGATTCCACGTCCGGAACATAGCAGCTCCCGTTCGCGAAATAGTGTTTTTCCCGCTCATCCTCCATGTTATAGTACACGGTCTGCGTTGCTGCTGTGGAAGGCGAAAACGTGTGTCCATTTTTGAGCAGACCACATTCAATGTCGAACTGTGGTTCAATCGGTTCCCAAGAATGAAAGAAACGAATTTCGTTCTTCCATTCTTCGATGCGGACTCTTTTTTTCGGACGTGCGAAAGTTGAATGTTGATAATGAGAATACATGGTAGAGTAAAATGAAATTATTTGTTTCTGAAGCAGTTTTGGATAAAAATTTCCAGTGATCTGTACGTTTAGAAAAACGGCCAAATATGAAGTTATTTTTTCCCGATCACGTTCCGCTATTTTGACGTCAAAATAAAATTAAAATAAAAAACACGTCATTGCGTTTTTTTTTCTACTACAACTATTCCCCTTTTTTCTATTCCCTCCTACTACCGATATATTTTTGTAAAAAAAAGTATTTTAAACTTTTTTATTTATTTTCGTGGGGGACAAAATTCCTATGCCTACTTTTAAAGAAAGACAATTTTTCTACTTTACAATCCCGACTGAAAGAAAGAAAATGTCTTGACCCAAAAATGGAAGAGAAATCGTTTTCAATCATCCAGTCCAACCTCACCGGTCTGGTTCTCACGACCAGCAGGGATAAGACAAATTTGGCGGAATTGGGAGGGGTTGTTTCAGGGTGTAGGACAACGGAAGTTTTAACTGCAATAGATAAATCCAAGCGAAAGTAACCAGTACCTAACCTGATTGGGGAATCCTAGATATGTTGCTGATTTAATTAAGTTACCCCTAGTGAAACTGTCGCTACAGGTTGCCACCCCAAATAAAATATCAATAACGACTGAATAGGGAGTTCGATTCTCACCGGATGCCCCATACTTGCGAACTTGCATCACATCCTACACTTTGAAGGCTCCATATCTATGGCCTTGTGTCACGTCCTGTTCATAGTGGACGCGCACGATGCCCCATACTTGCGAACGCATTTGGTAAATAATACCTTTCGTCTAGCTGTTATTGTACTGAGTAACGCAGTTCCATTGCTAATGAAAAGTGAGTTTGTTTCTCCATGGATACCACATACTTCTGACCTTAGGTCACCTCCTACCCAGGGCTAACGGATTGGGTAAATACCTTTCACAGGATGCCCCATACGATGCGTACGCATTTCCTAAATAATACGTTTAGACTGATCGTCCACGAATACTGAGCCCTACAGTTCCATTGCTAATGAATAGTGAGTTTGTTCTTCGTTGGATACACCATACATCTGACCTTGTATCGCATTCTAGCCAAGGTGAATTGATCGGGTAGATACCCTTAACTCGATGTCCCATACTTGCGAACGCATTTCGTAAATAATACATTTAACCTGAGAGTCCTATAGTAACGAATCGCGGAGTTCCATTTCTAATGGTGACTTTGTTCTTCGTTCGATACACCATACATCTGACATTCTGTCATATTCTATACGAGGAGAATGTATCGGGTACATACCCTTCAATCGATGCCCCATATTTGCGAACGCATTTAGTAAATATTACCTTTAGACAGGGGATGATATATTACTGAGTCACGCAGTTCTATTGCTAATGAATAGTGAGTTTGTTCTTCGTTCGATACACCATACATCTGACCTTATGGCACATCTTAGACGGTGTGAATAAATCGGGTAGATACCCTTCACTCGATTCCCCATATTTGCGAACGCGTTTGGTAAGTACTGAATAAAGAATTCGATCCTCGCTGGATGCCCCATACTTCGACCGTTTGTCGCATCTTCCCCATGACGAACGGGTTAGGTAGATACAGTCTACTTCTGGTTTAAAACTTGTTTGAATTCAGAATCTACCTTCTTCTTGACCGCTGGTTATACCAAGGTTGAAGAACCCACTCCGCCCTATTGTTTACTCGTAGTTTCGAATTATCTTCAAAGTAGGGCTGAATTAACCCGTGAAAGATTTCAAAAAAATTATTTTCATAATATATGAAAATATATTTTCAGAAAACGAGAAAGAAAGTTTAAAAATAACAAAACACAAATGTCAAATGAATGAAATTTTTATATTCATCAATAGAAAAATTTAAAAAGTACACATATACATATATACATATATGTATATATGTATATAAAAAAATGATTATTTACAAGAGATTGATAACGAAATTACAGTTCGTAAAAGTATCTTTTAGAAAGGTCCTTTGTCTTTTCTTTCTTCTTTATTTTTCTTCTCTTGTTTTTGTAGACTGTTGTCTGTCTTTTGTGGGTCCTCAAATGAAACGACGAAAAATCGAAAAAGGGTTCAACAAGGTGTCGAAAGTTCTTCGGATGCCTTTTGAGAATTCCGTTGAAATGTTGGAAATCTGATTCCACAGAGTTGGAGGATTGAGCGGGGCTGGGCGGAGAGACCTGCGTCTTTTGTACCCTCCGTCGATCTCCAGCCAGAAATAGGCAGGTTGAACGGGAGTGCTGCAAGGACGTGGATCGACCTTGCTTTTTATTAGACCGGATTCCACGTCCGGAACATAGCAGCTCCCGTTCGCGAAATAGTGTTTTTCCCGCTCATCCTCCATGTTATAGTACACGGTCTGCGTTGCTGCTGTGGAAGGCGAAAACGTGTGTCCATTTTTGAGCAGACCACATTCAATGTCGAGCTGTGGTTCAATCGGTTCCCAAGAATGAAAGAAACGAATTTCGTTCTTCCATTCTTCGATGCGGACTCTTTTTTTCGGACGTGCGAAAGTTGAATGTTGATAATGAGAATACATGGTAGAGTAAAATGAAATTATTTGTTTCTGAAGCAGTTTTCGGATAAAAATTTCCAGTGATCTGTACGTTTAGAAAAACGGCCAAATATGAAGTTATTTTTTTCCCGATCACGTTCGGCTATTTTGACGTCAAAATAAAATAAAAATAAAAAACACGTCATTGCGTTTTATTTTCTACTACAACTATTCCCCTTTATTCTATTCCCTCCTACTACCGATATATTTTTTGTAAAAAAAGTATTTTAAACTTTTTTATTTATTTTCGTGGGGGACAAAATTCCTATGCCTACTTTTAAAGAAAGACAATTTTTCTACTTTACAATCCCGGCTGAATGAAAATAAAATGTCTTGACCCAAAAATGGAAGAGAAATCGTTTTCAATCATCCATCCAACCTCACCGGTCTGGTTCTCACAACCAGCAGGGATAAGACAAATATGGCGGAATTGGGAGGGGTTGTTTCAGGGTGTAGGACAACGGAAGTTTTAACTGCAATAGATAAATCCAAGCGAAAGTAACCAGTACCTAACCTGATTGGGGAATCCTAGATATGTTGCGATTTAATTAAGTTACCCCTAGTGAAACTGTCGCTACAGGTTGCCACCCCAAATAAAATATCAATAACGACTGAATAGGGAGTTCCATTCTCACCGGATGCCCCATACTTGCGAACTTGCGTCACATCCTACACTTTGAAGGCTCCATATCTATGGCCTTGTGTCACGTCCTGTTCATAGTGGACGCGCACGATGCCCCATACTTGCGAACGCATTTGGTAAATAATACCTTTCGTCTAGCTGTTATTGTACTGAGTAACGCAGTTCCATTGCTAATGAAAAGTGAGTTTGTTTCTCCATGGATACCACATACTTCTGACCTTAGGTCACCTCCTACCCAGGGCTAACGGATTGGGTAAATACCTTTCACAGGATGCCCCATACGATGCGTACGCATTTCCTAAATAATACGTTTAGACTGATCGTCCACGAATACTGAGCCCTACAGTTCCATTGCTAATGAATAGTGTTCTTCGTTGGATACACCATACATCTGACCTTGTATCGCATTCTAGCCAAGGTGAATTGATCGGATAGATACCCTTAACTCGATGTCCCATATTTGCGAACGCATTTCGTAAATAATACATTTAACCTGAGAGTCCTATAGTAACGAATCGCGGAGTTCCATTTCTAATGGTGAGTTTGTTCTTCGTTCGATACACCATACATCTGACATTCTGTCATATTCTATACGAGGAGAATGTATCGGGTACATACCCTTCAATCGATGCCCCATATTTGCGAACGCATTTAGTAAATATTACCTTTAGACAGGGGATGATATATTACTGAGTCACGCAGTTCCATTGCTAATGAATAGTGAGTTTGTTCTTCGTTCGATACACCATACATATGACCTTATGGCACATCTTAGACGGTGTGAATAAATCGGGTAGATACCCTTCACTCGATTCCCCATATTTGCGAACGCGTTTGGTAAGTACTGAATAAAGAATTCGATCCTCGCTGGATGCCCCATACTTCGACCGTTTGTCGCATCTTCCCCATGACGAACGGGTTGGGTAGATACAGTCTACTTCTGGTTTAAAACTTGTTTGAATTCAGAATCTACCTTCTTCTTGACCGCTGGTTATACCAAGGTTGAAGAACCCACTCTGCCCTATTATTTACTCGTAGTTTCGAATTATCTTCAAAGTAGGGCTGAATTAACCCGTGAAAGATTTCAAAAAAATATTGTCATAATATATGAAAATACATTTTCAGAAAACGAGAAAGAAAGTTTAAAAATAACAAAACACAAATGTCAAATGAATGAAATTTTTATATTCATCAATAGAAAAATTTAAAAAGTACACATATACATATATACATATATGTATATATGTATATAAAAAATGATTATTTACAAGAGATTGATAACGAAATTACAGTTCGTAAAAGTAACTTTTAGAAAGGTCCTTTGTCTTTTCTTTCTTCTTTATTTTTCTTCTCTTGTTTTTGTAGACTGTTGTCTGTCTTTTGTGGGTCCTCAAATGAAACGACGAAAAATCGAAAAAGGGTTCAACAAGGTGTCGAAAGTTCTTCGGATGCCTTTTGAGAATTCCGTTGAAATGTTGGAAATCTGATTCCACAGAGTTGGAGGATTGAGCGGGGCTGGGCGGAGAGACCTGCGTCTTTTGTACCCTCCGTCGATCTCCAGCCAGAAATAGGCAGGTTGAACGGGAGTGCTGCAAGGACGTGGATCGACCTTGCTTTTTATTAGACCGGATTCCACGTCCGGAACATAGCAGCTCCGTTCGCGAAATAGTGTTTTTCCCGCTCATCCTCCATGTTATAGTACACGGTCTGCGTTGCTGCTGTGGAAGGCGAAAACGTGTGTCCATTTTTGAGCAGACCACATTCAATGTCGAGCTGTGGTTCAATCGGTTCCCAAGAATGAAAGAAACGAATTTCGTTCTTCCATTCTTCGATGCGGACTCTTTTTTTCGGACGTGCGAAAGTTGAATGTTGATAATGAGAATACATGGTAGAGTAAAATGAAATTATTTGTTTCTGAAGCAGTTTTCGGATAAAAATTTCCAGTGATCTGTACGTTTAGAAAAACGGCCAAATATGAAGTTATTTTTTCCCGATCACGTTCGCTATTTTGACGTCAAAATAAAATAAAAATAAAAAACACGTCATTGCGTTTTATTTTCTACTACAACTATTCCCCTTTATTCTATTCCCTCCTACTACCGATATATTTTTGTAAAAAAAAGTATTTTAAAACTTTTTTATTTATTTTCGTGGGGGACAAAATTCCTATGCCTACTTTTAAAGAAAGACAATTTTTCTACTTTACAATCCCGGCTGAATGAAAATAAAATGTCTTGACCCAAAAATGGAAGAGAAATCGTTTTCAATCATCCAGTCCAACCTCACCGGTCTGGTTCTTACGACAGCAGGGATAAGACAAATATGGCGGAATTGGAATGGGTTGTTTCAGGGTGTAGGACAACGGAAGTTTTAACTGCAATAGATAAATCCAAGCGAAAGTAACCAGTACCTAACCTGATTGGGGAATCCTAGATATGTTGCTGATTTAATTAAGTTACCCCTAGTGAAACTGTCGCTACAGGTTGCCACCCCAAATAAAATATCAATAACGACTGAATAGGGAGTTCCATTCTCACCGGATGCCCCATACTTGCGAACTTGCGTCACATCCTACACTTTGAAGGCACCATATTTATGGCCTTGTGTCACGTCCTGTTCATAGTGGACGCGCACGATGCCCCA
The DNA here is from genome assembly GCA_023376005.1 of Doryteuthis pealeii. Classification (NCBI taxonomy): domain Eukaryota; kingdom Metazoa; phylum Mollusca; class Cephalopoda; order Myopsida; family Loliginidae; genus Doryteuthis; species Doryteuthis pealeii. Next base: position 59,135,510 of record CM042170.1, on the reverse strand, counting down.
TACTTGCGAACGCATTTGGTAAATAATACCTTTCGTCTAGCTGTTATTGTACTGAGTAACGCAGTTCCATTGCTAATGAAAAGTGAGTTTGTTTCTCCATGGATACCACATACTTCTGACCTTAGATCACCTCCTACGCAGGGCTAACGGATTGGGTAAATACCTTTCACAGGATGTCCCATACATGCGTACGCATTTCCTAAATAATACGTTTAGACTGATCGTCCACGAATACTGAGCCCTACAGTTCCATTGCTAATGAATAGTGAGTTTGTTCTTCGTTGGATACACCATACATCTGACCTTGTATCGCATTCTAGCCAAGGTGAATTGATCGGGTAGATACCCTTAACTCGATGTCCCATACTTGCGAACGCATTTCGTAAATAATACATTTAACCTGAGCGTCCTATAGTAACGAATCGCGGAGTTCCATTTCTAATGGTGACTTTGTTCTTCGTTCGATACACCATACATCTGACATTCTGTCATATTCTATACGAGGAGAATGTATCGGGTACATACCCTTCAATCGATGCCCCATATTTGCGAACGCATTTAGTAAATATTACCTTTAGACAGGGGATGATATATTACTGAGTCACGCAGTTCCATTGCTAATGAATAGTGAGTTTGTTCTTCGTTCGATACACCATACATATGACCTTATGGCACATCTTAGACGGTGTGAATAAATCGGGTAGATACCTTCACTCGATTCCCCATATTTGCGAACGCGTTTGGTAAGTACTGAATAAAGAATTCGATCCTCGCTGGATGCCCCATACTTCGACCGTTTGTCGCATCTTCCCATGACGAACGGGTTGGGTAGATACAGTCTACTTCTGGTTTAAAACTTGTTTGAATTCAGAATCTACCTTCTTCTTGACCGCTGGTTATACCAAGGTTGAAGAACCCACTCTGCCCTATTATTTACTCGTAGTTTCGAATTATCTTCAAAGTAGGGCTGAATTAACCCGTGAAAGATTTCAAAAAAAGTATTGTCATAATATATGAAAATACATTTTCAGAAAACGAGAAAGAAAGTTTAAAAATAACAAAACACAAATGTCAAATGAATGAAATTTTTATATTCATCAATAGAAAAATTAAAAAGTACACATATACATATATACATATATGTATATATGTATATAAAAAATGATTATTTACAAGAGATTGATAACGAAATTACAGTTCGTAAAAGTATCTTTTAGAAAGATCCTTTGTCTTTTCTTTCTTCTTTATTTTTCTTCTCTTGTTTTTGTAGACTGTTGTCTGTCTTTGTGGGTCCTCAAATGAAACGACGAAAAATCGAAAAAGGGTTCAACAAGGTGTCGAAAGTTCTTCGGATGCCTTTTGAGAATTCCGTTGAAATGTTGGAAATCTGATTCCACAGAGTTGGAGGATTGAGCGGGGCTGGGCGGAGAGACCTGCGTCTTTTGTACCCTCCGTCGATCTCCAGCCAGAAATAGGCAGGTTGAACGGGAGTGCTGCAAGGACGTGGATCGACCTTGCTTTTTATTAGACCGGATTCCACGTCCGGAACATAGCAGCTCCCGTTCGCGAAATAGTGTTTTTCCCGCTCATCCTCCATGTTATAGTACACGGTCTGCGTTGCTGCTGTGGAAGGCGAAAACGTGTGTCCATTTTTGAGCAGACCACATTCAATGTCGAGCTGTGGTTCAATCGGTTCCCAAGAATGAAAAAACGAATTTCGTTCTTCCATTCTTCGATGCGGACTCTTTTTTTCGGACGTGCGAAAGTTGAATGTTGATAATGAGAATACATGGTAGAGTAAAATGAAATTATTTGTTTCTGAAGCAGTTTTCGGATAAAAATTTCCAGTGATCTGTACGTTTAGAAAAACGGCCAAATATGAAGTTATTTTTTTCCCGATCACGTTCAGCTATTTTGACGTCAAAATAAAATAAAAATAAAAAACACGTCATTGCGTTTTATTTTACTACAACTATTCCCTTTATTCTATTCCCTCCTACTACCGATATATTTTTGTAAAAAAAAGTATTTAAACTTTTTTATTTATTTTCGTGGGGGACAAAATTCCTATGCCTACTTTTAAAGAAAGACAATTTTTCTACTTTACAATCCCGGCTGAATGAAAATAAAATGTCTTGACCCAAAAATGGAAGAGAAATCGTTTTCAATCATCTCATCCAACCTCACCGGTCTGGTTCTCACAACCAGCAGGGATAAGACAAATATGGCGGAATTGGGAGGGGTTGTTTCAGGGTGTAGGACAACGGAAGTTTTAACTGCAATAGATAAATCCAAGCGAAAGTAACCAGTACCTAACCTGATTGGGGAATCCTAGATATGTTGCTGATTTAATTAAGTTACCCCTAGTGAAACTGTCGCTACAGGTTGCCACCCCAAATAAAATATCAATAACGACTGAATAGGGAGTTCCATTCTCACCGGATGCCCCATACTTACGAACTTGCGTCACATCCTACACTTTGAAGGCTCCATATCTATGGCCTTGTGTCACGTCCTGTTCATAGTGGACGCGCACGATGCCCCACACTTGCGAACGCATTTGGTAAATAATACCTTTCGTCTGGTTGTTATTGTACTGAGTAACGCAGTTCCATTGCTAATGAAAAGTGAGTTTGTTTCTCCATGGATACCACATACTTCTGACCTTAGGTCACCTCCTACCCAGGGCTAACGGATTGGGTAAATACCTTTCACAGGATGCCCCATACATGCGTACGCATTTCCTAAATAATACGTTTAGACTGATCGTCCACGAATACTGAGCCCTACAGTTCCATTGCTAATGAATAGTGAGTTTGTTCTTCGTTGGATACACCATACATCTGACCTTGTATCGCATTCTAGCCAAGGTGAATTGATCGGGTAGATACCCTTAACTCGATGTCCCATATTTGCGAACGCATTTCGTAAATAATACATTTAACCTGAGAGTCCTATAGTAACGAATCGAAAAGTAAAGAATTCGATCCTCGCTGGATGCCCCATACTTCGACCGTTTGTCGCATCTTCCCCATGACGAACGGGTTGGGTAGATACACTCTACTTCTCAAAACTTGTTTGAATTCAGAATAGTGAAACTGTCGCTACAGGTTGCCACCCCAAATAAAATATCAATAACGACTGAATAGGGAGTTCGATTCTCACCGGATGCCCCATACTTGCGTCACATCCTACACTTTGAAGGCACCATATCTATGGCCTTGTGTTACGTCCTATTCCTAGTAGACGCGCACGATGACCCATACTGTAATAGTTAGCAAACTAGTCTTGCAGATCAATAACGACTGAATAGGGAGTTCGATTCTCACCGGATACCCCATACTTGCGAGCTTGTGTCACATCCAACACTTTGCGAACAGATAAGATTTATATTCTTCGCTGGATATCTCATACTAGAAACTTTGTGTCACATGATACGCGTTCCGAACGAATCGGGTAATGCCTTCCATTCGCAAGGTTATACTATCGCGCTCTAATTGTTAGAAAGGTAGACTTTCAAATCTATTATTATATTATCATATTACTGAATAGGGTGTTCAATCCTTGATAGAGGCACCATACTTATGGCCTTGTGTCACATCCTATTCCTAGTTGACGCATTGGGTATGTACACTAGATACACCATATTTGTGACTTTGTGTTATATCCTACCCTTAGCGAACGGATCGGTTAAAAACTACCTAGAGTATGGGTAAACTATCGTGCTGTAATTATTAACAAGGTAGTCTCACAGATCTATTACTGCAAAATAATGAGTTAGGTCCACTTTGCATACGCTATACTAGAGATACCAAATTTTGCCGGTTGCTAGCTTTTTAAAAACTAATTAAAATTAATTAAATCTATTATTTAAGATCAAACTTTTGTCTAAAATGATAAGTAAAAAGAGCCCAGTCTTCCCTACTATTTACCCATAGCTGTAGGGAGAGTAGTAGGATTCATACCTTTCCTAAGGCCTTAAGCGCTATGTGAACTGTAGCTTCGTCCAGGATTTGAACGCGGGTCGACGGATTCATTTTCTACGCCTCTAAGCATTAGACCATGCACCTTTTCACTAAAAAAGACATCTTAATTGACACCTCACTTCGATGTTTGTAGTGAAGTCGACGGGGTGGCTTAATGTTGGTATTAGCCAGACAGCGAGGGAGTCTATCCCTTTTTCAATAGCGCTAGACCAAAGAGATTGTTTTTCGCATCTGAAGCGAAGCACTACACCTACCATCAGCTCCTTACTTTACCGCACATATCCCTGTGCTACTCATACGCTGAGTTGGCGAGGGATAGGTATCGAACCTGGAACCGTGAGGGTCGCTAGTCCGACTGAGTTAAATCGGTCCTATTCTAACCTATTCATTGTGTAAGAATAGAAGAGACTCGAAAAAATGTATTGAAATATTTCTTTATCTGAAAAGACAACTATTTGCCCATAGCTGGAGGGAGAGTAGTTTGATTCATACCTTTCCCAAGAGTATTAGCGGTAGGTGAACTGTTGCTTCGTCCAAAATTTGGATGTTTGTAGTAAAGTCGTCGGGGTGGCCTAATGTCGGTACCAGCCAGACTGCGAGGGAGTCTATCCCCTTCTCACTAGCGCTAGACCAAGGATATTGTTTTTGGCATCTGAGACGGTGCATCACACCTACCATCAGCTCCTCACTTTACTGCACAGATCTCTCATACGCTGAGTTGGTGAGGTCCGGTATCGAATCAGGAACCTTGTGGTTCCTAGTCCGACACTCGACCGACTGAGCTAAACCGTCCCAGGCTATTCTATTCATTGTGTAACAATAGAAGAGACTCGAAAAAATGTATTGAAACATTTATTTATTTGAAAAGACAACTTAACTATTTGCCCTAATATTTTCTCCATAGCCGGAGGGAGAGTAGTTGGATTCATACCTTTCCCAGTGGTATTAGCACTTTGTGAACTGTAGCTTCGTCCAGAATTTATTTATTTATCTGAAAGACATCTTGCCCATAGCTGGAGGGTAAGTAGTTGGATTCATACCTTTCCCAAGGGTATTAGCACTTTGTGAACTGTAGCTTCGTTCAGAATCTATTTATTTATCTGAAAAGACATCTTACCCATAGCTGGAGGGTAAGTAGTTGGATTCATACCTTTCCCAGTGGTATTAGCACTTTGTGAACTGTAGCTTCGTTCAGAATCTATTTATTTATCTGAAAAGACATCTTGCCCATAGCTGGAGTGTAAGTAGTTGGATTCATACCTTTCCCAAGGGTATTAGCACTTTGTGAACTGTAGCTTCGTCCAGAATTTATTTATTTATCTGAAAAGACATCTTACCCATAGCTGGAGGGTAAGTAGTTGGATTCATACCTTTCCCAGTGGTATTAGCACTTTGTGAACTATAGCTTCGTCCAGAATTTATTTATTTATCTGAAAAGACATCTTGCCCATAGCTGGAGTGTAAGTAGTTGGATTCATACCTTTCCCAGTGGTATTAGCACTTTGTGAACTGTAGCTTCGTTCAGAATCTTTTTATTTATCTGAAAAGACATCTTACCCATAGCTGGAGGGTAAGTAGTTGGATTCATACCTTTCACAGTGGTATTAGCACTTTGTGAACTGTAGCTTCATTCAGAATCTATTTATTTATCTGAAAAGACATCTTACCATAGCTGGAGGGTAAGTAGTTGGATTCATACCTTTCCCAGTGGTATTAGCACTTTGTGAACTGTAGCTTCGTCCAGAATTTATTTATTTATCTGAAAAGACATCTTACCCATAGCTGGAGGGTAAGTAGTTGGATTCATACCTTTCCCAGTGGTATTAGCACTTTGTGAACTGTAGCTTCGTCCAGAATTTATTTATTTATCTGAAAAGACATCTTACCCATAGCTGGAGGGTAAGTAGTTGGATTCATACCTTTCCCAGTGGTATTAGCACTTTGTGAACTGTAGCTTCGTCCAGAATTTATTTATTTATCTGAAAAGACATCTTAACCCATAGCTGGAGGGTAAGTAGTTGGATTATACCTTTCCCAGTGGTATTAGCACTTTGTGAACTGTAGCTTCGTCCAGAATTTATTTATTTATCTGAAAAGACATCTTGCCCATAGCTGGAGTGTAAGTAGTTGGATTCATACCTTTCCCAGTGGTATTAGCACTTTGTGAACTGTAGCTTCGTCAGAATTTATTTATTTTGAAAAGACATCTTGCCCATAGCTGGAGTGTAAGTAGTTGGATTCATACCTTTCCCAGTGGTATTAGCACTTTGTGAACTGTAGCTTCGTCCAGAATTTATTTATTTATCTGAAAGACATCTTGCCATAGCTGGAGTGTAAGTAGTTGGATTCAT